>WEIU01005037.1:39217-139858 GCA_013389925.1 Aegithalos caudatus | reverse complement strand
TTTTTGTCCCAGTTTCCAAGGAAAATTAGGTTATTGGAAGATCTGTTCATGTTCTGATCTCACTCCAGTAACTTTTTCACCAAGCTGCAGAGATGGCAACAAGCTGTGAAATCCCAAGTTTCCTGACAATGTCAAATGCTGTGGTGATGGGACAATAAAGGAGCTAGGCTAGCGTTGCAATTAAGTTTAAGTTTGCACAGTCTTTTATACTAAAAGCACCATACTTACCCTGGCCATGATAAAACATTGAGGAGCAGTAGTTATGTACTAGCAAAGGCACATGATAACCCTATGAAATCTAAAACAGGGATATAACACAGAGCTACAACAAATTGTGGCTCCTCCCAAAACTAACTGGAAGGTTTTCCTTTTACTGATAAATAATAAAGTTTCCTGCTTAATCACTCAGATTATTCTCACTGATTGTCTAACACGTTTCATAGGTAAAAGCGTAACTCTCTGTGCTGCTTTACAGCAGAGTGTAGAGGGCTTCACTCCTGCCCACGTCACACCATAGGATGCAGCCACGTTCTCTACTCATAGACAGCACTTGAAAGCTTGTATGTGAGCCAGGAGAGCCTGTCACACTGACATGAGGCTGGGGTTTACAGGATGAATAATCTTGATCCAGGTTTTTCCAACTTCATCTGATTAGTAAGAGGGAAAGAGTTGAAAGTAAAAGAAAGAAAAAAAAATTAGCTCCTTGTGGATATTTCCATTTGCTAACAAAATAGGTATGTGCGCAAACCAGCACATCTGAAGTTTGGAGAGGTGGATTTTTTTCTGTTGTATTCTTCCAGTCATACCAATGTTTTATTAACAATAGTTTTAATAAGGGCTCTGGGAAAAAATAAAAAGAGACAACTCCAATATCAATCTATTTTAGAAGAATAAGCATGTGTGGCTTATGGGGTGTATGCATCAAGCAAGGTTCAGCTGCATGACAGCAGGATGGTCAATCTGCCTTTTCAATCTTAACTCCCACTGTGGGACTGTAACTGAAAAGGAACTGGGAGGAAAGGCTGTTTCTTTATGAAGGGAAATAATACTGTATGCTTTAACAAATATGAGGAGACAACAGAAAAAAGGGAGTCCTTTTGTTAAATACCCATGAGCTGAGCCCCTATATCCCTATATAAGGACCTTTCTCTGAAGCAAAGTCGTGTCAAGGGAATTGGGAGCACTGCAATGAAATCAAGTCAGTTGGGGAGTGAGACAAATTTGTGTTGGTAACAACAGAACCATAACAGAGGCAATGCATGCTCTGTGTGCAGGCTGAATCCCTCATGCCTTCAGCAAAAACTCAGTAGGAAAACATGCAGGAAAGCTCCTTGCCTGAGCTAAGATTAAAACTGTAAAATATCCCATGCAAATAAAATTCATGGGGCTTGAGTGAAGAGATAGTGAAGTAAAAAGGCATTAATATAAGGATAGAAGAGATGAAGAGGACAAACAGATGGAGGTAAGTTAAGTACAGGTAAAATAAGCACTCCAAAAACCAAGGGTACTCAAACACTGAACTGTTTTGTCCCTGCACTGCTTTCATTTCAGGCAATCATTCTGCCACTAAGCTCAAACATCTGGTTAATCTGTCATAGGTGAGTGTGAGCTGTAAGTCTGTTGAAGGTCTGCAGCCCTGTGTCATGTGCTGGGGGATAAAACAACCATGTCCACCTGTTTGTAACCTCTGTCCCCTGTCACTGCTTCCCTTGGGACTATTTATGTCACTGATTCTGACCCATCTTTTGGGCACAGGGTAACAAAAGAAGCAATATTGATGTCCGTAGAAGTCCTCCCAGGGTGCTGCAGAATAAACGCCCTGGGGAAAGCAGGGAGGATGGAAGCATGAAAACAACACTAATCCAAAAGCCATTTGTATGAAAGGCTGAAAAATAATCATAAGTATTGTCATAGACATTTATTTGATTATCTAGGAACAAAGGGTTTCAATTTCTTCATTATATGTATCAGACAGTACTTTGTGATGGCGAGCATTGGTTGGGAAACACAACTGAATTTTTTTTTCTCCCTAGTTTTCTAAATTGGGATCTTGAGCAGTAATACTTGCAAATTTTATGGGGAACTTATTTCTTTTATCTGACTTTCTTTTGTTGCTGAGAATACTTCATAGAAGAGTCACTCATAAATGTAGGAAATTGAACCCATAGACTGGAAACCAAATTCCAAAAAACCAAACCAAAGCTCCTAATTAGATCTTGGTATAGCCTCACAAAAAAATTAGTCAACTATTGGTCCACATAAATCTGTGACTCTATCTAAAAGGGAAAGTCTGTTAGCTCAAGCATTTATTTTTTAGTTAGGAACAAATAAAACATATCTATATACTCACATAATGGCTGGAGCACCTCTCCTATGAAGACAAGCCAAGAGAGTCTGGGCTGTTCAGAGAAGGCTCTGGAGAGACCTTAGAGCATCTTTGTGTCTACAAAGTGACTACAAAGGAGATAAAAAGGGACTTCTTACAGTGGCACTTAGTGACAGGGAAAGGGGGAATGGTTTCAAACTGAAAGATGGCAGTTTGGATTAGATACTAGGAAAAAAGTCTGCTGTAAGGGTGGTGAGGCGNATATATAGAGAGAGAAATATAGATGTAATTTAAACAGGGTTTAACAAACTGAAGGGTTAAGTGATAGAAAAGTATGTCAGAAGATATGTCAGCTTCCATGATGTTTTATGATACTTGCACAACATGCAAGATCCCAGACCTTCAGGCTACACCTGTAACATTTTATACACTAAATGTACCCTGGACTGTGTTCTAGCTCAGGAGCCAACTGGCATGGGCTGTTCCACATCCATCTTATCTAAATCTACCCCCCACATCAGGATGGCTACAAGCAGTCTGTTGGGAATAATCCTGTCTTAAATCCTAGCATTCCTGGGCATTGCTCAGGGTAGGGCTGGTAGGCATGGGCTGAAAGCCTGTCCCAGACTGCTCTGAGGAACACTATAAATGATAAAGTTCCTGTGTTCAGGGAACATTCCTGGCACAGTTTATTTTACTAGTATAGGCACATCCAAGGGAAGCCCAAATTCAAGACCTTACGTAATTTTACTGGATATGTCAGATTCTAAGAAATGAAATATCATAAGAATCCTGAATTTCACATTGAAAATTGTGCAGTTTCTCTGGGGTTTTTATGATCTTCAAAAAGAAAACTGGATGCACTTTAATGGCAAATCCTCTGCATGCATTTCTGAGGCACTTGGGATAAAAGCACATCAATTTTTACCTAGTAGCATGTTCCATGGACGTAGCACTGGACATTGCTGACCTGTGAGAGTGCAACATGTGTAGCCAAACCATAATTCTTAAGTTGACCATCGATTTCCAACATGAAAGTACAGATGAGTTCTTCAGTTCTCTCTGAAGGAAATGCCATCAATTTCATTTTATGGAAGAAACTAACGAACATACTAAAATGCGTGTGCAGGAATTTGGGGACTTTACCTCAAAGCCCAGTTCCAGCTGAGTCCCCAAAATAACCCTGTTACCTTCAAAAGTCTAATCCATGTAACGTACCTAGAGCATGTCAAATATGGAAGCAGAAATTACAAGTCTCAAGTCAGAGCCATATTGCAAACTTCCTGTTATCTTTGTCTCTCAGAGAGACTTAAGAAAGCAGGTATCACAAGTGTTTTCCAAGCCAATGTTAAAACACCAATATTTCCTGTGTTTTGTACAACTCAGGCAATGGCCCAGAACTGGTTTCAGATTCTGCCAACTCTCATGAAAAAAATGGCACTGTAGAAACCAAGTCCTGCACACACACAATGTAAGAGTCAGACTCTGGATTTTTTCCAAATGAAGTCCTGTTCTGCCACCTCTCATCCATCTCACCCAAGAACACACAAGCACTATTTGTTATCCTCCTTTTCAGCCTGAACAACTATGTTTTTTCTGGCTTGTATCCACAAAGGGAAAATATAACAAAGGAAAAGTCAAGGATGGATTATAGCTCAGAAGGAGACTTAATGACAAGCACATTGACATTTTCTCTTTTATTTTTAAATTTCATTTTACCAGTTTCATTACAATATTCTGCTAGGTGAGATAGTGGACTTTGTTTGGTACAAATAGCCAAAGCTTATGATGTGTTCCTGCAGTACTGTACTGCTTCAATACCACTCAGTGATTTCCCCTCCCTGCCCTCCCTTATTGTTTCAAGCTGACCTTCAAAAGAAATGTCCAAACCTTATTAAAGAATTTGTGCTTTTTGTTAAAAGCTGGTTTTAAAATCTGTTTTCTCTTCTTTTCTCACATGCCAAATGCACTTGGATGTGTGAATATAGAGTGGGTCACATTAGTTTACAGGGAAGGTAAAGAAACGAGATGTTGCTGAGTTTCTAGGAAAGGTTAGTACATCCTGCCCAGGAGGCTGTTTTTTTTTTCATGGAAACTAGGATTATAGACTATTCTCCTGCATCTCCTTACATCATTTGAACATTAAAGTGAGATATCTAAATTGGAGCCTATTTTTCATCTATAACCAACAGATGCAGACAGACACGCTCATTGCCTGTATAGGGAGCTGAGGAGTAAGGACCCCTAGGCAAGTTGGTCTGGTGCCTAAAGTGAGGTGGAATGAATCCAAGCTGAAAGTCTTCATCTTGCAGATTGTATTATTTTAATATGATTAAAGCATCTAAGGCATAGGATATGTATCATTTTTCCTGACAATGGGAAAAAAACAGTGGGGAAAAAATGTGATCTTTTGAGACATAAACAAGAGTACATGGAAGGAAAGCTCACAAAATCCTGGTAAGACCGTCACAAGAGCATTGATAAAGAGGCATAAAATATATATATTTTTTAAATAAGGTGGAGAAAAAAAAAATCTAAGAAGATTTAGGAGTTTAGAAAGTCCATATCCATTAAAAGATAAAACTTCACCAGTAAGCTATGCTACTCAGTTACAATGAGATATAGTACTTATAATCTTTCAGTAATAGATTTCTAGCATTATCACCAACACATATTGAGGTTCTGGGCTTTAAACAACACATCTGGTTGTAACTAGATATAGGCAGACTAAAGGAGGTGCCAATGTGCAATGGGATACCTTTGACTGATCTTAACTGAGAAAACCATGCCCTCACCATGGCACATCTGGGCTGAATATCTTCCTCAGACAGATTCTCCCAGATCAGCTGGAGATTTCTGCCCTTAGTGATGGAATCACCCCAGGGTGATTTTATGGCCTAATTAATTCTGGTCAGACAAAATGTTCCTTGTGGCTATAATTTACACAAATGTGTGAAAATCCCCTTTCCCTTTCTCCCAAACCTCTTTTTCTCCCACTGATATGAAGAGGAAAGAAAGATGCAAAGAAGGATGGAAGTAGTACTAAGGCAATGCAGATGAACCCACAAACAGAGTAGGCACAAACAATTGTCTTATCAATTTTTATGAAGCATTGCTGAATCCTCCCATTTCTTTTATAAACCACAGTGAACTGATTAATAGTGAAGTTTGGATCCTTAGGACAGAGCTATAATGCAATGCCACTATTCATAGTCAGCTAATTAAACCTACACTGTAGCATAGTAGGTGGTTAAGTAGGAGGTTAGTATCTCTCACACAGGAAACAAAAATTGAACAGGGAACACCTGTGAAGATACTGGTCAAAGCTTGAGTCAAGAGAGGTGACTTATGCATGTATGAAATCAGGTTCAGACAACCATCCTCATTACCAGATATTGCAGTAGGTAATGTCATCTTTCTTGCATGCACATACAGTCTCTTTCCCATGATATACCAACACCAGCATGATTTCCTCCTCTTGAAAAGTCCTTCAAATTGTCACTTTAGTAAATGATCCCCTCAGATCCCAGGTAACAGACAACATGGCTTCATTAAGAGCAAATCATGCCTGACAAATTTTGTGTCCTTCTATGATGGGGATAGAGTGTTGGTAGATAAAGTGAGAGAAACTAAGGGCATCTACCTCAATTTGTACAAAGCATTTGGCACAGCTACACAAAACATGCTTGTCTCTGAATTGGAGAGACATGGATTTGCCAGGTGGATTCCTCTGTTGAGAAGGAATTAGCTGGATGGTTGCAGAGTTGCAGCAACAGCTCAGTGCTCCAGTGGATTTCAGTGGTAGGTGCTGTTCCTCAGGGATTTGTATTGGGGCTGGCTCTGTTTAACATCATTGTTGGGGACATGGGCAATGGGATTGAATTCACCCACAAAAAGGCTGTTGATGACATCAAAGTTGTGTGGTGCGATAAACACACTGGAGGGAAGGCATGCCATCCAGGGAAATCTTCTGAGGCTTGAGAGGACCATGAGAACTTCATGAATTTGAGCCAGACCAGATAAAAGTTACTGTACACAGAAAGCCAACTATATCCTGGGCTGCATCAAAAGCAACCTGGCCAGCAGGTCAAGGGAGAAAATTTTCTCCCACTACTCCACTCTTATGAGATTCCGGCAGGGGTGATGCATCCAGCTCTAGGAGCCATAACACAAAAGGGATGTGGGGCTGTTGGAGCAAGTCTACAGGAGGCCACCAAGATGATCTGAGGGCTGGAGCATCTCTTCTGTGAAGACAGGCTGAGAGAGTTTTTGTCTGTTCAGCCTGGAGAAGAGAAGGCTCTTGGTACACCCTATTTCACCTTCCAGTACCTAAAGGGGCTACAAAAGAACTGGAGAGAGACCTGCAAGAGAGCTGACTTTTCACAAGGACATGGAGTGATAGGGCAAGGGTGAAAGGCTTTAAACTGACAGAGGGTAAGTTTAGATTGCGAAGAAATTCTTCACTGTGAGGATGGTGAAGCATTGGGACAGGTTGCCCAGAGAGGTTGTGGATGTCGCTTCCTTGAGAGCGTTCAAGGCCAGGCTGGATGAGGTTTTAAGCAATCTGCTCTAGTGAGTGATATCTCTGCCCATGGAAAGGGGTCAGAACTAGATGATCTGTAAAGGTCCTTCCAGCCCAGCCCATTCTATGAGTCCCAGCTGATACCCTTGGAAAGCTATGGCATCACTAGTTTGGAACTTATTCTTCCCCTGACCTATAAAAAACTGAAACACACCACAAGACACCCTCATATTGAGTTATTAGTCATTGGCTGTTAAATTGTCTTGCTTCACTTCACTTATCAGTATATTCATTTGTTGGAGTTTGTATATGTCAAGACCACCTGGTTCACAGGGATAAACAATTTTTTACTCAGTGCATAAACCTAACAAAGCAATTTTAACTTTACATTTAGTTGAAGTTTGTTGATACTTCAAAATCAGTAATGAGTGTGGAATGAGAAAAAAATTACCCATATTTCTGTTTTTATTCCAGTAAAACTGTTGAAGAAAGCAAATGTCTGTTCCAAAGGAATTTTTCACACATCTACATATATCTTTTTAATTTATTAATTCAAAAAAAGGACCATTTAAACCCTGCTCTTCTGGCATTGTAATTAGATCTTTGAAAAATAAAAATAGAACAATGATAAATTTCAACACAAGTGCTGAATTAAACAGGGAATTTGAGATTAAAAACATTTTTAGTGTCTCCACCCTTGGACATCATTTTCTTTTGAAAGGTTTTTGTAAATGTGATCAGGCTATGTCCTTGAAATTCTCTTCCCAATTAAAGAACCCACAATGGTGAAAACCTGTGCTATGAGAAGAGCTTCTTTTATTAGAATAATTCATCAGTTCAGCATGGCAGAATTTTCATCTCATAACATCACATAACTCTTCAAGGCTTTGGTGCTTAATGCAAGGCAGTTGTGCCAATGTATTCCTGGAAACTGCAGAGATCAATGAGAGAGATTTGAAGAGCAGATTTGAAGCTGGTTAAAGCTATGAAAAAATAGAAAAGCCAAACCCCTAGAACTATGTTCTATTTCTCAGTCAATTTTTGTACCTCTTTAAAACTGTATCACAACAAAGATTAATCACGAATAAAAAGATATATGAAGGCATGTAACAGAAGCTGAAGGATAGATTGAAATGCATGCAGATGTTTCTGAATCAGGTTATAACAGACAAAACTCATCATTTGATTATCAAATCAATAATTTATGGTTAAGGGAAACTTGTGAGTTATCTATTTAGATTTCACACACACAAAAGGAAAAAAAAGGAAGAGAGCCACAATGAGGATTAGGATTGCTAGTTATAACAGAGAAAATAGAGTTTTAATTAACTTTTATGTGGGCACTTGATTATAACGGGGGGAGTGAGGGGAGAAATGAGAGCTGTCAGTCATTCTTCCACTGAACACCCTCAAGGATAAGTCTTGAGACTGTTTTATTTCCAATAGTCATTAATCACCTGAAAGCAGCTCATAGAGCTGCAGGTGACAGTTCTAGGGATTTCATCAATACAGACTTTCCCACCAGGTGATTCTGAGGAACAGCAGAATAAAGGTGGAAGCAGTAACAAGCTTTAGTCACACATTCACGAGGGTGAAATTCTTGTTTAACTCAGGTTAACTGTCTAACTTGTGATTTTGAATCAGCTTTTGAGGCTGCAGCTTCTTTTCATTCACTTTACAAAAATGTCATAGATCCTAGATTTTCTTGTCCCTAGAAAAAACTTAAAGCCATCAGTATGATTATGACTGTTATAGTTGTATAATTAATTAACTTGCCCATTGGTTAGAAGTGATTAAGATGGAAAAGGTCTGGATTAATATTTCAATGGCAATATTCAAGACTTAGGATGCAGAGGGAAAGGAAGGAGAGGTATTTCATGCAAGGATGAAGAAACATAAACACCATTGTCACAAGTAGCATCAGGACATTTGCTATACTGTTTACAGCCCCACTGACCCCAAATCAGTTTTAAGTCTTGACAGTTAACCTCTGGCAGGAGAATAGAGGTAATAGGAGTCATTAGGACATAAAGAGGAAAAGAAGAACATTTCTTATGAGAGTAATTAAAATACATAATGTGTTTAGTCTAGCAGATAAAGTTAGAATGGCCTGCTCCATAAATATATCAAAAGAGTAAACACAGAGAGGAATAAGTACTATTTAACTGGAAAGTCAGGGTTATCACAAGAAAGAATTAGGAGCAAATAACATTACATTTGGCAAGTAGGAGGTTTGTAACTGGGCTTCAGATCTGCAACAGTCTTACAGTAGCAAGAAACCCAGCTAATTCCAGGTTGAACTTTGGTGCACTCAAGAAAGGTTGGATAGACTACTAGGGGACAAGACATCAGCAGCCAGCAGTTCCTTCCAAGCCCTTTTTTTTTTATTATTTTTCTTCCATCTAAAACCAAACTGGTTTCTCTAGAACTCTTTATGTATGACAACAAAGTAATCGGTAAAGAAGAAACAGCTGATATTATTTATTTGGATTAGTGACCTTTGCGCAAGAGTACCATGTAAATGTTGTACTTAATAGCAAATGCTTGATTGTAGGATGTACTAAAATTCTAAAATGGTTTCCAGAATGTAATCCCCCATTTGTGTTCTTTCTCTTTTATACCTGGAATATCTGGCACAGAATATGTTGAGAAACAGGAGGCCAGATGAGACAGGCCACAACATTCATAGCACTTTGCCTGAATGGCAAGTCCTACATTCTTGTTTCCAAAGGTTATACAGCTGAAATGTATTATCTTAGTCTTGGATTCTTCACTCTTTCTGTTGTGATTTTCTCTGACATAAACCATAGCAAAAGAGCCTACATGATTTCAACACTAGGAGATTGCAAAGTAAACCATTTCTACATACCATGTCTGGTAACACTTTAAAATAATAGGCCAGTTAATTAATGATGAACTACAGTGAATATTCTTATACAAGTACATATGACATTCCTATTAGTGCCAAATGAGTTCATCATGATTAATGTTATTACAGTACATACCAGCAAAATTCATAAAAGCCATTACTCTGGATGGTTAGCCAGCACCAAAAAGTGCTCCCCTCCAGCAAGCAGCCCACACTCAATAAGGAAGATGAACAAAGTTCTATTCTGAGATCCACAGAGTTGCATTATTATCAGCTCAGTATGAAATACAGGCCTTTAAAGGAGATCTTCATAGGAACCTTTATCCTTAAAAGTCAGTCACAGTAGGGCATGGTGGCTAATGGGCTTAAAATTCAGGCAACTAATGTAGTTAGGCTTGACACAGGGCTTGATTTATCACCAGTGCAGGTGAAAGCTATGGAGCTGCATGTGCTCATCCTCTTTAGACAACAATCTTTTTGTCCTGATGTAAAAGATTAACCATGTCTGACTGAAAGCATGCTTAGTGAAGAGGAGTGTTGGGTCCTGCTGCCCTTTTTTCGTCAGCAGCATGGAAGGCATAGGCAACATCACCTCCCTAGGACATGTGAGGATGGTGCTTAGTGCCCAGATTTCCCAACTCAAGATGAGCTCCAGAGACACTATTTACACCAAAAAACTCAACGGGGCCAGCAGACTGGCAAACATCGCTTCATCCTGCAAACCATTGGCAGCACTTCCTGGCAGACTTTGGCCTGTGTCAGCTAGAATCCCCCTGACACCAGGCCAGCATGGTTCAGGGATCAGCATAGCCAAGCACCATTCCTCACAGGCAATTGGGATGTAGCCACTTTGTTCTGAGGGAAAGTCAGCAAGTCGAAGTGCATGCACATGAGCTGAACTTAGTGCCAGAGAATGTACCATGATTCATTTCTCCAGCTCCTGTAGATAGAGCCAGAAAGGCTCTGCCTCCTCCCACCCAATCCAACCCTGACTCCCCACAGCTGCAGAGAACAAGTGCTTTTGGATTTCCTGCCATACCAGCTCACAGCACAAATTGAAAGACAATCTCTTTTGGGAGTAGTAATAAGGACAGCACCAATGCTGCCATGGAGGAGCAGGATGCAACTGAAGGATGAGTCCTACAGCTGCAGGACACTGGAAAAAGTTGACCAGCAAAAATGCAAATTTGGAATATTAACACCTCAAAGGTATATTCTTCCACCTAATATTGAAAACTGTTTAACTGCAAGATCTGATATCTCAGGAGTTTCACATTCCTGGATAGCTGAGATATGCTCTGCTGGGCTCCAGAGTCACAGATAGAAGATTGATGTATGCAAGCTTTTAACTCTAAAACTGAATCCATCATATTTAAATGATACTAAAGATCAATGGTTAACTTCCTTTGAAACCCAAAAGGAAGGATTGGTTTTCCATCTCAGCATTTCTAAAGGCCAGAAAATTAATTTTTCAACTGTTCCAAAGTCATCATTAAAAGCATTCTGAAAATGAAGATGGAGGAGTTTGGAAATAAGGGTATTTACTTTTGAAATATCTAGAGTTTCAGAGAAAACTGTTATTAAATCTGGGATATTTTAACTAGAAATATTGCCAGTAATAGTAATAGTCCCCATTATTTATACTGAAATGTAATTAAAATAATTATGAGGGGAGTTTTCTCACTAAAATAAGCAGAATAAAAGAGAAAATCTATTAAGAGTATCTTTCTGAGAAAAGAGTCTCAAAATTTAAAGATAGATTTATTTTAGGAGGTAAATGATACCTTAAAACCAAATCCATTCCTTCTGAAACACCTGCCATTCACACCCTTAACTCACTTGTCCAATCTCATTTCTTCTGTTCTACCATAACTTCTGGTCTTCTGCAGAATGCCCAATATGGCCAAATATTTAAACAATAGTTTAGCTTTAAGTTTGTGAGTAGTTCCAGTGATGTCTGTAGCTCTAATCATGCTGATCATGAGCACATGCTTAAATACATGAGTTCCAGTAAAGTTTCTCAGTTTTCTCTGCAGATCCTCTGAATTAGGCCTTTTGTTTCTCCATGCCCTGAAAATTTTCTTGCAGGCCCAGTTACAATACTGAGGGTTAAACTCGTAAGAAATAATTTACCTGTTACCTTTCAGATAACCTGCCAGGAACTGTCAACAAAGACTCTTTAAATTCTCAAAGCCTCAAACCCAGTGGTCTTTACATCACAGATCTCATATCACCCATTCCATGACCTTCTACATCAGGGCTTATTGAAAACACCCAGTGCCCTCTTTAACATCCTGTTAATCTGCAATTGTGTAGCACCATAAAATGCAGTGTCCTGGGTCAGGAAAACCAACATAACTTAATGTTTTTTATGTCAAAACCAACCATCAACCCACAACCAGAAATGAATCCACAAGCCATAGGTTTGGCCATGTATATTCCCTGTGAGGCTTTTTGAAACACAGATGTGAGTGCAAAACCTTGCCACACTTGATGCTGTTGGAGGAGGTATACGTGCAAGAAAAAGGGTGACTGCTGGGGAATCTGTTCTAAATTTTCATCTTGACTCAGTCAATGTTTCATTCTAGACCATATGTGGCTCAGTATTCTCAAGGGCAAAGCATGGATGATACTTGCTCTATTCAGTAAAATGTTGTTCATTCATTCAGTAGAATGAATGATTAAGCAAATGTGTTAAACAGAGAGAGGGAAGTCACAGAACTTCTCCAAATGAAAAAAATAATAAAAACTAAGCAGACTCAAAGGAGGGGCATGCATTTTCACAATCAGCTCTGGATTAGACTCTGAATAGTTGAGTGGCTGGTGACACAGCCTATTAAGAAACTTGCCCCAGATTTCCCTTTTTAGTTCCCTGTTCAGTGGCCCTCAACTGTAGTTTAACAGTTTAGATTGCTCCTTCTATATAATTGGTGTCCATGACAAGCTTACTTTAATTTTCAACTAACATAGTAGCAATTCTGAAAAACAAAAATAAGGACAAAAGTATCTGAAATCTTTGTTTCAATGAAGCAAAGATTTCTTTTTTTTCATCTAAGAAACTTGAGGTCCAGCAAAAAAGAGAGTTCTGTATCTTAGGTGTGTGATTTTGACCTCTTGGAAAAAATGGTCAGGAATAAGATTCAGAAAACTGTCTGCAGTTGTCTGTTGCATTTGCAACTTACTTATCAAAAATCAGCCTTGCTTTTAATAAAATCATTTTGAAAATCTCCATCCTCCATGACCATTTTAGTCTTCTTATAATTCCTGGATAAAGAAGTAGGGTCAGAATTACATTTGTTCTCAATAGTATTATCATTCTTAAAAATTTTTTTTACATCCTGCAGAACATTTTGGCCTTTGTCATCTGTGGGAGGAAAGCCATGTATTCCAAGCATTACCCAGGCACTCACTGTTAGTGTAGTCTTTATTGTTTGAGTGTCCAAATGATTTTCATATCTGCTGGTGACTCACAACTGTCAATAAAGACAAGAAGATCTGTATTTTGAACATAAATTGTGATATACGTGGCTGAATTTGGCAATTAATCAGGTGCATGGTGTCGCAAATTTGGCATTTAAATTTTGGCATGCAATGTTTTACCTCAGTGCCTCAAAGTTTTTATGATAGTACTGCCCTGTACCTGAAGGGGGTATAGGGAAGTTGATTAACTCTCATGAATTTTGGATATATAAAGCCCCAGATTTTAAAGTCATGCACAGGACAGAAAATACTATGGGGAAATTAATAATTCTGACTTCATAGTTCAAGTAGATACTTAGGCATATGATAAGTAATAATTGTTCCCTAATTCAGTAACATCCACTCCCTCCCTTTAAAGTGGCAAAGGTCCCCCTGAAGTAAAGCATATTGGACCATGCAATTAGTGGCACCTTCATATGCACATGAAATTTTAATTCACATTGTATGGGAGAGCAATTTCCAAGCACTTGAGTATTTGACATTACAACCTGAGTAATATTGTTTTAATATATCTTTGGGCAGTTAATTTGCATTTAAAGACTCTGGAGCATTTGGAAAAATGATGGATTGACACATTGGTCAAGTTTTCCTTTGATGAGTTAAATTTTATTTTCTAGTACATACATATTTAGTACTATGCTAACATTTTTCCATACTTACACCTTCATGTCAAACCACTTTTAAATTTATTTCCAGGGGAAAGCAGCCCAAAGTTCAACCAGAGCAATCTTTATGAAAAAATTGTGGAAAGAAGAAATTAATTCTGACACGTCCGATCAGCAATTTGTAACATCATTCATCTCAAACTCCCCAGACAACTGAAACCAACAAAAGATGATAATTTTTGAGTACAGTCTTCAACTGGAAATAATTTTCTATCTTCCCTAGCTCCTCTACTTCCCATCCCCAAAATATAAAGCATTTTACACAGTAACATCTTTAATCTTTTCTTTTGTCTCCCTAGCACATAACACAGATGGGCTGTGATAGGAAAACCTGGCTACAGTCCACTTCTTTCCTAAAGAATGGGAAACAAAAAATGATTGAAACTAACCCAACCTGCTCAATGAGCTACTTTCAAAAGAAAAGAATACAAAATTCTAATTTTTCTATTTTTTGGCTGGTTTTGTTTGTATGTTATTTTTACTTTTGCTATTCACATTATGATAATTTAGGGCCCTGGAGCAGACCAGAATGGCTTCAGGCTAGTTACCATGGGAGAGTGGCTGCTGTCCCCTTAAAGAAATGTGATATACTCCAGTCCAGCCAGAGGCATCTTTTAATCACATTCACATTATGGAAATGGAGCAGGGTGCAGGTGAGAGCAGTGGAGGAGTAGAGGGTAAAGAAAGGCAATGCAGGGGAAAGGTACCTATTTTTTCCCCCTTGGGGTTAAATAGGATGGCAAACTGGACACAGCTACATACAGCTGAAGTCTGAAATCAAGTGAGAATCACAGTGCCTTCTCAGTATCTTGTAAAGAAGGATATGTGATGAAATTATGACTCAAAACTAGTACATCAATCATTTGGCAACAAAAAGTAAAATTTCATAAAGGGAGCAGTCCCTGATGAATATAACAAAGTATATTGGTTTTATCTACTCTTATATTTATCTGTACACTAATAAAGGGCTCTTTATATACTGAGTTATTCCTTTCCTCTTGACAGATAGCACAGTGATTAACATTCCTTGGCAGGTCTTAGAGAAGTTCTGGTGTCAATAAAGTCCACTAAACTGAGTTGAGTTCAGATGATAAATGTCTCATTCTTTTGTATCCTAGTTCCATTATCAATCAGACAGTTTGGCAAATAATTCATTTCAGGTAAAAACACCAACCTCCCCAGCTCCCCTTACCTCAAAATAGAGTGCTCAGTCTTATGAGTGAACTTACCCAAAAACAAGGGATACCTGGTTGCTGCACACAACCTCCAAGCTTTAACAGGGCTTACGTAGCACAGGCCAGTTGTACAAACAAGAGAGTAAGATTTAAAACATATTCTATTTTGAATACCACAGTTTCCTTAAGGGAAGTTTAATGCAGCATATTTTTCAGATTTCCTGTGTGTTGCATGCCACTGTGATGTAATCTAGTGAGATGCTCCAAACTGTGACAGACATTTTCAAATGCAAAAAATATGTTTCTGAAAAAACAAAGTTACTATCACATCAGACTTCAACAACAAAGGAAAGCTGGGCTGACAGGTCTGAACTACATTTTGGGATATCTCAAATCTCTAAGGGCATGTAGCCCTGGTAATATGTGCAATACAAGAACTTAAATGTACTCCAACTGTGTCAAATAAACATTCTGAAGAGATCTTTATGTTTAAGAACAGTGGTCACTGTCTGAATGAACACCTTCTGAAAGGCCACATAGCAATGGGAATACATTTCAAAGGTAAGCAAAAGCCCATCAACCTTAGCAAGGCTTTATCAAGTGCACTACTTCGGAGCACTCTGAGGAAAGCCAAGTTATCACTGTTTTGTGTAGGAGATGTTCAAGAAATGAACAACTAAAAATAGTGGAAAGTCTGAGGCACGAGGACAGCAACAATCTGTTCTCCTTGTCTTCAAGAGTGAAAAGTAATGGACTTTAACTGTATTGAGGAAGACTCTCATCAGATATTATGGAAAATTACCTAATGGTAAGGATAATGAAGCACTGGAATCGATTTCCTAAGGAACCTCTAGGATCCCTGGAGGATTTTAAGAGCAGGTTAGGTAAGCATCTGGCAGGAATGACACAAGTTTATTTGATTCTGCCTTGAGCCACAGTACGAAATGACCCTTGGAGGTCTGTCTCTCATCCTTTTATTTTCTATGGATCCGTATTTTTGGCAGCTGGAACGGAAGTACCAATTTTCAAATAAAATTTCTCTTTAGGTAAAACCTGGACTTGGGTCCTTGATTTAGCATAAAGTCTTTTCAGTTTTGATTGCCTCTTTATGGCATGGCTAGTTGAAGGGGAAGCTTGATTATGATAAATAAAAAATTATGTGGCAAAGAAAACCAACAGGTTTTAAAGGACTACTTTAACATGATAATTTCATGAGTCAACAGTAGGAGGCAAGAGACAGATTTTCAAAGCAGAATTGCATCTTGCTAAAAGTGTGAATCATTGATCACTGAAATTATTCCCCAAGGAAAATGATGGAATACTTTATTTTGAAGACATAGATTCAAAACTGGCTATCTTTCCAGAAGATAAATTTTAGTCTTAGAAATTACTGTACTCAATATAGAAATAGTAAACTAAGTTGGTATGGCTGCCTTTTTAACAAGATCAGCTTTTTCTTATGTAAGTATTTCTTTTCATATTTGTCTCTTAGATCTCTAATCCTGTTTGAAAGTGTTCATATTCTATAATCAAGTAATCTCTCTCTTACACAATAGAACAATGTTGTTCTGGTCTATTTTTTTCCCCCCAAAACAGCTATCTTCGCTATCAAAGTTATTCAAAATGCTCACCAATGAAATTCCAAGAACACCAAAATTTTCATAATTCTTTGGACTTTTGGATTCTCAGATGGGAAGAATATACCATTTTCTGTTTTTATAACTACCTAATATCAGAATTATCCTACATTTCAGAAAAAAAATGAGCCATTTTAAAGCATAAAAATGCCCTTTATGGTTTCAAAAATGTTAGTATGAATTATACCAATGTTTTCAAAAGCTAAATAAAAAAGAGATCAGTCAATTGAAAGAAAAAATTAACAGAACTTTGATTCCACAAAGCAGCTTTTTCCAATAAAAAATTTATTGCTAAATGTTCCCATCCCACTTAAACTTTAATTTTTTAAATTTTTTTTTGTTTTTGTTAATAAAAACCCCCTGATTTTTTACTTTAATTCCATCACCAAAAGTCTTTTTCTCCAGCATTCTTATGGCTTCGGGGTTTTTGTTGATTTTTTTCCAAAATCTCCAACTCATCACCTTTTCTCTCAGGAACAATAGGCTGGAACTTAGAAGAACAGAACAAAGAGAAAAAAATATCTTCATATCTTTGGCTCAGTTAAACAAATCATTTTTATTGGACCAAATTATTTGGATTACCTTGTGTAATCATCACAAGAAATCACTTTGACAGTATGTGTGTATTTCAGAAATGTCCACAGGGATAGATGCACACTTACTTCCATAGCACTGAGGGAAGATTTACACAGCTTTGGAGGCAGAAGCCACCATTCTGTAGCTCTACTGAAAGCATTTCTATTTAGTGAAGGTACCCACTGACAAGACTTTTAAGATTTTGTCATGGGAATCACAAAATACTCCAAGTTCACCTTGATATCATGCAGTGCTGATCCTTTAGTCAGAATAACACTTAGTGCAATCAAAATAGTCCATAATGTGCTCTGCCTGTGCTGTCACCAAAATCAATTTAATTTGTCTTTCTTAAAAGTAAACCCCACATTTACCTAAACCATTTGTTCAGACTTTGGTTACATTCATGTGAAAATTAATTTCTTATCAACAGAATTCTGCACCGGACTGTCCATTATTTGATGGGAAGGTGATGCTGGGTAGACCAGTCTACAGCTCTCTGAATCATCTCATTTCTGCTGTTTGCTTGCTGGCACAATATTCCAATTCTTCCTCTGTTCTGGATGTTCCCCAGGATTTCAGGACTTATTAAAAATGAACATCTGTGAAGCAGAGATGTCCTCAGCCAACTCTTTCAGGATTCTTAAGTGCAAGTTAGCCAAGACAGATGAAATAAAAATGTTTATCCCCAGCAGGTCTCTATTGTTTTCTTTCAGTACTGATGAGCTAGGAAGGTGATAAAGTATGTCACAGTATATATTTCCAAATGGAGATGAGAAATCCTTATTACTTCTGTCTTTTTTACTTCATCACTGTCAGTATCGTCTGCTTTCTCTAGCATCAAGCCTACCTCCTCCCAAAGCTTTTTTCTGATCCAAATATCCTTATCTCTGTTCTGTAACTAGGGATTCCATAATAAATTTTATTTCTCCTAACAATACCACAATTTCTAATTTATACTAATTGTTTACAACTATTTTTCCCCTACATATCAGATATTTGGGGATTATTATAGCCTTGTTTTTCCACTGGACCAGAGTTTATTTTAGCAAATTATATCCTATGAATGTGGAATCAAGACTTACCAGCCAAATAATAAACTCTTGCTGAGGATCTCCCTGTTTTCATTCAGATATTTACATCTCCAATTTTCCTTGGAGGCAAATTTATTCATCACTTCTCCCTAACTTCCACAAAAATTATTCATCACTTTTCCCTAACTTTCACAAATGTGCTAGTTGTTGGGATGGTTCTCTTTTAATATATTAAGTATAAGTTACATATTACTTACAATCAGATTGTGATCATCAGACCCATAGCCACTAAAGGCTGCTGCACAGTGTTTAATTCATTTATATCTGTCAGAACAAGATCCAACATAAAATTACTCATTGTCAAACCCAGTATGTTTTGTGTTAGAAAACCATCATCTATCATCCATCATTGTTAGAGGCTTCTCTACCCTCTGCACGAAGCGGAGCTTCCATCATTGCATCCTGGATTCCAGTCCCCCATGACAATTACTCTTTCTGTGTATTAAAGACAGGTGTTGCTGTGGCTGGAGCAGTGGGCTGTCCCTAACTCACATGAGTGCACAGTCCTGGCCTTTGTTCATTAGTGTCGATTCGGGGCCATTCAAGGCTGCACATTTCAGCTTTCCCTGTAGGCTCCCAGTGTTCAGAATTTCAGCTCACCATACTCAACCTTTTTACTATTTACACATTTTTGTTGTATTTTCATGTCGTTCTACAGACAGCTTTACTCAGAGAGAAAGGAAGATGGCTCTTTCCTGCATTAATGAAAATCACATATGGAAATTACCCTGTAATGCATTTTATACCTCCAAATGAGTTACTTCTACTCATAGATTTTGAATCCTTAAAAGTCTATTAAGATTCTCCCTCCAGCCTATGGAATAACACAGGTTGTTAGACCCCAATGCTTGTTACTGGATCAAGTATATTCCTGATTGAAATATTTTAAAGGGACTGATGATCCTGGTATTGGTAATGAACACTTTGCACCATCTTTATCTCCGTTCTGACACAAAAGATCAGACAAGAGATTATGTTGTGAAATCTTGGCATTCTCTCTCTTTAAAGTTACATTAGCCAAAAGCATACCTGAACCCATATTTTGCTATGGGTTTGTCCCACTAAAGACCCAAAGTAACTAGTTTAGAATAAAGATATCTCTCTTACACAATTTTAAGTGTGAGCCATAAATCCTACATTATGCTGAGTACTCCATCTTCTAACAATATGGTGATAGACAACAAAAGAGTTCCTTTGCAAATGAGTAATGATATCAAATTAAATGTAAATTATGAAAATAATGTATGGTAAATTCTTTAGTTTTTCTTAACTGGCATTACCATAATTCATATGAATATTATTTAAATCATAGTATAATTGTATAGCAAAAGCCTTGGATTCCTACATTCAAAATAATTTATTTTTTTAAAGGCTGTGGAATTGTATATTGGAACAGTATACATATTTGACAGCCTCTTAATCTAAAAAGCCTGCAAAAATCCACCATTTCACAAGATGAAGAGCAATTTTCATAATTATAATTACACAGAAGCATGCACATAAACTTGGCAATCCCTTTGTAGGCAACTAGCTCAGACTAAACTTAAATTGTTAATGCTCCTTTACATAGAACCAAGCCAAGGAGAGCTGTGAGACCTGATTTTGCTAATAAAGCTGATTATCTGAGATAACACTCACTAGGCTGCCAACATTTGATGCAGCTACAAGGTTCACTAAGGGTAAAAATATATATTAAAAATCTCGAGAAAGAAAGACCACTGCTAATGAACACTTTCCATGTTGGAAATGGTTATGTCTACCCCTCAGACAACCTACCCAGACCCTTTAAACACAAGTTAGCGCCACTGATGAGGCAGCAAGAAGTCATCTTGCTTTAGCTGATGGAAAGCAGTGGGGCCAAAGCAGCCACCATGAACTGGAACAACATGAAGGTGTTCGTGTCATGAACACGTGACTGCCTTGTGCAGCCAAAATCTGGGAGAAGAATGACACTGGGGACTCCATGCCAGCTCTCCGCATCTGCAAGCACCAACTAAGCAGATGTGATGGGTCCAGATATGCTGGCTGGAGAGTCAGACTGCACTACAGGTTCAGCACAAAACATCCAGAGCACCCCAGGGAGTCTGGCTGCAGTTATCCTGTCATGGGACCGAGTCCAAACACTAATTCTATCCACACTTGTGCTGCGGGTAGGAGCACGAACTCCCTGCCCGCTCATCCCTGCTAGAGTAGGTCAAGACAAAACTTAAATAATTTTCAAGGCTCCGAAGCTCTGTAAAGCTGTAAAGCGTTGGTGTAGTCTAAGTCTAAACTGCTGTTTCTGTATAACAACATGAGGCACAAATCTTTGGTGCTGGTGGACTTCAAATTTGAGACTCTGCTCTAGGACCAGTTCGTGTTGCCCCCATCATCTATATGGTAATGATGTAGTGCTCAACCCCAACCTCACAACATAGGCAAGTACAAGTCTATCACAACATGTCAAATATGCTGTTTACCCTGAAAAATTGCATTTTGATTTCTCTTCTCACCCATGGAAAGAGTCCAACCTGGCTCTCTAAACCCCTCTATTTCCAGTGAACTGACAAAAAGTAAGCAATATTTTCAGGGGAAAATAAAAAACCACAGCTCTCATTTGTACCCTGCAAGCAGAGCAAATCAAGGTCATGGAGCACTGTCAAATGACTTTTTTTTCCTTCTTTTCAGTTTGAATGGGTTTCGGCACTGATTTTGGAAGGAAAAAGGCTACCAAAATTGATGCCAAAATTCATTTTTGAAAGTAAAATATGCTAAGTTACAACACATGAACTTTACTACCAAAGAGGATGTCCCAGACAGATTCTCTCTGTAACAGGACAACCTTTCCAGATTCTTTTCTGTCTGATATCCATCATGGACTATATCTATTCCTTTTCTTTGCATTATTTTACTTCTGAAGCAGGCAGAAGTAAGACACCATTCAAGTAGTTATATTTTATTTAAAAAAAAAAAAAAAAGGAAATCAATCCTTGTGCATGTTGTTTAGTTTTATTTTTGCAGGATGGAACTGAGACTGTTTCTAACATGTAAGTCCTCAGATACTTTTCAGTGTCACTAACCATTGAGTGAAACTGCAATTTTACTATAATACTGGTGTTAGAATATTCCTTAAAATAATATATAGATGCTAACATTTTAATGACTTGTATGATTTCCAGTACCTAGAATTATTGCATAATACCACTATGAAAACTGTACCGCACTTTTGAAGGAGATTGCCAAGGGATTTTTTTGACTTGAAGTAATCAAGTCAATGAAGTCCTGAAACATGAACCATAATCAATAGCTCAGGAAGACCTCACTGATCTTTGAGCCATTCCCCAAAGATTTAGTCATTCTGCAAGTATCTCTCTGCTCCCAGACACGCAGTTGTGCTCAGTGAGGCTGCACTTCTAGGCCAGCAAAAAGTCATCACATTGGTTGACAAGCAGCTCTGCTGTAAAAAAACACTGAAGTGGAATGAAAAGAAAAAGCTGCCATATATTCACCTATGATAATCATGCAACAGTGTCATGGGAACACACACCTGGATGCAGCTGGTACTTCTTGACCTGCCCAAGACTCCTCTGCATGTTTCAGGGTTGTTTTGAATGATGCATGGGTCAAAATCTGGTTGAAGGTCTCTAAACCTCTTGAGAGCCCTTAAACTACATACCTGAAGTGCAGCAGCAGCATTCTAATACTACACATGATCTAGCTGAGTGATTTCTATTTGTGGTGATATAACTAAATTTGGGGCAATTTCAATTTGTGTTTGCCTCAGCAGGTTCATGGGGATTTCAGAAATAAGCTTTCCAAAATGGGATAAAACAATTCTGAAATCTGTTTCTAGTAAATTAATGTGTCTCATTGCATGAAAAAGACATTTTTAAAGTTCATGAAGACAGAACTCATTGCAGAATACTGTTGGCTGACCTTCACATGCTTCTACTCTGTGCCCCAAAAGGCATTATATGCATGTAATTTCCAATATGGGAACAATTTGAGTTGTAATTAGGCAAATCTCAGAAGGTTCCGCCACTGATTTGTTCATTCTTTCAATATTATTCTATAGGACACACCAAAAACATTACATTAGGTTCAAGCAGGAGACAATTAAGAAAACTTTAATCCTGTTACAAGGGTATGTAAACATATCATCACTTCATAATGGTGTTATTATACTTTACATACTGGGCAGATGGGTCATATTGGTGTTCTGGAATTTAGTATTGCACATGCTGTCTCCAAATATAACTTGCCATATTAACAGACACATTTCCCATTATAAGACCCATAGAATGAAGGTTTTCTGCTAGAAACTGTAATAACAAATCTGTCAAAAGAAGTAGTGACAAAGTTAAGAGACTGAGACAACTTTTTTCAATAAGCTTTTTGTTATGATGGAAAAAGTCAACAGATTAATATTACATTGAGGACAGGTCTAACAATATATAACTTTTATTTTAAAACTTTCTTCTATGATGAGAGGGAAGCACCACTGTCCTTCACTGATATGCAATATTTTTTCATTTTATTTTCAGGTTTGTAATTTATGTGTCATTTTCAATACCATTCATAAATACATAGTGTAAGTGCAAAAAATATGTCTATGAGCTTGCTATACATTAACATATATACGTGTGTGTATGTGTGTGTAAGGTAAGGGATATATAGGACCCATTACTATAGGCACTAGTTGAAAGTCAGACCTTCTGTACACTGGTTAATACAGATGAACATAAAGATACTGTGAAGCTTACAATATCTACTCAACATCCATTTTTGTATAATGCTTACTCTTTAAACTGAAAAAAGACCATTCTTCTGAAACTTACATTAAGAAATAAGAATAAAAGAAGCAAACTAATTGCATATATATATATTATGTTCTTTTTGTCAGGCGATCAGTTACTATAATACCATAAAATATAGAGAGAATCTTTCACCTATACTTGAATTCCAAAGTGATTAATCTCCCAAGATATCTATTTTAACAACAGGATAATATTAAAATTCAGCTTACTTAAAACAATATGAAGTATTTTAGTATCAGCATAAAATTATGGAAAAATATAAAAGAAGAAAATTTAAATCACAAATTTTGTGTGAACCAAATGCTCACAATATGGAACAAGAAGTTGCGAGTGTTAGTACCCCAAATTTAGGATCTACTCAATGGAGTTTTGACACCAGTTTATATTCACTGCTGTGTTTATGGTCTTAATTTTGCAAGAGATCACAAAGATTGATGTGGGTCTGTGAGTGATAAGAGGATGACTAAGAAGCTGCAGAACAGGAGAAAGGATTCTTGAAGCTTCTCTTGGCATTCCTTTCCTGCTGCAAATAATCAGAGGCATAAGGACTTCCTGAAACAGAGATTATTTCTTCATGTTATTAGCCTTTGAGTACTCTTTTTCCATGAATTCACCTAATTGCTTTCTTAAATTCACATAAACTTTCAAGATTATAAGTGCCGCACTTTTACTGTGTGCTGTTTATTTTGAACTTGCAATCCCATAACCTTCACAGAAGTCCCTTCATGTTTTCCTTTATGATAAACAGAGAATAAACATTCCCAATTCACTAAAATCATGCCATATCTGATTCCTAATGTCTTCTACCGTTCTCAATCATCCAGCATACTAAATTAGCAGAACTGCATGTTAGAGGATCTGACTGCGTTGAAGTCTTAAAACTAACATTCCCTGACTGCTTAATTAGCTTGTCTTTTAAAGTTCAAAGTATTTTCACCTCCTCTCTGAAAGAAATACATATTTTTCTAAACTGTGCTTCAGAAAGATATGCCTCTGGTTTTTTGGGGCTGTGCTAGGGGATCAAACTACCAAGAAAACAGATAGTGAAAACAATTAATAGCACCACAGTGTGGTTATAATTCAAAGTGTTTAAGGCAGATGTCACTTCATTTATACAGCACATATGTGTATGTGACAACTGTCAAAAATACTTTTTTTAGAAAGAGAACAGGTTGTGCAAATTTAACAGGTGAAACCTCCTCTGTAGCAGGGGTTCTTCAGGCATAAACCAGGCAGTGACTTAAACCAACAATTCTCTTCCTCCTCAGCAAAGTGAATCATATCACACAGCTGGATTTGGGCACCACTGGTTAAAATGCATCTGGTTTTCCAGCTGAGTCTGTCACAGTCAATGTGATGGTAGCATTAGAGACCCAAGCCAGCACAAAATGGTGAGGACAAAAGAGCATGTACTCCCTACCAACAGAAACACAACACAAACAAACAAACAAAACCTGTTACTCATTAGGCTGATCCACGATTTCCAGCTTGAAAAACAGAAAATATTTATTTCAATTTTCATTGTTGAACTCTGACATGGACTGTCACGTGCAATTACAATCTGTAGGTGTTTGACTGAGCATTATTTCTTTATGCAGAAAGAAAACACTTCCCAGCTCTACCAGCCTGCCTTTGAAGGGGCTTTGCAGCTTCTCAGGTTTTTTCTTTGTACTACACAGCTCCAACTAAAATGTATTTAAGACAATAGTCTTCTCTTCATTGTTTTATTTGCAAATGGGCTCAGGCAAAACTCTTGACTGAAGCAGAGGCAGTATGGAAGTGATTAAACTTTTGCTCTCATTCAGGTCTGTGGCAGAGCATAATGTTGAATTACCAGATTTGAAGAGCAGAAGCAGAAGGGAAAACAGTTATTCCCTGAAATGCTTGGGACTGGGGTCTCATGGGTGTCATGGAAAAGATGTGCTCTGAACTCTGGTCGGCAAATCGCTGTTGCTTCCTTTGGGCTCTGCTTCAAGTCTTTTGGTGTGAGCTGAAAATGCAGATGAGTGAGATGAGCTCTGCTGGAGAAGACATTTGTTGGGTGTCACCCATCTGCCCCTGCAGCCCAGCCTTCCCCCTTTCTGATCTGTGGCTCCACATGCCAGAAATGTTTGCTGGCATAAATTCCCAAACCAACCAGCATCCTCAAGCCACTTGGGAGGCCAGGAGCAGTGTGTTACCTCTCAAGCCCAGGAGGGTGATTCTTCCATAGTTGTAGATTAATGCTGTCAACCCTTTCCTTTCTGCTGTCTCAACAACCACAGTGTTTTCATCCACAAACACAAAAAGGATCCATCAAATGAGTTTTCAAATTCACCAAAAGAGAAAAAATTAAAGATGTGCCTCAGTCAGATAGTATGGGAATACTGGTGGGAGGAAGGACAAGGTCTGGCAAACTGGACTGGAGCCTGCAGGAAGGAGGCTCCTTGTCTGTCCAGGTTAAGGAGATGTGAGAGGACAAGGGCAGCTTAGAAGCACTATCCAAAGTTTCAGACTCTGAGAAACCATTAAAATTTTTACCTGCCTTCCAGTCCTGGTGGTTCACTTTGCAAAAAAGAGAAACTCAACAGCCAGACTATACCTTCAAGCCAGGCTGTACCTTCAGTGTTGTCAGAGTAACACTATGGTCAGTTTTTACAACTGGAGCAACACAGCAGTGACACAATTATTTGAGTATTTTGGTCAGCATAAATGTTACTGACTGATAGCTACAGGAAGCTGCAAGAACACTATTTTCTCAGGCCATAATAGTGAAGTCATTTTTGTGGGGTTTTTTTTTTTCAAATAACTGAGTATAAGACCGTGTGTTATATACATTTAAGATTTGGACAATAGAGGTATATACTGGAAACAGATCTTAATTAGGATTACATAGAGTGTGAGATTAACAAATGCAGAGGATTTAAGGAAGCTATAATACTACATCATTATTCATTTCATATTCAAAGAACTAGCAATTACCTGGACTGTGACAACAAACCTAAGAGTAGTCTGCAAGCATCTCTGTGTGAAATTCACCAATGTTCCCCACCAATCTTATATTAGATCAATTCCATTTAAAATAGTGGAGTTGCTAACAGAAGACACCATACCTATGGTAAAACTAGGAATTATTAAATATTAGCTTAACATTTTTATGCTTGTTCATATCAATATTGAGAAGATACTAATTTGCAAAACCAACCAGAAATTTCACAAGATCTTCCAGATCTAGTTTATCTAGCATGTAGATTTTTATACATTGACTTTCTAATTTTCTGCAGCTTTCTTAATTTTTATGCACATGTAAAATTGTATTGTCTAATATTCAAGATCCACCTTTCTTTGAATTCTTCTAACTGCTAAATTTTTATGCCTTGCTCTCTACTTAGCAAATATGCAACTTTTCAAGAATATATATGTTTTAAATATGTGGCCAGTGCCTGTTTCTTTCTTATTTCATCATCAGAGTTCTCTTTGCATCACAGTAGAAGAAACAAGAGCCTCTGTGTTGCAGGAGGGTCTCAGACACAATGACTACATCCCTACCAATAAACTGGATAGCTGCAGGCGCCGTTCTCTGGCCCTGGGAGCAGAAGCATGCTGTCATAACACGGTCACATGCATTTATTAAACTCTCCTGGCCTCTAAAATAGGGAGGTCTTATCCAAACCACCTTTTTGATTGTCCCTGACCCAGGCTAACTCTGGACCAGGAACACTATGAGAGACTTTCAGTAAGCCAAACCCATACCAAGACCAGCTCTGACATTTTAAGGACAGAAATACCAGCATTCAGGGCCAAGACAAGAGCTCTGGCACTGCTGATGTGCCAATACAGACACCACAAAGGGATATGGATAATTGCCCAAGAGAGATGGGTGACTCTTGGCCATACCTCACAGACAACACTAACATGAGTAGCCCCTCAAGAGCATTGAAGGCTCCCTGGGAGTGCTGTACCAGGAGCCCAGGGATTCCCCTGCCCTTGGCATGCTATGCCCTTAATCCCACTCAAATGTGTTATAGGCTCTTTTAAGGAGGTTATAACAGTACCACAGCCTTGCTACTGTCCCATTTTATTTCTTGGTCAGGCCTGCTCTCCCCCTTTCCTCCACAGTTCCCTCCAGCCCATGCCACTTCCAGCATCTCTGTTCCTACAACCTAGGCTAACAAAGACCTGACTCAGGACAAAGTTAAAAGATTAACAAGGCTGAGCATATTCATAGTATGTGGGCACATGTCCCACTGAAGCCAAGAACTACAGGAAAATAACCAAAGAAAGAATACACTCCAGTGAGATTCACATCTGCAGCATACTCTATTAGGGCAACATTGTGAGATTATGTTACTAACAGTGCCTGAAATATCTGCTGCTGAAAGATAGATTCATATTAACAGCATGTGTTGTTTGTTGGGAGCATTGTGATAAAAACAACTATCACATTGCTAGATGTTTGATGCTTTATAAAGGCTATGTGTCATGCAGCAGTCTTATGTCATCAGTGGGAGAGATTGAAATGATACTTCTTGGCTTCAGAGAGACAAGTCTAGCACTTAAACTGGAAAAGATATAAAGTCACAGCATTTTACAATGTACCATCTACTTTCTTGACTTTATTCTCCTGTCTTCCCCTGTCTGCAGGTGACACCTGTCTTTTGCCAGCTCACAAGGCCACTCCTGATGAGAACAAGGCAGATGAACGTGTTGTTGATGTCACTTAGGGGTGCCTTGCCAAGTTCCAGACATATCTGCATTGCCCAGCCAGGGGCCATCACCCCTCAGTCTAACCTGAGACTCCCTTGAATCCTGCAGCTCAATTCCCACCCAGACTGCTCAGAGGGGCGGTACCTCATTTGAGGACAACATGGGGACTAATGAGTGTGATGTTCCAGCCCAGCAAGCAGGGCTATTTGTGTGTAAAAAAGACGAGTTCTGGATCCTGGCCACTGCTCATGAGCTTCAGCACAAACCATTGCAACAGCATGTGGAACAGCAGGTTACACCACCTGCTTCCTCCCTCTTTAGTCTTTTCCTGTTGCATCTAGAACTTTTTTCTGCCACTAGGATCAGTTTCAAAAACAGGAAGAAGTAGGACCTTCCATTCTTTCCCCCTTTTTGCAAACAGCCTGAAGGGGAGAATTTTTTCAATGAATGGATACATAAGATACTTCCCCACATTAAAGAAAATCTTTCTACCAAAGCTTATCATATTCACATTTATTTTGGTAGTAATAAGTAATAATTCTGGCCTCATCATTAAATTATTTGGTTTGCTAATCGAGCAGTTTGCTCACAGGATTATTAAATAATGATGTTAGGTATTTTTAACACAGCAAATTACTTCTCCAGGGGTAGGACTGGATTTTAGGACTATGTTCTCTATAAGAACAGGGTAGATGTAAAGCTTAACTCACTGCAATGTCTCCATCTGGTTTTGGATCAAGAACCAACACACCTTACAGCAGTCAGGCCAGGCAGAAAATCTGCCAAGGAAAGTGCTTTCAAATTAAGTGTCCTCCCAAGGAATTAAAAGAAGTGCCCAGTAATTTTCTTCAGAACTACAAAAATATTGCCACTGACAAAGGAAAGTGGTAAAATGGAGCACTTGTTCAGAATAAACCAGAACTGTCTAATCCCTAAAACCCCTCACATTTTTTGTTTTGTTGGCCAGATGAGATGCTTTTGGATCAGACACATTCTGCTGTTCAGATGCATCTGAGAAGCTGGGTCCTGGCTGCTGCTCTTCTCCACGCCACAGTTCTGCACCATACCCGATTTTACGGATCTTTTCCAGTAATTAACATAACACCAAAGGGCAACAAGGGGTTGTGGCTGAAAATTAATGCTATAGCAAGGGCCATTAATCACAGCTTTCTGCATGCCAAATTAACTACAGAAGGTAGTGCTGATAACATGACAAAAGTTAACTACAGAAAGCTGCTAAAAAATGTAAATACAGCCTAAGGTTTTGGAACATTTGCCTTAAAGAGATTTTAAAAGAAGAAAACAATTATTTTGGATTAGAAAACAACTTGCCAACTTTTTCTTCTACACAGTATTAGAAGATTAGCCCAACAACATCTTAGAGGATTTTATTTTCTGTTTATTGGTTTCTAACCAGGATCTAATCTGTGAAGGAAAAAAATGCTTTCATTTCTGATGCAATCCTGCTGCCTACCGATGTGCATTATTTGTTATTAATGAACAATTTGTTATTAATGAACAATATTGACTACTAAGGTAGAAGAGAATAAAAACCAACCAACCCTCTCTATAATTAATGGCACTAGTTTTCACTTAAAAATCACTACGTCCTTAACACTTGACAACAGCTTGTGTCTTCTAAATAATGAAAAAATTTACTTTGGGGTTTTATGCTGAAAAAAAATGCCAAACACTCTTGTTCATAATTCGAAAGTCATTGAACTCTGTGTAAAGACTTGGACTTTGGATCACATTGCAACTTTTCCCAGAAGGATTCCTTTTCCTGAGGTGGAAGAAAGCAGTCACAATGTATAAAATTTGCATATAGAGAATGCATAAAGAGAGTGGGTTCATCTCTGAAAAGAAACCACACAATGCACAAAGAACCTTTAGTTTGCAATTTCATGTTTGCAAGAATTTCGTATAGTAACTAAATCAACAATATCATTCCATCAAGTGGAAGACTTAAGCTGATTCTTCCAGGAAGCCAATTAACAACTCCAAGGATTTTGTGCAGGATTCACATGCCACAGTTTGCACGTCTAAGACTTAGGTATCTAAGTCTGATTTAATCCCTACATTCCCTTTAGGGTCAAAGAGAGATGGAGCCACCTCCAAGAAACTTTATTTTATCCTACAACAGGCACAGCAGTCAGGGCTGTGTGCTGGACATACCTAATTCTCTGAGAGCTCCAGGGGAATATTTCCTTTTTCAGATACAACCTCAGGTCTGTGCAGCTGGACTTGACGAGTCCCACTGTAATAATGAGCACTGATGTTTAGCTCAATAAAGGATACAAGTACATATCAGCCAAAGGGAAAGAGAACTGTGCTTTTCATCTGCACACAGAGTGAATGAGAAACTGAGATTTAGCTCAAAATCTAAAAAACACCCACTTGTATGCTCACTTGCTTTATACACTATTGTGAGGAAAACTACGAAGAAAAAATGTGGATAGGAAAGGGGGAAAATTGAAAAAAATACAAGATTTTCTAAAGAGCATCTTTACTTTTGGAGTGAAACTCAGTAAAATTCATTCTCTGCTGAAATTATATTCATTTTACAAGAAAACAGATTGAAAACACTCTTGATGCTAACTTGTCACAAACACTAACATAAAGCTAATTTCTTAAATGGAACAAACCACTTTTTCTAAAATTTCTACAAATTAAAAAACATAGTTTTACACAAAAGTTTCTGAAATCCAAAGCAGATAATGTCTGCGTGTGTGTGTGTGTGAGAGAGAGAAGGAGACAGTCCATCTGCCTTATCAAAAATTATGCAAAAGATTCAAATCAGGCCCTGACATGTGAGGCAAAACCAGATGTTTCAGCCCACAGAAAGCTTTTCATAAAATGTTTGAGGTTTTGTGTTTATTCCAATGCAAAAATGAAAATAAATAGTCATAATTTTTAAGTAGGTAAACAGAATCCACCAGAAAAGCTTTTTTTAGCCTGAACTTTTCTGGTTCTTAGATACTGCAGGCACTTAACTACTCCCAGCCAAAGGGATGGGGAATGGCAGAGACAACCATCACTGGAACCAGTGCAGCACTTAATGACATTTTTTGACCAGGGTTATCCAAGACAAATGGTGAAAGGAGGAAGATGAAGGGGAAAGGAGGAAGAGCCTGGCAGAGCTCCCACCACTCACCCCAGTGTGAATGCAGAACAGCTCCCCTGCCCTCAGAAACATTCCTCTGGATTTACACTGGAGTAAATTAGAGAAGAATTCACTGCAATAATACAAAACTGTTTACAGTTTTAACAGGAAAAAAGGTTAAAAATACAAAGGGAACAGTGAAGCATCTTTTTCATATTACCAATGTTTTTAAAACTTTATCAGACTCAAATTTAGCTTCTAAATGTAGGTCAGAATCAGAACCAGGTTTCAAATTTGCCAGCCCGCCCATGTTTTGTGCTTTCTGCTAAAAAAAAGAAGGGTAAGTTTATTAAATCAAAGTTCATGGAACTGGAATCTATGAACCCAAACTTATATATCCTGCCCATTGTTCTATGTTGATTTGTTTTGTGATGATTTAGAATCACTATAAAGCAAAACAGTGTCTGAAAAGAATAACTGTGGAAAAGGGGAAAGAAAAAAAAAAAAAAAAAAAATTTTTTTCTNAAAAAAAAAAAAGGAAAGAACTTCTTAGCACACACAAATGCTTCAGGAGAAGAAATGTGTAGAAATTTATCTAACTCAAAGTTTATTAGTCTTCTGAGAATGCAACACAAGTGTTATATTCCTGTAAAATTTGAAGGTGACTGAATAACCTCATGCTGGACTAAATACAGGCCCATTAAAATCCCTGGGAATCTCTCCATTGACTACAATAGGCTTTACATCAGGTCTCTTCTCCTTTTTTAGGCAAGGCAACACAAGATGGGGTGAAATTCTATCCCTAATGAAGTCAATGGGAGTTTTGCCACTGACTTCATTTGGATCAGGATTACACTCCTCCTCCATTATCAGAATATGAAGTGTGTTTTCCGGATATAATCTGCTGGTTGTAAAAGAAAACAGGAACAAAAAAAACTGCAGCACCATCCAAAAGACAGCAGATATTATGGAATTACAATATTGCCACGTTTCCAAGTGGTGTGAGATAACCTAAAGAAAAGGGCTGATGGAACATGAAGCAGTACAAGTGTATAGTAAAGGCTACATTACCCAAATTACTTGTCAATGTTTATTTATATTGCAAGCAGTAACATAGAAATTTTGTGACAAATAGAAAGTTGGGAGTTATATTTCTAGAAATCCTGCCCTACTTATGCACTTCTGTTGGCATTTCTGTGGCTGTTTATCTTGTTAAAATGACACAAAAAATCTCAGACACTTGATTTTCCATTCTAGTTCTTCACTCTCCGTGCCCAAATAAAAATTTTTTAAAATCCTCTGACCAAACCCTTTTTCCTTAAGTTGTCTTAGGTGTGGATACATAAAGGAAAACACGGCATGTTTTTCTGGCCCATAAAGTGTTGTGTGTTGTTAGGCCTTGTGCTTTTTGGGGGTGAGAGTGGGGTTGTGCTTCTCTCAGAGCATCCCTTGCACTGCTCATCACAGAATAATGAATGTATCCTTTGTCATTAGTCTTGGACAAGGGATGCAGGGAGTGAGGGCACATCTCTCAGAGCCCACCCCTGGCAGCGTAAAGCTCTTGTTAAAGCACAGCTCCAGCTGGTGCCACTCCAGACAGAGGAAGAGGTGCAGCAGTGCTTGCCCTGGTGGACAGTTCTCCCAGCCTCCCAAATGAGCTTGAGCCTCCCATTCTATCAGAGCCAACCTGGGAAATACACCAGAAAGCAAAAAAGGCACGTCGCAAAGTGAAACATGTGAAACTTGTGTCGGTGCAGGGGCAGGCACACAAAAAAGGAAACATGAATGCTGTCTCTCTCTGCACAGCCTGCAGATCACAGCCTGCAGACTGGGCCCCAGATGAGCGCAGCAGGAGGCAGCTGGCAATGTACTGACTCATGTATCCACTGACAAGTAGCAGTATTAAAACAGGGCGTAAAGATGCCACAGCTCTGCGTGAGCGGTTCGTCAGCCAAGGCAGACACAAGCGAGAGCATCAGCAGAGCCAGCAGTTCCCAACTGGAAAGGCGTGATCCTAGAGCAGATGCACGGCTGTGTTGAGACCAAGGTTCTATCCATACCAAAATAAATGAGGGCTTTGACTTCTCCTACCAAGCTGTGGCTGGGGAAGGTAGTCAGCACATGCCAGGGACCTCACTGCCAGTTTCACAGGGGGATCTGGGTGGTCTGAGCCCCCAAAGTCTTCCCAGCTCCCTCCCAGGCCACCATCCCGCTGCTGCTATTACCAAATGGAATGGTACCACCTGAGGCTAATGGCAAAAGAAATACAACCACAGACAGCAATCCAGGTCCCTGACTTTCTGGGCACAGAATCTTTCTAAAGGGAGAGATGGTGGCAGCAGGTCTGGGGAACACTGAACAAAATCAGGAGGAGAGCAGAGCAGAGAGTCCAAAACAAAACATGAGGACAGAGAGAAGGAACATGGAGTCCAAGAGTAGCTGGAGGTCAGGCTACAAGGTGTGCTGAGAACAGAACCACTGAAATTATTTTAGGATTCAAGAAGAAACCTGGAGTCATGAGGGCATGGTGGTGACTTCAGCTGGTTTTCTGTGACATCTTGGACTCTTCAAGGCTCACAGCAAAGCCAGACTGAAGAAATCCACAGGAGAAAAGCATTAAACAATCCAATCTGAGATGACAAATGGAAAATTAAGAAAGGGGACTCTGTTTGTCAGAGTTATGTTCTCATAGAAAGATAGCTATTGGTTTAAATACCAAAGGCCAGCTGATAGTAGGCACAGTTTTGTAAGTGTTTTAAATTTCTTTAAATTGGTATTTAGGTCTCCAGACTTACACATGATGCCCTGCAGCATCTCAGCTAGGAAGGACCCCAGGTTGGAGCAGACCCCTCTGGAAGGCAGCACAGGGGCTGCTGATAAAACTGCCAGCACCTGATCCCTCCCTGCCAGGCAGCAGAGAAGTGCAGAACCCTGGGGCTGCAGTGTCACTGGAGCAGGGTGAGCAAGCTGTGACACCACATTTCAGCAGCTCCAAAGATGGGCACAACAAAGTCAGCAGTCAGGTGACAGTGCTGGGCTGTGCTTCTCACCTGAGCCACGTTCCAGGCTCCAACAAGGGAGATGCAGATGGATGTATGAGTGTCTGAGGGACACAGAGGGCTGCACTAGTCCTTTGAGAATGAGCCAACATGCTCAGCAGTTTGCCAGTATCACTAATTATGGATTGACAAATATGCAGGCCAGTCTGAAAGGTTTTTTTCTCTCCCCGAACTTTTTCCTGGATGTGATTTTGGCAGCTAGTTCCCTGGTAATCATATGTCTTAGTCACTGTCTGTCACTTTTAAGCCAGTGTTCTTTCACACTGTAATTGTATCCCATATGTAAAGTTGCTCCTAAAAGCCGCCTTTGATAATTGCTTTTTCTTCTTCACACCGGGTGAATATTAAAGACCCAGGCACAAGTGAAACAATAGGCTGTCAGGATTCCTTTCTGACGCACTCCATGGATGTGATCCAGTTGGCCATTCACAGTATATTTACCCACCCAGCCCAGCTCCAAGGTAAGCACCTACACTCATTGCTAGAGTGGTGACAGGCTTTATTTACTTTTGCTGTAATGGAGTAGATTCTGCCACAAAAACGACCTTTGCTAACAGTGGGGGTATGCATGGCACAGATTGACACTGCAGAGGTGGACTGTGGATCACAAGAATTTGCTACAGGAATCATCATACATCAGCAAAAAGTAGGGAAAAATCACTTTAATTGCATGCTGAATATAGTAATGCCTCTAAACATGATTTGTTAAGAACTTTATGCAATGTGTCCAGCTCTGGAATTTGCATTTTAAAGCAGACCAAAAGTTGGAAAGGTTTTAGAAAATGCATCTTCCATCAAAAAATGTAAAGAGTTCAATCAGTTTAGGCCCTCTAAAACAGAATTTTGAAAGCTTCTGAAGTGGAGAGTCATGATATGAGCTACCCCTTAACTGTCTCAAAGAAAGGCCCTAGAAGATCGATTGGCTGAAAGTGCAAAGTAGAGAAATGTAAACTGAAAATAGGACACAAATTCCTTACAGTGAGAGAGTAATTAATCACTGGAATGTATTACCCAGGGAAGTGGTAAATTCATCATCACTTGGCGCCCTTAAATTCAGATTGGATGTTTAAATGACATGTTCTAGTAGTCCAACAGCAAGTTAACAACCACAGCATCATTCATTTGTCTAAGTGTAAAATAATTCCAGTTCCTTACACAGCAAAATTCTTGCCTGCTATTAGGTGGCACTTGTCACAGAGTAGGTCAGACACACTGGGACAGTGCTCCCTTTTAACTTCAAACCTCATTAACCCATCAGCATTTGAATTGGTTTTTTTATCAAATCACTAACTTGCCTCTTACATATCATGCACCTTTAATATGTTACATTTATGCTGAAAGCAAATTTTGCAGGTAAAGAGAAGCTAAGGAAAAAAAAAATGTACAACCAACAGAGTTAATTTGTAACAACAATTCAAGCTCTCAAATGTCTTACCTTCTCAGCTCCAGCTATTCAGTCTCAGCACTCAAATAATTAATTATAGGAAGTTTTTGCTTATTTTATTTTTTAAACCTATGAGCCATTTGTTGGTGAATTCATAAATCTCATTGCTTCAGAGAATAGAATATAAAGGTTTCTGTACTTTGTTAATCAGAGAGACCCAAAAGGCTTTACAGATTAAATTTAGCTTTCCCTGGTTGACTGAGTGCATTGCCATAAATGGATATTTTCAATCTGTGGAGCTGCAGTCCCTATTGACCACACCAGAAGAAAGTAATTTATAATGGAAGAGATGCTGGGTAGTATTATAAGGCAAATCAGATAATATTATAAGATAAAACAGATTAATAAGTTAACTCAGATCTCCGACAGCTCATGACTGAGTTTTTTGCTATGTCAGGAAATGTAGGAACCTGAACATCCATGGGTCAATGCAATGAGCAAAGTCCAAAGGAAGTTTTTGAGGAGAGAAGGCAGAAGGTTGTGAGCCACTATAAATGTCCAAGGGAAAAAGGGGATGATGAAGCAGCTGCCTGTTAAAGAAAAACAAAATTGTGAAGTATTGGTAACTCTTTATATGGATAAAGGTGAATTGAATTCTGAACAATGAAAGAGAGCTGGATTAGGAACTGCAGGTCATGACCAGTTTCTATTTATTTCATGTAGGCAAACACAGTACCGGCCAAAGAGCAAAAATATTTGGGTATTTCCAAACAGTTATATTTTGACACTGGGAAAACACAAGAGAAATGTGGTAATAGGAAAAATGTGGACAAAAAATTATGAAAGACAGTGGAGCGTTCTTCAAAAACTTGTTAGATGACCAGGCTGCACATGATCAACGGAAAAAGACAGCAGTACCTCAAGGCTTGCCTCAGTTCAGTGATGTACTGGGTGTTTGGAATTTCAGAAGTTTTATTTGAGAAATAAGACATCAAACACAAACCAAAACACAGAGATTAACCATTGTTAACAGCAGAAGGTGTGTAAAATGGGAAAAAGATCCTAAAGACAACGTCACGGTTGGCAAAACTAGTTGAAAGAAAAAGATTAAATATAATGAGATCAAAAAAAATGAATGCAGGCTTCTCAGTGATAGGGGCAAATTTCTAAATGGAAATAATGTTTAAAAATTAAATAAATATGTTTTCTACTTGACCATGATGTGCTCTCAATCACCCAAGTATGATCAGTCATTTTTTTTATTTCAAAGAAGAAAAAAAGGTACAAAATAAGGAATTAGATAATGTCTTATAAGGATGTACATTTTAAAGCCATCAGCTTTATAACTTGAACTCAGGAGTCATAAAGGACTTGCCTAAAGAAATCACTGCTCACTTGTTGCTTATTTTTACTAAATCCCAGAATACCAAACAGGTCTGAAAGCAGAAGATGAATGATCACCTTGTGCAAACATTTGAGAGAAGCAAACTACCTACCAGAGTTACATTACTGAATATCCTGACATCAACCTCAAACAAAAGAATAAAAAAAAGCACATATGGAATTTAACTGATAACAAAATAAAGGAGAACAATGTAATGAATACCAGACAACATGAAATGGGTTATGGAAAATAGTGTTACTTAAAAAAACTTGAGTTCATTCTCTAAGAAGTTTTTTTTGGATAAATTTAACTGTGTAGATGTAATAAAATTTTATGGGGTGTTTGACTTGGTACCACACAATATTCTGATATAAAAATCAGCAGTACGTAGCACTAAGAAAGATTATACAAAATATATTGAAAATTAGCTAACTGATACAAGCCAAAGTGTTTGTAAATAATGTAACAAATAGGACTGGTTCTAGGAGGTCACAAATGATGGCTACAAATATGAGACCTACACCATATTATCCTCAAGTATTCAAAAGGAAATTTAAAATTACAGCTGATATTTTTATGGATGATTTAAAAACAGTGAATGGCAGACAAAAGTGAGGCGAGCACAAGCAGAGTGAACTGTAGTGCCCAGTAACCTGGGTCTACTAAAAAAAGGCTTTTCATAAATTCATACGTGCAAGGAGAAAAAGAATGGGCTGTTCCTATAAAACAGGAATGTTCTCTGGATAACACAGTTCTGAGATGTATTTTAAAGCTGTAATGGGCCACACTGAGGTCCTGGCACCAAGAAGAAAGTATTTCTTCAGCCCTGAGAAACCTGCTAAGGTGCTATTATCTAAGATTAAATTCCTTCCGTATCTTTGGTGGGGCCAAAGCCACCACACTGAATTAAATTTTGACATTTTTAAAGGACATTTTTTTACTCTTTTCCACACTCCTCACACACCCAGCAAGCACAGGCAGAGACTGAAGAACTCTACTGCCTATACAACCAGCACATTATTAATGATGATTAAAATTTTGGTAGTTTGATGGTCATAATACCACAATCTTATGAAAATAAAGTAATGGATTGCACAGAGGACCCTTAACCTTACCTGAATACACACAGAAAATTATTGTCAATAGCCAAAATAAAACTGATTTCTGGTTAAGTGTTTCAGTAATTTTAGATAGATCTAACAACAAAAGAAACAACACATGAAGAAGGTGAACCACTCTTGTAAGGAAAGTGTAGGAGCTTTGCTCTTCTGTCTGTGATTCAGCCAAATGTGACTTTTGGGCTCAGAAAGGGGTTAACTGAGTTATATGTAAGGAGGCCAAACTAGATGATCTCATGGTCTCTACTGATTTTAAACACTATGGAAAAGGATTTGGTGATTGGAATGAGATGTTCTCAGATGGGCAATCCCAAATTGAGGCATTAAAAATGCATCACTTTAGAGGTTCTATTAAGCAGATGGGAAGCTGCTGAATTTAAACTTTTGTAACTTCAAAATTACTGATCCAAATTTCTTAGATTTTTGTCAGTTAATTTTATATTCCCTTTGAGGCAGGATTATTCCTCGCCTATCCATAAAATACCTCATGCTGAAGCTCCTTGGAATTTTCTTTTCTCACCGTGGAAAATTCTGACTTTTCATTGGAAAATTGAAAAATAACAATAATAAAAAAAATCTATTTTCAGCCAAAATGCTATTTTTCAGGGGAAACTTTTTCCCAAGGGTGATCATTTTTTCACCAAAATAAATTACTCTGTCAAAAGCAAAATCTTCATCCAAAAACAATTTCTACGGAAAATTTTCAACCCACCATATCTAGAATATTGGTGGTGCTCTAAACAAACAGATCAAAACCACATTCATTGTTATCAGTTTCATGCCAGATAAAATAAATGATTCCTTCACTTTACCCTGAAGCTTATTAAATTTGACCTTTGTGGGATGGCTTAAAAAAAATAAAGATTATCTCTGGTTTGTTTCTGTAGCTATGAAACTGGACCACCTTTTTATCTCCCATCTATCCACAGGATGATCAACATTTCAATTTTAGCTTAATCTATAAAAAAACTAAACGTGATTTGTTTCCTGTGTGGGGGAAAGCTAAATAATCTAAGTGTGCATATCTCACCACTACTGATGGAGCAGTGTGTTTCCTGGGGAGCAGGAAGATTTGATGTATCCCATGTCATGGGGATGACTACAAAAATTGGTGCCAGCCATGGGCACTGACTTCAAATGCATCCATTGGGTCAGGATGTTAAGAAATATACTGCAGGGTGAATGCATCCACAATCATCTGCAGTGTGGAAAGAACTGGAATAAATTCCTTCACGCCAGTTTCCTACTTTGATTTCTAGTTATCTTGCCTTGGCTAATTTGTGTCAGAATTCATATTATTTCCTCTATGGCCAGAAGTCACTGCTAAGGAATAGTACTTTTATTCTGCAGATTATCTGGTGACAGTACAGTAGATTTCCAGATCAGAGTGTTTTTAATAATAATTTTACTCCTGATAAACAATACAGGTTGCCTCATGACCTTTGCTTCTAAGTAACAAAAGGCTTTTGACTGACAAGTGGCAAGAATTTTCCAGGACAGGATCTCCTTAAGTTGACATTTTAGCTGTGCAAGTAAAAATGAAAAGCACATAGGTCACATGTAGCATAGTGCGGTGCACACAACTGTCACCAGTTAGAACTCACTTGACCATTATCCCTCTGAACTAGTTTGGATCCCACTGGTTTTGTTCCTACAGGACAAAAGTCAGTGCAGTCTAAGAGCCATTGTTCCAGGCTCCAAGAAAAAATGACAAGATGAAATAATGAAAACCACATGTAGACATCTCTAAGAGCACATGCAGGAAGATAAAGTGTGCTTTAAGATCTTCTTAGATAAGCCTACTGCAGTTGGCTGGCACAAAAAAAAAAAAAAAAAAAAAAAAAAAAAAAAAAAAAAGGCTTTGTCACTTCTTTAAGTAAAAGTAATAAAGAGGCTGGTGGACACCCAGCTCTTTTCTAAGATTAATCATACCAGAGCAGCATAATTTGTCATTCAGTGACATGTCATGCCCAGAAATTTAAAAGAAACCTCTAAATGTCCAGGAGGAAACAGGATTTTTGGGGTCCAGTGTGGAGAGGTGGAGGACCTATCTCCAGAGGTGATTTCATCCTGCCAGTGAAGGTCATGGCTCCTTTGATGGATGAGGGCAGGCAAGCTCCAAGGGACTCTGGGGCAACTGCGCTTTGTGAGGAGGTGGCCCTGAGCTCCTTCTGCTTCTTTCTTATCTTCCTGCTTTAGTTTTTGTACACTATTTCCACATCTCCCCTATCTTCTAGCTGTCCATTGCAGGGATCCATCAGCCTACAGATGACTGACATTCCAGACCAGGTTCTTGCTGGCAGCACTGGCTTTAACCATTAGCTACCCACAGCTGCAGAGACACACGCAGCGTGCCCCGAAGGCAGACCCCAGGTACTACCCCACATCCCCGATTGGATGGAAAGGGAAAAGAAAAAGTCTTGAAGAAGCAGCAGAGAAAAAATGGAGGGAAAAAGTACAAGGGGCGAAACCCTGGTCCTTTCATAGTGAGAACCTTGCTAATAGTTGCAGCTCTTTCCTGAGCTAGGCTTTGTCCTTTTGAGGCCAGAGCTGCCCACAGACAAGTGCTGAAGACTGCAGAAAATCTGGTCATATTGCTCATCCCAAATGATTTTCCAGGTGGCAATTCATGAACTTCATGAAGGACGAGATCCTGAGCACACAGACATCAGTATCCAAGAGCTCCAAACAGTGCACAGGACAGTGATAAGTGCCACGGGAGGGAAAGCAGTGTGCGGCAATAAGTAACGGAAGTGTTTAAGCCATGGGATGGGAAAAAGGGAGCCACACCTGGCAGCAATGCACCTGGCCAACCTCACTCCTTGCACACTGGCTATAGGCCCAGCATAGACCCTGAAATTCAGACTGCCATTGTAAATTCAGGGAAGAAATCAATCCCAGTCGCCAGCCATGAGAACTTGGCAGCTAGGACAGAAACCTCAGTGGTACCACTGATGTCAGCCTGAAGGTTTGGAGAGGTACTTTCAAACCAACCCACATCTCTCCTTCCCAAGCAGCTTTCACCAGCAGCCCAGTCTCTCTGAAACAACACTTTTCTTGGCTTCTGTCAGATTTGTTTGCCTCAAGAAACCTCAAGGTTATCCTAAAGGATAGAGTCAAAATTTTCTCTGCAGTTATTCCCTGCCAGCTTATGCTCAGTACAAATTGCAGACCTCAAAATTCTGGATGAATATCCAAAGAGGCAAAGTCAAAGAAAAGGGGGGGAAGAAAAGATGTTCTGGCAACCATCCAGTCACCAATGGAACTGGAGGAAACCCTATCATATGAATCATTTAAAAATAAGATCAGTCTGGACACAGCCCTGGAAAATGTACCGTGGGGAACAGGCATGTATTGGCGGGGGAATGAACAGGATGAGCTAATCCTGTAGGTCTCTTCCATCTCTGGTTTCTGAGGGCCCAGTCCTCAAGGGACCTTGCAGCTTGGGCTCTCACCATGTCCAGTTGCTTCAAAGAGCATCAACGAGCACTAAGATAAGGCTAGAATCACATTATCACAGATTAGCAAGCACCTTTGCAAAGGTCTCCCAGAAAATAAGACCTGATCGAAAAAGTCAGAGTCGTTTTGAAAACACTTGATGAAGGGTAAATCAGAAAGCATCTCTTCTTTGACCAGAGAGAGGCTCAAGGATCAAAATCCCTATCTGATACTGTGCCTGTTTGGGTCTGGGATTTTAGTTCAATGTATCGTTAGAGACAAGGCCCAGCTGTGAAGCTTGGAGCTGGAGACAGTCTACTATGGTATCTGTTTACATCCAGAAATTTGGGTTGAGACGTTATCTAGTCAGAAAACATTGGCAACCTGCCTCATCCTATTCCAAAAAAAGCTCTGGATATTGCTAAGTACAAACATCAATAAGACATCTTTTTGGGAGAAGATGATGGAATAGAAAAAGACTCTGAACCTTCTTGCCAGTCACCACTTCAATAAACTGAAATGTCAAGGGATTTCTGCGATCAATATCAAGACCTTCTCTTCTCTGCTCATTTTCAATTTGCTGTGTGTAAATTTGACTGGAGAGGTGAGAACAGGCTTTCATCTACCAAGGCCATGAAATGAGCTACGAGATGTGAGGTTTGTGTCTGGTTCTACTCATCACTCACTTTCTCTCCCAGCTCCTTAACTTCTCTTTGCAATGGCTCTAAAGAAAGCATTAGTGCCTAGTTTTTGCAAAATACTTTTGAATTCTCAGCTAACTGATGCACTCAGCATGGAGTGTTAGTGCTGCTAATGAGGAGGAAGGAGAGGAACTGTGGAGGGTGGTGCAAGTGGGTAATGAGACAAAACCAGCGAAGGGATATTTTAGGCTGGAAATCAGGAAAAAATTAACAATGAAGCCCATTAGACTGTGGAATAGGCTCCCAGAGGGAAATGCTGGCAACCCCACCACTGAGTCATTTCAAATAAGACTGGACAAAGCACTAGAAAATACACTGTAGGGAACAGCCCTGGGCTGACCTTCGGGGAGTGGAGAGAAGGAAGGGGGGGAAGTGGACTGTGCGACCTAACAGGTCTTTTCCATCCCTAATTTCTATGAATTTCTTACTGGCTAGTGAGAAAATGTGATGTAAGGGCAGCCTGCAGTGATTGGCAGACTGAATGAAGGTCAAGAGTAATTTTTTGGATGCCTTGAGCACAGCGCGTGTCCCAAGCACTGACCACACTCACTCGGCATGTTTAGCCACCTGGCAGCTCTGCTATAGCCAACCCAAATAGTTCATATAAAATTGAAGTGAAACAGCAAACAACAATCATTCTCAGAAATGTTCACTTTTCCTGGGATTTCTTTTTCTCTCATTTCCTTTTTTTTTTTTTCCCAGACAAACCAAAAACAAGTGATTGAGTTGAGGTACTTGCTGAGTGAATTCAGCCTGGTCAAGGCTGACTGGTGTCTGGTGGAACCATTGTTGGAAACAAATAAGCATTTACAAGAGGAAAGTCCACCTGCTGTACTTGGATACCAATTCAGGCTACTCCTGTGGCTGCAGACAGCTTCTCAAACTTGATAGGCCATCATACATATGGGCTAGAAATCCTGCTTGATCCCCCACAGAGAGACATACTTCATCCTAGGCTATCCATGTTCCCTTCTCAGTGCCTTTTTTCCAGAAATGGAAATAAAGCTGCACCTGGAAAGTCCTGACCAGATCTCATTCCCCTACACTGCCAAAACCACTGTCTCCTGTGATTACCAGTGTTCTCTTGTTCCTGTGCCCACAGTGATATTCACTGACCCACATGAGCTAGCTTTGTGTGTTTTGCTGGTGCATTTGGATTGCCATTCATGATCTTGCCTTGCCCTCTTCCAGGTTTGTCTGCTGGAAGGAGGCAGGATGAGTCTGGGGCTTAGCTAATGTGAAAGAGCGCTCTAACTGGCAAAGAATCTTGGTGAAGCACCAGAGAGGAAAGATGGGAAGAAAAAACTTGGATAAGAGGAGGTGGGGAAAGTGGAATCAGCCAATAGAAGAAAAGGTGGCATGACTAAATGGGGTAAGCAGAGAGGAGAGAGGGGATAATTGCCAATGGAAGGAGGATCTAGTAAAGCAGTGAAAAACCCAGAGGTGTAGAGTTAACAGACAAGTGGTTGCACACAATTGAAATGCATCTCTTCAGCTTGGGAGGATTTTCATGCCATTGCTCTGGAAGATTTCCCAGATTTTATGCCAGCTTTTGTTGAGGCACTTTTATGGCCTCCAAGCAGTAGAATCTCTGTACTGGAAGCACTGGGGGTGGGACTGAGGGACCTGCATGGTCCCTGTGTGCAGCCAGCCCGGGGGCTCCTGGCCTTCACTGGAGATGCTCTGCAGGGAGTCAGATTTGGGGAAGAACAGCCCCAAGCTCCTGCTGCACAGTCAAAGGACAACCAGGAGTATGTTCTGTGCTCCATTCCCCATCAGAAGCAAACATCACAGTTAGCTCCACATCACCCCAGAAAACAGATATCCCTTTCCATGGTCCTCAAGTACAGACAGGGAAATGAAATTGCTGCTTTGACTGCATGCCAAAGGATGCTCCCCTCTGCCAGTTTATTTTCAGTCACAAGGAAAGGAAAGCAGGGAACAGGGCAGCTTTACTTTCCTCCTTTTCTTACCTGGCAAGGAATCCACAGGCTTATTTTTCTTACCTGTGGTTTTATTTGTCAGTCCAAGTATATCAAATCAAACAGAGGTTTTTGTCTGGATGGATCTTGAAGGGAAAATGATACTTTCTTTCAACATTTTGTAGATCAGAAGAAGTTAAGCAAGGGCTGTAATTACAGTGGTATAAGCAGCAAGTAATGTGGGAAGAGAGATCAGATGATGACCGTCAAAATTAATTATGTGCAACAGGACCAATTGACCAGAGGCTGCCATAGGAAAAAATGAGCCAATATGCACTGCAACCTGCATGAAATAGAAAGCATACTCTGCAAATCTGGGGGCAAATTGCTATATTGCCTTATTATTGATGCAGTCTTCACAAGGGCACATAAAGGTACAATGTCAGAGTCTTGTCCACCACCTGGTTTTCACTATTTGCCTGTCAGAGAGGAGCCAAAACAACTGACTTCCATATGATGGCATGACATAAAGTTCATTTAGTCATTGCTTAAAATTAAAAATGCCAGGTTGTATTCATGCTGAAAGTCTGGAAAAAAAAAAAAAAAAAAAAGACCTTTCAGAATCCTTCACAGGGACAGAGCAGGAAGATTCCCCTTTTGGTGTGGGCCTGTCTTTTATGCTTATGCCTCTGAAGTACAAAGGGAGAAGTCCACAACCACATTAGCAGTTTTCAAGTTTTTGTGGCTAGAAGATCTTTCCCAGCAGAGATTCTGTGGATCTCATCTAGGATACACATACTTAATGTGTGACCTGTTGGTATCTTCAGAGACAGGGCTGAAACACAAATGCTTTACAGGGAGGAAAACCAGGACCTGTCTCTTCACCAAACTACACTTTCAGGGTGACAACATTCCAATATTGTGGTCAGGTTTGTTGCTGTTCCCAAGCTTTATCTTCTGTTTGTCAAACATCAACATCTTTGGCCCATAACCCAGGAAGCAGCTAACACCTGCTTTCACACCAGACATGGCTGGACATCCAAACTCGGGGCTCCAGGGAGCTCATTTGGCACCAGTCTTGGCCCTGTTACTAACTTTCCATGTAGTTTCAGCCAGATCACATCAACTCAATATACCCCTCCAAAGAAGCAAGGATATGATCTCTCCTTTTGCTTATATCTCTGCCACTACAGCTGCTACCAGCACCTCTAATAAACCTCTCTTCACAGAAAGCCCTCCCCTGGACCAAGGCTTCTCAAACAAGGTCAGGCTTTAATTGGAGAACACCTCAGGTCTTCTCACACACCTGGTGTTTGCTGCTCTTGAGCACAGTTTCCGAGCGAGAATCAAATTATGATTCTGTTAGGTCAAGAGCAGGATATAAGAGCAGACATGAATCCCTGTCTGCCCAAGATGTAATGAGAAATTCAGTTTTAAATTTATTGATATCAAACAGGTAGAGGAAGAGGACACTGAGCTGTTTCCCATGGTGTTTTCTCTCTGTCTGAAGACAAAGCTTGTATATATTTTTTGATAGCAAAACTCCCCTTTTTCCTTTTCAATCAACAAAATATAGGTCTTTTGCTCATCAGTGAGCTATGCTGGAGCAGACTGTTTTGCATTTAGTAATGAATTGCATACCATCTTTAGATAGAGATCTTTTGGACTCGTTTTTGGCATCTCCGAGGAAATATGCTCTCCACCTGCTCTCTGTCCAGTGCAAACACCATTCCCTCAGCATGTTTCATTGCTGCAGACAGATCCTGCCACCTAGTGAATCCAGATGTGTACTAGCCCCATGGCACACCTGGAACAGTTGTGTGGAGCTCCACTCCTCACCAGGGATGACCAGATTTCTTCATAACACCCCTTTCCTTCAGTCACTGAAGTAATAACACTGCCAGCAGAACCAGTTTTCTGAAAAATGGAACTAGGCAAATATTCTTCCAAGACTTGGATCAGTTCCCAAAAAAGCCATTTTGATTTTCATTTCCATTCAGAAAATGGCATGTCTGTATTTGTCTGGTAGTAACAGAGAGGAGCAAAAGAAGAGACCTCATCACAGTCTACAGCTTCCTTATGAGAAGTGGAGGGGCAGGCCCTGATCTCTCTCTGTAGTGGCAGTGACAGGACTTCAGGGAATGGCCTGAAGTTGTGTCAGGGGAGGTTTAGGCTGGACATTAGAATAGGATTCTTTAGCCAGAGGGTGGTTGGGAACTGGAACAGGCTTCCCATGAAGTGGTCACAGCACCAGGCCTGACAGAGCTCAAGAAGGATTTGGACAGCCCACTCAGGCATAGGGTGGTTCTTGAGGCTCTCCTGTGGAGGGCCACGAGTTGGACTCAATGATTCTTGTGGGTCCTTTCCAACTCAAGATATTCTATAATTCTATGATAATAAACCAGGTAAGCAAACACAGGAGCATCTTGTTTTGTTCTGCTCTACTTCTTAGGTTATATCCCTTTTCTCTGGCTCACTCAGGCCAGCATCCAGCAAGGAACAGTATGGTCTGGTTTTGTGGTCTCTTTTTGCTCCCTTATTCTGTGTGGTTTCCTCTATGTCATCAAATGAATGGCCTTACAAAGGCCTCAGTGCACTAACTTTGCTTCCATTCATAGGTTAAGTAGTGTGGCTACTGAAAAAGGATAGAATGCACAGCCCAAGGCTGGATTAGTGGTTGTTAGGAAAACAAAATGGGACTTAGGCATCCATGTCTGGCCTGATTCCCCTCCATAAGACTGAGCTACTCCCTGTGTTTGTGTGTGACACAAAACACACTCTCTCCCTCTGAGAAATCAGGTCTGGGCATTGTCAGAGAGGGAATACCAAACTGGACAGAAAAGACATGACATTTGACAAATTCTGTTTATCAAAGGAAAATTCTGCTTTGATTTTGCGGGAAGAGTTTATAAATCTTCAGTTCAGGTTTGGAAGTCTTAACTCTTCCACACTTTCCTCCTCACAGAGCCAATGATACTGTATTCTGACATGACAACCACCAGATTTTTGCACTCTGCACTGAACAAATATCCACTTCTTTCCTAATCTCTCATCTCTGGGAGGAAGGTATTTGTTTTCCTCAACAGTAGCAATATAATGTATTGCTTCAATCCTTCATTAGCTGCCTAATCCAATTCATGTCAGCTTCTTCTCTTTCCTTCTGCCCTGTGGTTCTAACCTTGAACCTAGAAAAAAGCTCTCTTTGCCATTCTTTTTTTCAAACTGTTGACCAGCCTTGCAAAATTTGCACTTCTCTTCTGCTCTGTTTCTTTTTTTCCCATGCTTCTGATGGTAAATAGATTCAAACCAATAAAGAGGTGTATGGTTTTTGCATCACTCATTGAAATGACTTACCAAGAGCCTTGGTAGATTCTCCACCACTTGTGTGTCTTTTATATAAGATCAGAGCCAAATCACAGCACCAGGTGAGAGGGGCTGAGCCCAGAGCTGTGGGAATGGAGATCCACAAGCTGCCTTCTTGTGCAGTGCCAGGAAAGGATTCCTCAGCCACAGCAGAGCCAGGATGCCAGGATACATCTGGATGTCAGGGTAATGCCCTGATCCTGCCCCGAGAGAAGGATTGGGAATAGTGGCAGGGCACAGCTGGAGTGGGGCCCCGGTTTTGGTGCATCCTGCTGCTCCAGGCAGCAGAAAGGACTGCTCTCCAGGTATCCCCCCCTCAAGATCCTTGCCTGCCTGTAGCCCTCTCCCCATCCATTCGTGTTGGTCCCCTGGCAGTAGGGGGGACTAGTAGGACAAATAGGAACAGCACAAATCAGGGATGTTTCTTGACTAGGGGGGTCAGCTGGGGATCAGGATGTAAGGCTCACTCTCCTCTGAAGTATAGGAGTTGTAGATCCAGAGGGGAAAGGGTTTGATCAGGTGAGGATCCCTACTTCAAATGACAGTTCCCTCAAACTACCCATGTCTCTCAAACCTCTCCCACCTTCCACTGAGACCTGTCTCAAAAGTTTCATCACTTCCATTCCCTCTCTGCAATCCATGACTTTTCTTCTCCATCTCCAGACTGTAAAGCTTCAATTTTAAACTGCCTGGCCCTGTAACCTCCTCCTGAAACACACACCTCCCAAAAAATAAACTTAATCACCTCCATATCTTCTCTGCAGTTGTCTGTGATATTTCCTGAGCCTGTTTGACATTTGTGGTCTCCAAAACCTTGCTAATCTCACACTTGCCTACTGGAGTCCTCCTGACTGATCTAGCATTCTCATCCTCATCTCCTGAAATCCCCTGGCCCCTTCCAGCCCTCCTTCTCTCACAACCCGTCCTGCTGCTGCCCTGAAAAAGAAATTTTTGCCTACACTGCCAAAAAGCCTTCAGCCATCTCTGATTACAATGGAAAACTTTCTTCAAGTACTCTCTCTCCCAGCTGCAGGAAATCCTGAGGGGGCTATTCAGTGACCTCCATAATGAAATAGGTCAGATTAGATAACCACAATAAGCTTTCCTGGCCCTAAAGGCCTGCTGCAAAACAAATTGCATGATCTAGTACATAAGAACATGGATTAATAAGGACATTCAGGGAGGACAAACTGCATGTTCCTAAAGCCTTTGAAACTCCAGATGCCAAGAGCAGTCTAAACCTATAGGTCTAAAGAAGGAGCAAAACAAGTGTAAGTGCAAAGGAGCAATCTATGTAGCCACGATAATACCAGCGTTACACCCGTATCATTTGTTTTGTATTATTAGACAAGTTGCACAGACATCCCATATTCCCCAGTTTGAACTAGCAAACTGCCAATGGACAAGGAAAAAAAACACAAAAGTTTGTTTTTGTAGGAATAATGTGATGACACATTTTCAGCAATATATACTATATTGTCAAGCCCTCATTAGACAAGCCAAATATTTTTGTGTAATTTCTGCAGTAAAATATGAAAGCAGCAACATTCAGACAGAGAGGCTGGCTTTTGTTAGAGTGGGGCTCCAAGAATAACAGCTTGTGAATTACCAACACCATTGTTTGGAGGGAGAAAGTTGCTTGATATTAACAAATTCATTAAGCCCACACTGACACGCCTGTTAAAGCAGCCATTAGTCTCAATCTTTATGGATTTGTGTCCCAAACATACCAAATAACACCAATCATGGGTACTGTGTTGGGGCAGAAATATGTTTCCCAGCAGATGTTAACGATGATTTATGACTCACATTTCTTCCGTGTACTATGGCACTCGTACAACTCATTTGTGCTACGTGCTTGCAAGAGTCATTTCACCCACCCACAATGCCAGGGAAAGGCAATTGTCTCTATGGATCAAAGGGAGCGAGGCTTGGAGCTGTTACAGCAGCAGCACACAGGTGTCTGGAGCAGGGGCTGAGGAACACACTCCTCTGCTAAGGCCCACCTCACCAAAGAGGCTCCGAGCCTCTCCAGACTTCATGCCCTGATCTCCCATCCCAAGTTATCATCCCAGTGGGCAACTGACCTGCAGCACATGTCAATGTTAGCCTTTTCAGACAGGGACCATGCTTGGGGACAGGGCATGAGCCCAAAACTAAGTGCAGTCCAGAGCCTCAGTACATGGCAAACCCTTTTGCTTTCTCCAGCAGAAACTGCCAAAAGAATTTAGGAAGATGGATAACAATTCGCCCAGGAGAAAATTGGCGACAACACTGCTGTAAACATTCCAGCCCCTCTGATAAACTTCATATGATATTATAGCTTTAGGTATGCAGCAACAGTGTCTGACTACACAAAGTTTATTTATTTGCTGCTTGATCTGGTGTTTTTTCAATCTGAAGGACAGTTTCTCCTCGTCTCCATCCCATATCTGTGAGACATCTAATCCAGGATAATAGGAGAAAAAATTGGTTTCCACAGAATTATCAAGACAAATTACAGCAAGGCATGTGGGAATTTGTATTTGAAATATCCACATTGATGAACATCCATTTTCCTTGCTATCTCCTCCTTTTCCAAAGGAAATGTTTCAGTCTTTCACCTCAGCTGAAATTCCCATTTGCACAGCAACTTAAGAAATCTCATTTTTACTGTGTAAGGCATTCAAATTTGGATCTGGAAGGTCACAAACTTGAGTGAACATCAAAATATGACACCATTGTGGTGGAAATTCTCTTTCCTTTCCTTAAAAAGAAGTATAGGAGCATTAACAGATATAGAGACATTGAAAGATAAAAGTTTTTACAGAAGCAGCAAACCCTTTTAGGCTCAGGCTAGCCTAGGTTTGGCCCAGTTTTCCAAGAAATCCTTCCTGAAGCTCACATAAATCAATTTAAGACAAGGATTATGCTAATTTTCAACTTCTTACCTGTCCACACATGTTTCATTTGTCTCCAAAATGACACTTATGACACTTCATTGTCAAAAGAGATCCCATGAGTACTCTAGAGATGTGCAACTCCCATCACAGTTAATTGACATCCTACAACACCATTTATGGAGCAGTGTCATCTGGAAAACGTTTCTTCTCTGCAGTAGTTTACTGCCTATATAGAAGAAAAATGTTAAATTTGGAGTGATGGAGACATTCAAGTGAGAAAGAAATGCAAGGTTCACTTTAATCCCTCGGTCCCTGGGAAACTCAGCTGCCAAGTATCTGTCCTACCCAACAAAGAAAGCCAAAGAAGCCCTACTCCTACGTGTCACTGTCTTTTACCAGTCAACCAGAGCTAAGCTTTAGCTGGATTAAAGCAAAACTGCACAAACCACCAGAGACACATTATCAAACAAACCCTTAGACAGCATGGAGACTATCATGGCAGGATCAGATAGGAAAGACAGATCAGTGTATTATGCTTTTCTGTAACCAAAGAGTAGTATGAAGTAGCAGCAATTCATCTGTGTTATTCCTCCACCCTCCTCAGGGAATGCCCAGTGAATCTAAATTCACTGAATCCACTTCTGCAGATCTTTCAAGCAACCCATGGAAAAGCTGCTTCCTCCTTGCACTATTGCCAGTAACAAAAACCTGACCCCAAAGCCCCTGAGCAGCCTATGGTAACCCCAGTGGTAACCATAAAGGACATAGATTTCTGTCATGTTAAACCTGCCCTGTACCAATACTGATCAATAACCTGTGTAATGTGCCAGCACTGCCTGTCAGCTGCATACAGATCCTAGTGGCCACAAAAAGTCAGTGCTGTATTGACAACTTCTGCTGCCACTGTCAAAAGAATTACATGGGACCAAAAACCAAAGCAGAGTAGCCACCAATTAAAACCCCCTCTATCTTGTCAAGAAATGCTCTGTTTCCATTGAGAATGGAAAGACAAGTGGATGATAAGCCACAGGCCCTTGTTCTCTGAAACATTATACTGGTAAACACAGGAAAATATTGTCATTGGAAGGCAAGCTCTGCTCCTCTATTGCACTTGTCTGTGTTCATCAAAGCTTGCAGCAGACAGGATGCTCACTCTAGCTCACCTCACCAGCATAAACTCCTGAAAAATAATAGCTATATTCATAGCAGGAAACAAATGAGCAAATTAGGTGACTTTGTTACTTGAGAGGACTGAAGACAATGTTCTAGAACTTCTCAAGGGCATACAAGCTGTAGCCCTGAGCTGAAACAGCCCCAGAACAACTGATTATTTGGGAGTGTGGGTAGAGTTTGTGGTTTGTTTTCCACTTTGCTGAATCCCTCCATTTACTCATTCTCTCTTCTTTCAGTCCCACGTGTAGTGTCTGAGTTCTGGCACCCTGTCCATGTCTCCCCATCCTGGGAATACTGACCCCATTGGTTCTGGAATCAAAATGACCACACGGCACTTATAACATTTCCAGACAGACATAAATACACAGATTAGTCTTTTCTGCATTTTTCCTCATAAAAACAACAGCAGCTCCGAAGCGCATTGGCACAAGCACTGAGATTAAGTATTGCAACCTGCTATTGTTGGCAGGCTTGCTCTGGCTTCTTCTGCTTTCCCCACCTCCTTGTAATCCTCTCTCCTCTTGGAGAGTAGTTAAACGCTATGTCCATTCATGTCACCACGGAGTAGTTTTGGCAGATGCATGCCCCAAGGCTGGGATGTTTTTACGAGAACCGTTTTCATATTTCACTGTTTGCCTGGCTGATCCTTTATCTGTTCTAACAGTTATACAACTAAACATACTTAACCTTCTGTCAGATGATTACATATTCCATGTTGAATTGCAGGATATGGAAATCCTGCCAAACACAGTCCTGATCTAACTCTGTCAGCTTCAGTGCACGGCTAAGAATGAATTCAGACCTTAAACTCCTTTACACCGGTCTTTAAGAATAAATAGAAGCAAATCGTCAGTAACATGTCTTTTGTTTTGTGCATCTGTGCCCTTCTAGGCCTAAAGGCTCCAATGGATGTTGTTTAGCTGTGAGTGATGGGCTTGTATATGCCACCCCTCTGCTCAGATGTGTGTATCGAGGGGGTCAGGATCCCACAGTCTAAAGCCGAAAGTATTTCAGTCTAGAAGCAATGGTTGCCAAGCTCCTAATGAAAAAGAAAAGATGGCAGCAGATGGAGCTGCTTCCCTTCACTCTTCATGTTGACCTGTCAGAGCCAGGAGGAAGGTGGAGGTGAGGGAGGGAGGAGCAGAGAGGAGCTCATTTCCTTTCTCCACGCAGCAGCATCTTCCCAGTGCCACCAGCTCCGGCTGCACAGCTCCCAGTGTGCACTGGCTGCATATTCTCTGCTGCTGCTTGTAGAAAAATCCAGGGGATTTTCCAGGTTGCATTTAAATATCTCCAACATCATGAGGTGTTGGGTTTTTTATGAGGAATACCTCATTCCTTTTTGAACTGATGATTCCCTAGAGAACTGCTTCAGGTGGAAAAAAGCTGATCTTATCTATTACCCTGTCATTCAGCTACTGCTACTGAATCAAACCACTAATACAGCCTGAGGATCTGGTGTGCACCTGATCAGAAATGAGGCAGACAACAGATGATTGTAGAAGAGTTCAGGAAGGGATTTTGTCCACAGGAGAATCCTAAGAGAGAATTGACATGTGGAAAGAAGGAAAAGCAAATGTACTGTTCATGTTTTAAAAATAGCTATCAAAGTGTTCTGTAAATTAGATTTCAAGATTTTTCAAAGAGTCTCTGAGTCCTCCTATTAATATTTCCACCTAGACACCACCTTAACATTTTAGCCAGCTTTATCATGTGTTTATCCTATGTTTTCAGTGTTGTTACTCCAGTCACAGCTTCCCACACACAGCCAGCATTCTTTTGTAATAATAGCAAAGGTTGTTTATTTATTAGCTTTTTTGTTTCTGTGTTTTGACAAGAGTGGCAACCTCATCCCCTACCAATGTTAAAACAACATAAATGAGGCTAAAGCAAAGGAAAACTCAGTCATTAAAAGGTTGGAAGGGATGTTTTCAGCAAAAAAGTTCTTCAAAAGTATATTGCAGAGAGCAGCTGAATAATTATCTCCAGCATCTCTGAGTGACTCACACACTGAATTTCTAAAAAAAATTAATGTCCTCTTAATATTCACATTTCAGTTCCTCAGTCTCTAAAATTAGGGAACCACAGAGCCGTTCCTCTCCTCAAATAATTTTTCCCTGTATGACTTTTGTCCAGCCTCTCACTATCCTAGCTTCTCTAGACCCTAACAGCAATTTCTGCTCATGGCAGATTTAATGAGGACTGTCTGTTGCTGGCTATTTAATTGACTGTAGCTATAATTAGAGAGCTGACAAAGACTGGCTGGTTGTGTGCTCTTTTTTTCTGTGATTACATATCATAGTTGGTCTATGTGCAAGACAAAAGATGATTTTTCTTCTTTGTCACTCCTCAAACTCCTCAAGGGAGTTGATAACAGTACTGGCTGCTTTCTGCCACTTACCTCACTACTAACAAGAGGACATTGTCGTCATTTCTAAGCCAATAAGTGTGTTGAAGAGACACGTAGAGGAATTCAATCAGTCTCCTGCCTATGTCAGCACTTTTCCTGCTTTTTGCAGAAATCCTGGTTGGTTTTTTGGGGGTGGTGGGGGAGGGGGGAAATATAAACCAGTATTTTAATCTTTAAATGCTATGCTTCTTGCTTCATGAAAATAGTTCATTGAACTGCATCTCCCAGTGCACTGTGATGTCCTCACACAGCAAAGGGAATCAGTGCAAGGGGGCATTCCTACAGCAGGACAAAGAGATGGGGTCAGTCCCTATGAGAAAGTGTAGACATGAAGATGACCTGACATAGAACTTTCTAATTATATTTTTCACCTGAAATATTTCTTGGTTTTACTCAAATCTTTCTACTTTTCTTGCAGAAGACTCAATCTTCCCATGAAATTAGAGGCTTTTAAGGAAAGACTCAAGGAAAAGATTTTTATACATGATGTGCTAGTAGAACATTTGTTAGTTTATTAAAATAAACTGATTATCTTCAGTAATCACTCACAGTAAAAGCCTAGACTTAGTCAGGCCAGAACATATATTTTGAGTGAGAAGACGGCACTTCCAAGACAGTTACTTTTCTAATCATAGATCAGAACCCTACCAGCAACAATAAAATTATCTGTAAAAGTACATAGAGCCATTCTTCATCTCCAGTTCACTGAGATGAGCAAGCAGAATATTATTACCAAGATAAATGGGTAAAAAAATTCCTGAAAAATAGAGAGACCAATTTAAAAAAAGAAAGAAACACAAGGAAAGGCTTTTGATCCCTAGTCTGTGAAATGTCTCAGTGAAGGCAATGGAAATTATACTCATGTTAGGACAAGGTTTCTACCCTACCAAAAAAGGCCATAAACACAGAAAAGTCAGGTGACAGATACTGGCACTTCTCACAACATGAATTTGCTCTGGATAACACCACATCTCTCCAACCAGAACCTGTCCAGAAAAAGATGGAAGGACTTTGTATCCCAAGAGAAGCAGAAACCTCCTGTAAGCTTCACACTCAAACACAGAATGGAAACGTAGCCCTTCTCTGGACATTGGCCAGAAATGGCACTACTAACACTAGGCTTTATTTCACGTCATAGAGGGGCAATGCAGGAATGGAAGTAAAGCCTATGAGGCTGCAAGAAAACCTAACTATACTCTGACCAACACAACTCCAGCTGCTACACATTTTCTATCAGGTTGCTTCTGGCAAGCAAACAACAGAAAGTAATTTATTCATTTTAGCAGCTACCACCAATTTTTACCTTTCTTCCTCTGTCAAGAATGCCCCAGCTATTGCTTAGATAGCACACGAACAACTTTCCCACAGTCTCTCCTGCTTCCTTCCACTGTTCCATAATTCAGCACAGCACCTTGTAATGCTCAGAAATTGTACCCCAGGGTATCATTCCTAACACCTTCCCAGTCCCCCCCAACATCTGCCCCCACTTGCCTTTTGGGCAGACCCCTTCACAAGTCAAGCGGGTTGGTAAAAATAGTTCTCCCTGTCTGCCCCACTTCTGATTCATGGTCCACTTAGGTAACGTCTCTTTCAGCTACACGGAATGGCTGGGGCCTCCTGGACCCCAGGGACATTACATCCCCATAAATAAGGAGATTTATTTACAGATATAAATCAAGACACAACGTTTAGAACATGCTACAGGGAAACAGTAAAATTCAAGGAGAAGGAAAGAAGAATAATCAAAAGTCGAGGATTCTGGCCAAATTCTTCTTAAAATAGCTCTTCCAAGACATAGTGAACATTGTATCAAACTCACACAGGATCTTTGCTTCTTCATGAGTCATTTCACTTGAGCTGGGGAGTAACAATTTCCTCCCTAGCCACCAACTCACATGGCTAAGACTAGGCAGATAGAGCTCAACCTGTTGTGATTGATCAGACCCCTCTTTAGGCTAAACGATGCATTTCATCAAACGCTACCGTACATCAAGATGTCAGCATCCAGAAAATCGTCCTCTTCAACACACACTGACCCCCTGCACACCCACACACACACGTGCACACCCACGCTGCTCAGATCATCACCTGCTAGTGTTAACATGCACACAAGCAATTACAGAGCAGACATCTGTTCAGGATGTTGCTCACCAGATCAGCATCTTTGCACTGAGATGGCTGCAAGCCTTTGGAGCATTAATGTTCTGACTCTGTGCTGTCTACTTGTGCAGGATGGTTTGTCTATAAACGTCCCTCGTGCTGGCACAGCATTCATTGGTGTGAATTATCCTGGTTCTGGTTCAGAGCTAAAGCAATGATGCTAATGGGGAAAAGCCAGCCTCGTGCAGACAAGATGAAGCCCACTTCTTTCAATTGTTGCTAAGTGGGAATTGTGGAGCCCTGGATGGAAGAATTGAAGATTTTCCTATAAACAATAAATAAACAGTGTCAATATCATGTTCTGTTTGACAAGATAGGCACCATCTCAGACAAATCAAATAATGATTTGGAAATTAAAATCAAAAGACAGGTCAGCTACGGGGTCTCATGTCAATTATATTAAAGTTTTAAAATGTTCCTCAGAATGAATGCCAAAGCAAAGTTTGAGTTTTCACTGTGATTTCTGAATACAGACTGACGCAACTCCCTCCGAGGGCATTGGTAATATCTTGAGATTGTCCTCGAAGATAATTAAAAATTAAACAGGACAGTGGTTGCCAAGAGGTGATAAATGCTCTTGCCAAGTCCCTGGTCCTGTGTCCCAGCACGTTGGTAGCAGATGAGCACAGCCCTGGCCATGACACTGCAGAGGTCATCATGCCCCAAATTCTGTGGCTCTGCACCATCACACGAGTGCCAATCCTTTCTGTGCCCATCAGCTATAAAAAAGTGGAAAAATATATTTGAAATACATGTGAACTAGACATTACTCTGGACTTCACCACACCTGACTTCAGCTGACCATGAATAACCAATGGGTATCCCAGCACCTTCATATATTCAGCCTAATGGACCCTTCTCTTGTGGGCTGAGAGCCAGGCAGAGCAGTGGGATTTTCAGCATGGGCTAAGCCACATGTTGAACTTGGACCCCTTCTCTGTACCACTGCCACTAAATGTTGCAAATCAGGGGAGACAGATTGGGAGGAAGAGAGTATCAGAGAGAGAGAGAGAGAACAAGCTTCATATCTAATACAGACAAAAAAATTTAAGTCTGCACAGCTGTCTAATATTGCCCACACCAGGAGCTGGAGCCCATGCATTGGAGCTGGACACTGCAGTAGCTGCACCTCCCTGCAGCATGGGGGCCATCATGGGGATCAGGCTGATTCCAGGTCCTTGGAGGCATTGAGCCCACAATGGACAGTTCCATTAGGACTTGGGTTTGCTCCATGCTGAGGTGGAGGGGAAGTGGGGAGGCAGTGCCAGGGCACCTGAGCCGGCTGCCACACGGCACCCGGGCTCTTGCTCCCATTCAATGGCTGTGCTATGTTCTTATCCTGAGCAGGTATTCCATGCCTCCTCTCCCTGGATATGGTGCTATATTCTTATCCTGAGCAGGTATTCCATGCCTCCTCTCCCTGGACATGGTGCTGCAGTGGCTGAGCTCACCAGGCTGCCGTGGAGCCGGGAGCAGGGAAGGAGGAGGGAGGGATGGCCAACACTTCATTCAGGGATTGCAGCCCTCCTCCAAGGCTCAGACTTTGAAACAAGACATTGGCAGGACTGCTTAGAGAAATGATTTCATCCATGTATGAAATAAGCCAAAGAACACAGTACTTGTCCCTTTGGTGTTTATTTTAAAATAATTATTACATGTTCCCTTTTCTTTCAGGAACATTAAACACAATGCTGCACATGATTTTGTTCAGGAGGGCTGCAGATGGCTGTGATGGGGGAAAGTCAGTGGCAAGTACTGACATATGCACTATGGCAAGTACTCAAAAATGAACTCCTCATTCCCTTCAGCCTGAGGAATGCTGAATTCTGATACCATTTGGGGAAAATGATGATCAATAATACCTAGCAGATTTATTTGGTTGTTTATTTTTCCAGTGCTGAGCCCCCAGTCCTGTTGTATTTGTACTCTTTAAATCGAGAGCAGACCTTTGCAACCAAGTGCCAGCATTTGGTAGCAAGAAAGGCTTCCTCAAGCAGCTGTCCTCTGAAAAACATGCCGTGGTTTGAAAATGTGGTTGCAAAATGTGGACAATGTGCACAGGAGTTATTAATGTTTGCAAGAAAATGTGCTGCTTCATCTCCATTAATATGGTCATTAACCACAGCTGTGGTTTTGCAAGCAAAGAATTCTGCACTCACTCTTGTAAGGAGCTGAGATTTGGATTTCAGAAGCAGAGACGTAGGTAGTTCCTGTAATTCCTCTCTCAGCTACAACACAAATGTATATAGACACTGGACAAAGACTTCCCTTTATCTTAATGGAGCTAGCACACAGATTACGGAAGGAATTTAAAACAGGGGTTTAATGTAAGATGTTTCATATGGACTGTATTTCTCACAATGAAAAGAGAAAATATATATATATATTGTTATTATTTTAAAGGGAGACAATTCACTGTCCAGGAAAAAAAAAGCAAGCCAGCCAGTTCTACAGCCATTTGACTGGGAGACAGCTCCAGAGTCATTCCAGTACTGGCAGTACAGCTAAGCCAGAGTTCTCCTATAAGCCAGATGACACACTTGGAAAAATATATTCCAGAGCTTGTTATCCATCCCCCACACCTGCCAAATTTGCCCATATGGGACCACAGGTGTTGGCTCAACCCAAGGAGGAAATGGATGAGAAAAGGCAGCAAGATGAAGAGTATCAATATCTCAAGCAGTGAGTATCATCAAGCCAGTGCTGAAGTTGCTACAAGCCAATTTCTGATTAAAGGATTGTGAGCTTTAGAAAGTCCAGTCCAATGAAGAGGGTGCTTTTAGAGACATGCATGGGCAGACATTTAAAAGCCCAACACACAAAATGTAAATCCACTTCACACATGTATGAACACAAGAGCTGTCAAACCCTTGTGGGCACAGGGGCTGGAAAGCACAGCTTTGGGGACACGGGGCCTCTTTTGGGCCATTGACCATTAAGAAGCGACTCCCCAGGCACTGTTAGCATCACTCTCCTTACAGTGGTGTGAACAATGTATTCACCCCAAATTCCAAGCTGCTCCTGTCTGGGAGTTGCATCTCTGTGCTAGTGCAGCAGGGTGCCCAAATGAACTGCCACACTGGAAAGCAGAGAGCACTGCAATATTGGCATGGCTCTGTGGCTTCTGGAGCCAAGACCAAAGGGGCTGAGGGCTCTCAGTACCATGGAGATGTAACCAGGGAGGAATTTGCTTAGCACCTGCACAGGTCTGATCTTTCTTCCAGGAGAGTGAACTAAAGCAGAGTTATCCTTGACTAAGTGCAACATACCTGAGTTTCAGTTCCAAATGGCCCCAGGCTGCTGGCTGCAGATGAGTCAAATCCTGAGCAGCACACAGATCGGCACTGTATTTGTCATTGGGAAAAAGCATGGGAATTCAAAAGCCAGCACTTGAACAGGAACAGCATCTCTTACATTGCCAGCTCAAGCCATCCAAAAGTTGCAGACAGGTTCCCATACTCATGAACTTGTCTTTAGCTAAAAATCACACCACAAGATATGATTTTAATAACACATTAGGGGTTGATTGCATTTGCTGTCTAGAGGGCTTTTTAACCACTGGGGTCTACTTCCAAACACTTCCACAACAGGAAGGCTCATAATACGTTATTTTATGCTATTTTTCAAATGAAAGCTGAGGTTCTTATGTAGTCATCTTAACTCCGGGAGCTGTGTTTTTTAAGGCACACACCAAATGTCAAGGGACTCACAATAAAAATCTCAAGAATTGGCAAGATTGCCTTTGCTGGCTTTGGGGAATGAGCAGGTTGTTGTTGGATCCACACATTAGAGGGAGACACACTCACATGTTCTTAACCAGTGAACTGTGCACCGAGGTATAATGGCAATTCGCCCAGCACTGACATACAGCAACAAGAACAGGATGCACAAAATTCCCAGGCCTCTTAAACTAATGGAGAAGCTTTGTTAGTTTCACTAACAAGGGAACCAATGACATAACCTGTCATAAACATGTTGGGACCATTATATACACAGACATGAGATATATTTAAACTATAAAAACCCATTTAATAACCAAAAAGACAGCTGTGTAATCTACACATTACACTCACAAAAAAGGAAATAAAACTAAAATGAACTGGAACATGTGTGTCTGGAGAGAAAAGGGGTGAGAGAGGCCTGAAGACTGGTCAGAGGAATCTAGGTCCTGTTTTAGTAGGAAAGCACTGCTATCCTCCATTCTCTCTTGGTCTGAACAAACCCAATTATTACAGGGGGTTTTGACTATTTTTTTAATAGAAATGCACATACACTAACAATGGGACAATTTTCACATACAGGAAGTAAGCTGGGAGCAGAACTTTGTCTTCTCCACTGATGTGGTAAAACAAATGTGTACGCATCTCGGTGTCCAAATAATCTGGGTACCAGCACCTGGGATCAAGACAAAATTGAAGAAATACAGTGAAGTAGTCCTTAATTTTCTTACATTGACGTGCAAACACTGAGGCACAATATGGCAGAAAAAAAATATCTGCTCCTTCATCTGTCTCTGCCTTTTGATTGCTTTAGATTGTAGATTTACGTGCAACAGGAAAACTGACTCAAACATATTTAACTAGGACTATGCTCACAATCTATTTGGGGTATGGAGGTTTTTATAAATCATATTACTGATGTTTTGCCATCTCTCTGAAGGACAGGTTTAGCTCTATAATAACTCACTGAGGTTTTGTCAAGATCAATTTATATTTGTCAGATGCTCAGCAGTCTTCAAACAAAAACCATAAAAAACTGCACTGCACCAGTATTTCATCTTTTTAAAGGTTATGATTTATAGCTCATAGAATGGGAAGAAGAGGCAATGGAGGGGTGTATTTTTTTCCCAGCTACAAACACTGACCTTCTCCAGAGAGAAACCAGTGTTCAAAACTCAGCAACATGTATCCCTAATACCAAAATAGAGATCGAAAAACCCCTCCGAGGTGCCTAAATGTCTGTATCTAATTTATGGGTAATTTACAATGGAAATAGATTATTTTAAAATGTATACAAATTGTATCCTTGCACATCAGGGCAGATAGATAGCTTAACTACAAAATAATGAACATGAAGCGTCTCTTGTGAGCTGCCAGGTAGACATTTTGATTGCCCAGATTTCATTAAACTCAAACCAGAGAGAGCTTGAAGACTTCCAAACATTCTTTAACTCTATCAAGTGTGTCGGTGCTCTATAGCTGATGACAATATATTTCACCAGAGTTGCCAAAAAATTGTTTAATTTTAAGCGATGCCTGTATTGCATTACTTTTACAAGTTAAGCCAGTGTGTAGGGCACGATCAGCTCCATAGAAGAATAAAGCCATTGCTAATGTTTTCTTTGCATCCATAAAACCAATTTCACACAGGCATTCCTTAACCAAGGAGAAAGACAACAAAAACAACAATAGAACCAACCACTGTCATGTCCTTGTCTCCTCTAGCCCTCCAGTCAGCATTGCTTTTCCCAGCTTTGCCAATCAGACTCAAGCGAGTGAAGAGTTACAGAGAATGTCTGTGCTGCCAAGAGCTATTTCCAGTGGACTTTGATCAAATGATGCTGTAATCCCTAATGGGAAGCATACTTCATTTATAAGGTATTCTTTGGTGCCATTCCCAAGGAGCAGGCACACGAGTTTTTGAGCAGCAAAGCTCTTTCCCTACAGCAAGTCTGTGTTAGGGTAGCAGTGCCATGTCCAGTGCAGGTGTCCAGGCCTGCCCAGGCCAGTGGGATTTTGGTATTAGCCATTGGTACAGTCTGAAAAGGCTGAGGGGGTCAGAGGCAAGGCTGAGCTCTGGAATTCCCTCAGGCACAGACCTTTACCCAGCAGCAGCGACGAACACACAGCAGTGCGCTCCGATTTTATCTTTTCCAGCAAGGAACATGACAGCAGGCTGTTCTGACATTTGCACTTTCATGCAACTTTTTTGAACTTAAGAGACTCGGGTTGTTCAGAACAGTATTTTATTTTCCCTGAAGGTTTATTGCGAGACCAACGACAATTAGCTCACATTTTAACAAGGAAGCAATTAAAGCGCGTGACGTTCATGAAAATGATTTATCATGCTATTAAATTAGGATGAAAATCATCAAAGTTCATAATAGCCAAAGAAAAACAAATATAAATTATCTTCATACTCAGCTTGTACCCCGATTCTTATCAGCCTGAAACGCTTGTATTTATTCTCCAGTGCTGCTGTGCAATTTTGTAATTGTATCTCACCATTTGGAAAACGTACCATTTTCATTCTGCTCTGTATTTCTGCCCTTTACATTGAAAAAGCTAAAACAGCCCTTTATCTTCTTAAAATTTCCTCAGAAAAGTAGATTAGGTTTCCAAAGTTAAGGGCATTTTGGGCACCCTAGGCAAACCTGCTGGAGTCAGGTGTACCACTGGACACAAGTAAAGCCCCTTGCCACCCAAAACCCACTGTTTCTTCCATCTATACATTTGTCCATGCATTTACAAACATGTCTGCTCTCATAACCAATAAATATATATATTATTTTTTATGTGCCTTCACTTTTTTAATAGGTTTTTTTCACTATTTTTACATTCAAACAAAAAAAATTAAGATTTTTTTCTGAAATGGCAGTTTCAAACCAATACATTTTGCTCCCATTTTCTTCCCTAGCATATTTGGATATTACATAGATATCTCTTATGAGATATAAATATGTTAATTGACCCCACTGGTAGTAATATAGTAAAATAATAGAGAAGAGTCTACTACTGGCTGTCTCTGTGATACTAAGAAAAGTTGTCTGTGCCTTTGTTTTGTTAGTAAAATTACAACACATTAACTCCTTCATAAGACTTTTGTTTGAAAAAGTTTGGGCACTTCTATAAAGAAGCATTATGTTCCTTTAGGCAAGGTTTCCCAAGCAATCAGGGTTTATCTTGCATGCCAATATACAGAAGCCCCTTGAAGCAGCTTTCTGCTCTTCAAAAGCATCTTTCTTAAGAATCCTTCCTGCACCTCACTGCCAGCCCCTCAGATTCTGACCAGAGAGCAGCTTCTGGCAAAATCTGCATCCCTGCAAAGGTTTGTTTGCACCAAGTTCAGGGATCCTGTTGTGCTATCAGAGGCTTTGAGCCTGCTGAGCCTTCCCAAGGTTACAAAAAGGTGAGAAGACACAGACACACCGAAGAATAAGGCCTCCTGAGCAGTAAAATCATCAGGAAAAATCTATCCCTCAATAGGTAAAAGCCAGCTCAGATAACCTGCCTTCTTATGCTAAATTTGAAGCATGTGGGAAATTGAGAGCCTTACTCATTAATTGCTGGAAAGATTCCTGGTTTAGATGTCTGAAATTCAGGTCAATAATGGAGTTCCTTATAGATTTAATTTAAGAGAATTTTTCATCTCCTAGATACATGTTAAATTGATTTGCTGAATAGGGACCCGTGGTTTAAAATAATAAATTTGTTACTGTGGACACTGTTCCCTTACTGTAACTTGGTAAACATTTATTTTGATCATACGGTTCACAGGTAATTTTTATAGGTTAAGGCTCTTTCATGACTTGGAAAACATCATGCATTATCACATCAATGCAAAGAGAGCTAATAAGAGCTTAAGTACATCTGTTTTCTAGAAAGTAATTTTTTTTTAATGTTTCAATTCTCCATTTCCTTAGCAAATCGTCCTTATTTTTTTTAAAGGGAAGCATTAAATGCTCTGTCTCCATGATGAGTTCTAAATAGATATTTTCAATGAATTATCCTGATTGAGCTGCCTGTCAAGATAATGATATAAATTGCTCCTTCAATCTACATTTACAAACTGATTTGAACATCTTCAGTAAAGACTCAGAAAAAAGTTAAAGGAATCTGATGTAAATCAACAATGAGATTAGTGTTCAGATCTCCTCTCACAGACAGGCTGTGCTGCAGCTGAACAGACTCAAGTTACAGTTTCTTTTCTGTTTTGCTTTAGTTTCCTTATTTCAGTTCTGTTTAAATTTTGAAACTATGAGTGGCAGGCTAGAAAGAGTGTTCTGAGATAAATAATGAAATATTTCCAGAATTGCATCTTAAAAACTTTCATTCACCATGGAGGGCTGGATTTTATGTGTAGGAGATATATTCAAATGCTGAAAGACACACAAGAAAAAGAATTTTAAAAATTAAAAATGTTAGAGTATTTTACATATGATATGGACATAAGAGGCAAAAGTATTGCAGGTCTTATTAATGAACCTCAATCTCATATAGAAAATGTTATTTTTAGCTTTTGACTTCCCTGTTATAAAAAAAAAAAAAAACCTTTTTTTACTGTGTTTAGTTTAATTTAAATAATTTGATCATTAGAGTGATCCCCATTTTATTTTGTTTGTAGTTCAGAGGATTTAGGTGTTCTAGTAACTTTTAGCAGCATGTTCCAATACTGTTTTACCTTCTCAATTACTTTACAGCCATTTTTAGAAGAAAAAGGAGTAATGATAATTGGGTATAACTTTTAGTATTCATGTTCTGAAAAACTATTAGAAGCCTTGAAAAATGTTGACATACCTCACCGTTCTGTTTTGCTCTGGTTTAAATATCAGTGTATTTATTAAAGCTGGTTGGAAAATTTAATCACATATAATATTTTCTTTTTCATCAGATGTGAATTCTTTCCAGGTTTTTCAAGACTCTCATTTTTCTACACATCTCAGAAAATCTGTATTAAATGAGGTAGGATTTATTCCAAGTTATCCAGTGCATATCTTCAAAGAAGTATGTTATGCATATATATTTTAAAATAACTTATTATGTAAATAGTCATTAGTACAGAATAGCTGGAGAAAAATTACTTCAAAAAATGTTGGTCTTTTAAAATTCTGTATGAGAGAGATTTAATGAACATAGTGAATATCCTGAGTTATAGTTCTGTAGTTACAGTTTGTGCAGTGTTTTATATTCATCAGATTTAACTCTTGAGGTTATTTTCCACAAGTTTTGTCATGGGTACACGTTATCTGTTGTTTTCCTTAGCCAGAAACTAATTCCTGAAGGGCAAGATTCTTGGTTTTTTTTGAACTTGCTGCATGATACATGATTCTGCACTGCAAATAACTCGTATGTGTAGTGGAGAGCCCTCCACATGTGGATGCTCAGACTCTGATCTCACAGCTCTGGGCACAGAGGACAGACAGCTGCAGCCACCCCAGCTCCCTCACCTTCCACGGCCCAAGGTCGGGGGAGTTTGGGTACAAGGACTGAGAAATAACCTCACAGATGGTTCTTGGACATTAAGAGCTGAGGGTATCTCCTCCCTACCCCAGATTCAGGGATCTAACAGAGGTTAGTTTGGAGCCAGTCACTGTAAATTCTCAGTATGGTCCAGGCTTCTCTCCACTTCCAGAGCAGAGATAAGACTGGATACGATGTCTGGAGAAGCTGACCTCTGTCTGTTGACTGTTGTGGGAGTGTGACCTGAGGAGATGCTTTCTTAGGCACTTCAAGAAATTTCCTACAGCTTGGCAAAATAGACCCAGGAACAGAAGTACTGCAAGAAAAGTGGCACAGCTGGGCCATGGATTTTGCCAAAGATGCTTATTATAGGAGTGTTTATATAATTTAAGCCTGGAATGAAATCCTGCTAGACATACACTCCCTTATTTTTTTTTACCCTCTGAGCAGATTTCCCATCAATCTCTGTAGTGGTAACCCAAGGTAAAACCCTGATTTGTAAACACACAGAAGTTGAGGTACATGAGCAGTCTTTCTGAAGTCAATGGACTTGGCTTTTTAAAGTGGCATTACTTGGCATGTGTGTAATGAGCAGGATTTCAAAATGGTGATGCCCACACAAAAGCCAAAGGCTTTCAAAACAGAGAAGCAGGAGGCAGTAGCAGTTCAATTCCTCTAGGTGAGAGGCAAATTATTGTAAGTGCTTCTTGAAACTGTTCTTGCTACCCAGGAAGCTGCTAACTGCCTGCCATTGCCTGAAAATACCCAAATTCAAGGAACAGAGGGGAACATGGTCAGTCTATAGTGATTTCTCCCTTGCCAAGGGAACTGAACCACACAGTTTCATGTGGTCTCACACCAGAAGAGACAATATTCTCAAACTGCTCCAAAAATGGCTCTGAAATTTTGGCTTATGCTTGTTTTTGTTGGGATTTGTTTTGTTTCAAAGTGTTCAAATGTAAATGAAAACAACCTCAACAAAAGGTGAATTCCAGAGGTGCAAAGCAGAAAACAAGGTTAGCAATTTCTCAGTCTGGCCAACACAGCTGAAACAGTTTTGATGCAGATTTTAGATTCAGTATGATACTAAGTCCAAGTGAGGATAACATTGACTGAGCAAGTGTTAATTCCAGCTTTTCCATGCTTTTCGCACGTTGTGCCACATCACTGATTTCTAGGGCTCATCCCAGTAAAGCCTGCACCCTTTTTTCCCAATGTTTACTGCTTAGATTACAGAACACTGAATAGTCCCCTTGACCTCTAGTTATTGGTCTTTTATTCTTCATATATGTCACTTTTGGCCTTTTAGCAGCACAGCTGTCTGGGCCACAACAGCAACATGAAGAACACTGCTGGCAAATTGCTGTTTTCACCTGAGCTTTAACATCTGCACAAGCTCTGAACTGTTCCACACAGCTCAGGAGCTCAATCCCACCTCACTCATCAGCAGGAATACTCCCTGCTCAAATAGGAGAACACACTTCAGCACACCAAGGGTTGGCATCACAGCACACCAAAGTGTTTCTCTGATTTGCAGCCCAAAGAAAACACCTTGACCGTAACAACACGGATCTGCCTACTAGTTTGGTCAGTCTGAAGTCAGTGGTAAAAATGAAGGCAAAATGAGGTCAGGAACCAGAAGAGCAATGAAGTAAGATTGTGACTAAAGAATACAAGGAAAGCCCATAAGTCAAGATGATTTAACCACATTCAAAAGACAGGATGGGGAAATGCCAGGGCTGAGGGGGCATGGGATCAATACTGGGCAGAACATACTGGGCAGGAACACGCTGTGGAAGGAGAGCAGGCAGGGGTGAAACAAGCTGGTGAGAAGGCACAGGTCAAGGAAGATGTGACCAAGGCTAAGAATGAGTAGTGTTAGGAGCCAAGCACAGAAATACATTTACACCTGTAAACTTATACTTTCTCTGGTTGTATTCATCTCATCAAACACTCTTGTCTCTGACTGCCAATCTCCTGCCTGCCTATGCTGACTCTTAGACTGTAGTGCACGAGTTTGCCCATGACAGAAGTGTGCAAGTGACCTGTATCCATGCCCTAGATATCCAGGTGGATTAAGATACTAATGTAGATGTGCCCAAAGACTCTTCACCCAATTCATTAACCATTTGCTGTGTTACCTGACTGATCAAGCCTGGAGTCCATTTCCCATGTACACAGGACCCCATGTCCTCATTCACAATAATGAGAGGATGGAGTTACAACAGGACTGTTACATCAATGGGAGTTTCACTTTACACGTTTCATTACTGTTACATCAATTAAGTTTTACTTAATATTCTTCAAATACAAAATACAATATAGAAATTATATTATCAGTGCACTTCTCTGGCAGCACAAAGATATATTTGTCATTTCATTGCATCCTTTAGTAAATACGACTGAGGCCATGGGGGAGGAAGGCCATCAAGGGACAGATCCCATCTCAAGGCTACCATTACTTTTTTGCAGCAATAAGAGCTTTCTAAACCTACCTTCCTCTAGCCTGAGGAAGGAAACTCAGCTTGACAAGTATGTTCCTCATCAGGCCATTGAGGTGTTAAGTGACAAAACTAAACAATATTGTTTCATGGGAGCTGTGCTGAAAAGTGACTTTCCTTTAAAAACTGGGCCCGAGCCTCTCTCAGTCACGTCTGTTTTCTCTGTGTGACCATTGCAGGGGAGGGAGGGCAGTCAAAGTGATTCAGTGCTTGGAGTCTCATCCAAGACTCTGGACAGCTTGGATTACCATCATGTTGGGAGGCAGGAGGATGACAGGAGAATCTGCTAGCAGAATGCCTTAGATTGTTTGTCCTTGCACTTAATCCACTTTATACTTCCTCTCATGCCAACACTAGCAGCAACCAGCAGCTTTGAGACACTGGAGGTTTTGTGTAGCTCTTAAACATTGTTTTGCTTCAATTTTTCCTCAGTGTTGGACTTCTTTTTTTCTGTTTTGTGATATATGTGGTGGTTATGAAAGGTGTGCCTGTGAAAACAATACTGACAAAGTCTTCTATTCAGTTCACCCAGGAATACAACAGGAACTATTCTAAAGATATCCAACTATTGTAAATTCATGGAATAAATTAGGTTGGAAGGGACCTTTGGAAGTCATCTGGTCAAAACTTGTTCTCAGAACTTTAAAATTATATCAGATTGCTCTGGGCTTTGTTCAGTCATGTTATGAAAATCTTCAGGGGTGGAGATTGCACAGTCTCTCTGGGCAATCACGCCAGTGGTTAACCACTGATTGTGAATGCTTTTTCCTTATATTCAGTCAGGGTTTCCCTTGCTGCAGATTGTGACTACTGCCTTCTAGTTTTTTGCTCTGAACATCTGAGAAGAGTTCTATCTTGTCTGCAACCCTCCTTTAGGCAGCTGGACACAACAGTGAGGAGATGCTCCTCATACTGAGAGAACCCAGATCTCTCGGCCTCTCATTGTACTTTATCATGTTCTACAGCCCCCAGCCAGCTCAGTGGCCTTGGTTGAACTCATCTGAAGATGTCCATGTCATTTTTGTACCAAGAGGCCAAACTGAGCAGAGTACCCCAGCACACGACAGCCAGGAAGGAATCACCATTTCCCTCAGCCTGCTGGCCATGCTTTGGCTGATACAGCCTAGGGAAAAGTAGCCTGGCTGGCACAGGGGCCCACTGGGGACTTCTGTCCCATTTGGTGTCCACCAGAACTCCTACCTGTGTCCTTTGTTGCAAAGCTCCTTGCCAGCACTCAATCACTCCCCAGCCACCACTGGTGCATGGGTTTGCTCCATTCCAGGTTCAGGACCTCACATTCCTTTTCGCTGAGCTTTCTGAGGTTCCCGTAGGCCTGTTTCCCCAGCTTGTCAAATCTCTCTGGATAGCAGTCAAACCTCCAGCACACTCAGTGCTCCCCTCAGTTGGCATTATCCACAGAGGTGCCTGCCAGGCCGTCACTGGGGCAGTGGTGGAGGTGTTTGACACCATCCATCCCAGGAACACAGCTGAGAGTTGCCACTCAGCACTGACCACCAGCCAGACTCCAGCTCATTAACCACTCACCTCCAAGCCCAGACAGATTTTCAGCCACCTTGTGTTCCACATCTCCCAAGTTTGGCTACAGCATCTCTCTTGCCTGTGGACATTAGTGCTGTTCTGTGGTTGAGGAAGCATTGCAAAAATTCGAGTGCAGAGATCAGAGGCAGGAGAGCTGGGCTGTTTCCCAGCCTCTGCTGTGTGACCTTCAGTAAGTGGCCCAAGCCACAGAGACCAGATGCTACATGTTGTTTAAATAAGTCAGCCTATGCCACAGACTGTAGATGCAGCTGCATCTGGGGCAAAACTCTGTTTGTGAGACAGCTGAACTAACATCACTGCCAACAACAGGAGCTCATGCCCAGAATTAATAAATACATTAAAACCAAAATAAAATTTTAAAAAAGGCTTCTGTAAACATATTCCACTCTGGCATTTAAATCTTAGCATAATATTTTAGGCTCAAGCTTAAGTCCTGCTCTCTACAAAATGGTGACAAGATGATCTTAGCTTGTATGCTACAGGACTGCCAGTGCACTCAACTTCAGTGTTGCATGTTAACAAAGAATAAAATATACAATCAGCTATAAAACTTTTAATGTCACAAAAATCCCTTTGTAAGGTGATTTCAGATGAGGAGTAAGCCATGGCAGTGACTGGATGACGCCTGTGAAGGCTGCAGCCTGCAGGGTGCTGCATTGCTATTGCCTTCACAACCTACTGGATTTTGAGTACCAAATACCATTGGATCAGCAGAAATTCATGTCCAGTTTCAAGATGCAGAAAACTTGAATAATTTTAGACAGCTCCATGGGAGTAATACAAGTACTATACAAACTGATTAGAACAGAGGTAGGATCAGAAATCATCTGAAGAAAAAGAGACAAAAGCTTCCCATCTACCCCCCTGCCAAAAAGGGCCTTTTTCTCTACCACAAAAATCTCTGGAACATCATTGTCATGAATTCATATTAGGATTTAGGGAGGGGCACAGGCATGGCTTGCATGGTTTGTGCATGGCTTGCTATCACACATCCTTCTTTGCATCCTTTTTCTTTACACATTGGTAACACAAGGGAACATCCTAAGCTCCAAACAGGAACAGCACATAGTATCTGTGACTGGGCAACAACCCTCTCTAAGCCTCCCTACACCTTACTGGCCTGCTTTCCTGACATCAGGAAATCTGGGTTCAGCATTAAACTCCATGTAGGTGTGTTGAATGAAGCTGCAAAGTAAGGTGTAGGCAGCCCTGTATCAGTGGGGGTACTGGTGGGCAAAAAGCTGGGCACAACAAAAAGAGTGCCCTTGCAACCTGGAAAGCCAGTCATGCCCTGGGTACATCCAAAGCACTGTGAGCTCCAAGTCAAGGAAGGGGATTCTGCCCCATGATTCTGCTCCCATGAGAGCTCACCTGCAGTGCTGCATCCAGCTCTGGGATTCCCAGCACAAAAGGACATGGATTATTAGAGAGGGGCCAGAGGGGGCAACATAGGCGATGAGAGAGCTAGAGCACCTCTCCAATGAAGACAGGCTGAGACACTTGGAGCAGAGAAGGCTCAGGTGAGATCTCTAAGCAGGCAGGTGTCCAAACAGAGATGTCCTTGTAGCCTTCCAGTACTTAAAAGGGAAACTTAACTACTAAAACTACTAGAGAGAAAGCAAATTTTACACTGGCAGATAGTGATAGGGCAAGGAAGAATGGTTTTAAACTAAAAGAGGAGAGACTTAGATTAGATACTAGGAAGAAATTCTTTACTTTGAGAGTGGCAAGGCACTGAAACAGGTTGCCCAGAGAAGCTATGGATGCCCCATCCCCAGAGATGTTTAAGGTTTTACAGGACTTTGAGCAACCTGGTCTAGTGGAAGGTGTCCCAGCCCATGTCAGGTGGAACAAGATGATCTTTTCGGTCCCTTCTAACCCAAACCATTCTGTGATTCTGTGACACTCAGCGCTGTTTGTACCTGCCTGCTGACACACCTGTTCCGAGCAGGGATGCTGTCTGCCCCGAATCCCAAGGAAAACCAAGGATCACTGCGCTCCCCCTGAGAGGTTGGAAAAAGGTGCACACTGCTCTGACAGCCGTGCCGGCAGCAGGATCCAGCCCTGTCCTTTGCCAAGGAGATTTCCTGAGCAAAAATCCCCGCACAACATCCATCAATGCGCCCTGAGCCCTGTCAGTATTTCCATCGGAAGCTGACGGCGGCGGGCTGCGGTGCCGCCGGGATGCCGGGATGCCGGGATGCCGGGATGCCGGGATGCCGGGATGCCGGGATGCCGGGATGCCGGGATGCCGGGACGATCCCGCACGGAGCGCGCTCTCCACGCGGAGGGGAAGGGAGACACCTAATGGGAAGCGGCGCTAAAAGCGGCGGGGACAGCGGGCTGCAGGCTTGGGAACGCCTGGGAAGATACCACTCTGAACACTGCTTTTGGAAAGATCCACGCGTCTAGCCTGTTGTTCCACCCCCCAACAAAAACAAAAAAAAAAAAAAAAAAAAATCCTCTCTGCAGGTGACAGCAGCATCGTGCACTAGGATCAGCCTGGATACCTGGGTATAATCGGCATCAAAATTGTTTCCCTCAAGAGAACAAAATGACACTGCACCTTGCTCTCTCCTTTGCTGTGGGTCATGAGCACCAGGTCCTGCTGAGGTGGGGATGTCTCACAGGTCCCACACAACACAAAGGCTCAAATCCTGTAGTGCAGCACTAATTTAATTCCCTGATTTCTGAAGGTAGAGAGAGCACATAAGGTACCAGTGATATGAGGCAGTGGCCCCGTAGATCATGTTCCCAAACAGACCTCCGCTCCCAGGGAGGCTGAGCCTGGTGAGTTATAGATATTCTCGAGTTACCCATCAAACATTCCCTACTAATCCCTTGTGAGAGTCCCTGGGAACAAGTACTGTTCCCATTTTACAGGTTTTAGATCCCCAAGGGGATGAGAGGGGCTGCAGCTCATCAGACTGATGGAAACATCATTCATCCCCTGACAGCAACATGATGAGGAGAATTAGCCAGTGAGGCCAGGCAGTAGATCAGCTCCAGAGCCACACAGGCAAGCGTGGAGAACTCTCAGGGAAGAGAGCAGCCATGCAAGCCACCAAGGGAAATGGGGAAGAAACCTCACAGATCGCTGTTAATGACAGCTGCTCAGCAAGGAACAAAGTGCTTCACACTGGTCATGGGCCAAAGCCCATGGTTGTCCACTCTGGCCATCACCTTAGACAGATGTACAGATTAGCTTGCCAGGGATTTCAAACTTTTGCAGTCCTAACCCACGCTGTGGTAACCTGAGATAGGAAATAAAAGCAGCTTCTTGCCAGCATTCCTGGATGATCTTCAGGGTGAAAGCTGTCTGCTCCTCTCTGGCCAAGCTGTGCCTATAACTGTGACTGTGGGGAAGCACATGAGTGTTTTTTGTGGTGAAAATGCGACTCAGCAAGTTCTGTGCTCAGCTGGATCCTGGAGGAAGCCGTGGGTGTCTGAGATGGAGGTGAAATACCACCAACAGGCTGATGACAGCTCCTTGGGAGATGGCTGCCCACTGCTGCAGGTACCTGTGGGGATCAGGATGGGGGATGCCACAGTGCATGGCAGAGAGACCAGAGATGCTGTAGAAAAACATGGAGATGAATAACACAGTCAGGGAAAAGGGTAAGAGAAAGAAAGGAGCACAAGGCTCCTCTACTGAAGAACAGGAGAGGGGAAGGACATACTAACATATACCCCCCTAAGAGGTAGCCAGGAAATTATGCTGATAATAGGTCAATACCTATTGTGGAACTGACTGCAATAAACATATCAACAAAATATCTAACTTTTTAACACAGTCAAGCTATTTTCTTGGTTCCTGCCAGTGAAAGACATGTCACCCTCAGCACAGGACACCAGAGGTAGCAGTGAGGTGAGACACAGGTCTAAGCCTGGCACGCCCAGGGCCTGGGAAGGGTTTACCTACATTTAAATCTTACATAAATGAAAGATATTTAAGCAAGGACTTAACTACTGCACTCAACAGAGATGTTTTCTTGAATCAGGCCCTTCATCAAGATATTTTAATTAGATGTATACCCTTCTGAAGACATCTGCCTGTGAGGACAACTTCACCATCCCTGAGATTCTCAAATACAATAGTATTGAGGCTCCAGTCATCTGGGCAGAGAGTGCTGAACCTCTCAGATCCCAGTTCTGCTACTGCAGATCATGACAAATGAGGGTTTTTTCTCTGAAATAACCTCCTAAATAGCTACTTCAGTCCTGCTAAATGCAGGACTATTCCTCGTAAGATGACAGTCCAGTCTTGGGATTCCAGCTCCTTCATACCAGAACTTAACAGACCATCACTGTCCTGGTGTCACAGGCACCATAGAAACATGCAGTGCGTGGCCCAGCTCCTCCACCTGCACAGAAAAAATCATGTGCCTTCAGCAGAAAATAAACCCATGCAGTCAAATACCAGAGTGAGGTGGGGGAAAAGTCAGAGAAATTAAATAGATGGGTCAGATTCCAGCATGCCCCAAAGGTCACTCCATGCAGGGCCTGCTGGAGGGAAGGTGGGAGCAGCATCGTTTGTCCAGGGAGGGTGCCAAGCTACCAGTCTCTTGATGATTAATCCTTGAGAGCAGGAGGCAGTGGAGAACACCCCACCAATTGCAAATGTGGTGATGGGGCACTGGGGGCATATATATGCATCATTAGTCATCTGCAAGAATTTTGTTTTTGTAACCTCTGCATTTTTATCTGTCACTTCGAGCAATAAATATGCACTCCTGCCAGTGATTTGACATTACACTTGCTTTGGATGGTTGCCTTTCCCAAATATTAATAGTAACTCATTGTGGACACAGCATTGGTATTTAGTTAGATCAGACCAGCTTCTTTTAAAAAACAACTTTTCGTATAAAGAGAACAGATGTTTTTAATTTACACAAAGAACAAAAACAAAGTTCTATTGTTCGGCTATAGTGAACACAAACACTACAGACACAGAGAAATTAACACCAATTGCATGTTAAAAAAAAATTAAAAGCCCATTAAGGTACAGGTCTGCTTATTTGTCCTTTTTCCACCACTTTAACGATTTAGTGGCATGCAATGATAGCAAGTGTTGCTTTTTGAAATTCATATGCCTTTGAGTGTGGTATGTTTAAAGATAAAAATGGCATAAACAGAAGGACAATTTCTAAACACACATTATACAGACAATAATAATAATTATAATACTTTAATAATAACAGATGAGGAATGTAAACTCGCACAGTCCAGAGCATAAGCCAGCTACTTGCAAATGGGGATAGGAAGAAATTGCCTCTTTGTGCTGACTTTTCTATAGCTGTTACTTACAGGTATATTATCCCTTGCACCATCTGCGCAGAACAGGAAGGCCTCAGCCCTCTGAAACATGACATGTGCATATGAAGACAGACAGAGAAGTAACATTGGTGAGGTTGTCTTGTGCCATGGTATGAGGTTCAACCAGAACTTAAATTCAACCAGATTCCGACATCTTTCTGTGCTCTTTTACCCTGGGAATTCAAGATCCTTTTGAATGCATTAACAAGCTCCTTGTGCATGTGGGTGGGAAGAGCTCAGGCTCATGTTCCTGCCAAGGTGACCAACCTCGTTCCAGAAAAACAAGGCTACCTTCAGATGGAGGCCACTTCCACCTCTCTGTCCCACAGACACCTTGAGAAAACATTTCTCAGAGATAAAGCTTTTACACCGTTCCCATTTCTCGCCTTCTGAACCCACAACCTGGTTATCTAATTCTCATCATGCCGGGATGCCGGGCTTCTTCCATGGAGAAGCATTTCTTCTAGCATCTCCTTGAAGACATATATAAGCAAAGATTCTATATAAGCAAAGACTTGCTAAGAGAAGTTGTGGATACCCCATCCCTGGAACTGTTCAAGGCCAAGTCAGATGGAGCCCTGAGAAACCTGACCCAGGGAAAGGTACCCCTGTCCATGGTAGAGGGGTTGGAATTGGGTGATCTTTAAGGTTCCTTCCAACCCAAACCATTCTGTGATTTTATGATTCTATGAATCTGCTTTGGATACATTAAAACAAGACTTTTCCCCATTCCCTCTCCCATTACTGGCTATTTAATAATGGATGCCATTTTACTATATCCCACACTCAGAGTAAGTATCAAACTATGAGGCTTACTTCAGATCAACACACGGGTCTTAGTGAAAAAAAAAAAAAAAAAAAAAAAAAAAACACAACAAACAAACAAAAAAAAAAAAACCACCAAAAACAACCTCTTTGCATTTTAACCAATTGCAGAAATAAAGTTATCATTAAAAGACCTGGGACAGAAAATTTTAAAAATCTTTTTCTGTAGTATTCATGTAACCTGGGGATTTCAGTGCCACAGAACAACAGAGACAAACACCATGACTCAAAGGGCTGGAGCCTTTTTCCACCACTGAAAGCAAGCCTCACTGGGAGAGGTGCTGCTCCAAGTGGCTGGTTTTAAACCTTCAAACACATTATATAATACAAAGCCCAGGTCCAGATCCCTGCAGGAAANAAAAAAAAAAAAAAAGAAACCAAAACATTACGTTTAAATGGTACCTTTCAGCTCTAAGAACCCAAGCCATGAATCATTTTATCCACCGCAGAATGCCATCACCTCAAAGCTGAAATGCAGCAGCTGTTTATTACCCTGCAAGAACACTAAGATGGGTGTTCTTTTGCAGCCAAAACAGCGAGGAAAACTGAGTAGATAAGTATAATAACCTGGAACACACAGGCTTATCCTCCCTACCTTTATAATGAGTACCAGAGGAACTTTAGGGACCGCAAGCAGCTGATGCATCCAGACGCCCAGTGCTAACAATGCTTTCCACAGCACTTAAGCGATCCTTGGAAGCCAAAAACATTTGACCTGGACATGCTTTGCTTTGCTTGGTTGACAGTGAGGCCAAGAGCTGGCTATCACACACTGACCACAATTTTTATGTCGCATCCAAAGTCACTTCTGTCACACTTAGATCTACAATTAATGCCAGAAACACAGTAAACACAATGGTCTGAGTTGTCCAAAGATGCAGAAATTTGTCTCACTGCTTGTGGCAGCTAATTGTGGGTGTGTACCTGCCCTGACAGTTGACTGTTAATTAATAAATTGTGATCACGCTCTCTCAAACATGGCTCCCCCAGACCCTGACTCACAGTATCTCGGGGAGATGCTACACGTCTCTTGGAAATGGCTTATCAAAATTGGAACTGTTTGCTATCCAAATATACTGAAGTTTTCACTCAAAATTCAAAATCTCGTTGTTACACCACACTCATCACTGTGGTATCTGAGTACGGCCATTTCCAGCAGAATTCCAGCCCCAGCTGGATTCAATGAAGAGTCACTCGGACGCAGAGTTAACAGGGGCCAGGAACATGCAGCGAGTCCTGCGTGGGCTTGTGAGAAGTTGTGGCAGAAGCTGGACCTCAGCTCCCACTGAATGAGAAAGGGTCTTGTGGCCAAAGGACACTAATGGGGAGATTGCTAAAGCATGGGGCTCTGCTGCAGAGCACTCACACAAGGTGTGTGCCACTGCTCCCTGCTGTGCAAAGTGAGCAGGTCTGGCAGGGCAGTGGTGGGGGTTCTGCTGTTACTGCACAGGTCCTCTGAGAGAGGAATAAATCACATTGATTGCATTATGTCCTGGGAGGGGATGTGCCCACTGGCTTTTGTTTATCCCACAGTGGTACGAAGTGCACTGTAAAAACAATCTGTTCTACAGCACAGCTCTGCTCATGCCTGTGGACCAAAGTAAGGTAAGAACGCTTGGTCAATGGCTCAAAATGGGGATTAAAACAAAATTGAGCCCTGAGTCGAAATGGCTAAAATGTCAACCTAAATCTCCTGTACTCCTCCCCCCACCATGGCTCATCCATTCCACAGAAGCTCTGTATTTTTAGCTCTCCAAGCCTCTCAGACTTTCTTTCCTGGGTCACTTGCAGTCCCAGAGAAACAACTCCCATTATGAGCAAAGACTTTCCCAGGCAATAAGCTTGGCCACTTAGAGACCTGCCCATGGTCTGATTGACACAGAGATATTGCAGCACTTCTGAAAACAAGATGTTTTCACCAAAACACTCTCTGATAATCAAACAAATCAAAGGGCAACCTAACTGGATCCACAAAAGCAAAATGTGCAGCTGCCAAAGTACTGCTGTTATCTCTGGCATGGCTGGGTCACTGGGACATTTCACAGAAACAGAAATGTATTTCCTGTGTAGACCCAATTAAAATAACTGGAGGAATGTTTCATGTGTTCTAAAGACCTGAAGCTAGAGCTACCCAACTGGCTTGTAAGGAATGAGAATACTTCTCAGGGGTTGATGGAAAGCACCAAGCACCCTCTGCTGTACTCATTACAATTAGGCTCAGCAGCAGCCTCTGACCTTGCAAATATCTGTCAGGAGGGTGCTGTGCCCTCCCAGACAGAGGGAGCTGCCTCCCCCTGCTGGGAACGAGCTCTGATAACGTTGGAGGGCACTGCAGGATTCCATCCAGCTGTCCTTCCACAACAGAAGCCACTGTGCTCTCCTGGTCTACACACCAGTTTTAGAGAAGATAGCACAATCTGTGAAAGGTAACCTGTACCCCTCCTCCTGGGCCTGACCAAATTCCATCTGCACACCTGGGTCTGCTTTACTTCACAGGGAGGAGGACTTTGCTGCCCATGCACAGGTCTGTGGGGACAGATGGAGGTTGTGGGTCACTTGCTACACAGGTAACAAGACTTTGGTTTCCACCTCCCTAATTTTCCATTTTGATATTTTATTTTTTTCTCTCTGTTCTCCCTGTTATTAGTTCATGTGCTTATACTGCAGGATCTGGCTGCTTTTCTTACTGTTCTGGCTGGGACAAGGGAGGCGGATGGCTCCCCCAGGTTGGTGAAACATGATAAAAGCAGACTGGGGAGAGAGGCAAGGATGAGAACTCAATCATTTTGCTCATAACACAATGTGCCTCTTCTCTGCCCTCCAGTCCCATTGACTCATCAGCTCTATATGTGCTCCCACCAGGTTTTGTAGAGAGCAGTTGCCGCTCCAGAATTTTTTGGATGAAACTGAATAAACTCTTTCTCCAAGGAAAGTTCTTCCAGCTGGAAATCTATGGTGAGTTACAAGTGGCTGCCCCAAACAACATGAAGGCTGGGGAATGACCTAAGTGATCACAGAGTCTGTGATCTGGATGCTGCTGCCATCTATTGATAATTGATAACTCAGCCTAATGAACCTGTAGCACATCCTTTTCACCCTGAGCCAGCCTCTCCCACCTCAGTTTGGCCACTCACCCTACAGAGGAGTAAAGCTGGTAACTACAGCCACAGCCCCCTCTGCCCCGTGCAACCATGGTGCTGGGAAAGGAGAAAGGATGCTCTGAGGAGGAAGGATTGGCATTTGGCTTTCATACTTTCTTCTGCTGAGCCCTTACACGTCTAGCAAGGAAAACAAGGGCAACACTGCAGATTGGATATGTCCTGAACACCATAATGACAACAGCAGTGTAGGCTGGATAATACCCAGAAAACAAACTCTCAGTGAAGGCTGAGAGTGCTGCTGCAATTAAAGGACTTTGGAGGGTATCTTTATTTTCTTTTTATTTAACACCACAATGGCATTTAAATACCATAATTGGAATTGGACTAAGGGATTCTGTTTTCTGCAGAAAACAAAAATCTTTGGAACCAAAATGAAAACCAGAAAATGTTCATATCAGATTGTAAAAAGTATGTGATTTAACCCCAAATCTTATTCATTTCTCTTGAGATCAGTGCACTCTTTTTTCTGGGTTATGTTTTTTTTCTTTTCATTTGATTTGGAGACAGAACTGAAAAACTCAAGTACGGAAAGGGTGTGGGTAGAAGGGATAGCATTTATGAGAGTAACTGATACTGCTGGAAAAAACAGACCAGCCTTCAGGCACAAAATGCTGTTTGTTTCTTCCAGCTCTATCAGCTGGTCTCATAAAAGCTATTCTTTCTTCTTCCAAAATTATTCCCACTTATCTCCTGATCCTATCCTCACCCAGCTGCAGGCATACATTTACTGAAACAGCAGTTCTAGAACTGTCCGACACATAGGCATGACAGACAAATCCAGAAATTGCAGTGGCAGCTAGTTAAACCCTATCTATTTGTACAGATTCTTGTGTCTAATCCAAGACTGAAATAGTTCCTCAATCAGAGGAGAGAAAATTAACAAAATGTGATGTTAATTCTACCATCATCAATAGCTGAGCACAGCCAGTCCCTGTCATGTCTCTTACTTGGTTCCCCCATAGGTTTCACAGCACACAGAGAGAAGCAGCAAACCTGATCAATATGTAAAAGTGCCCACCCCAAACAGATCTGTGACCACATCCTTTGAGCAGAATGAGCAGCAGATTATCCTAAGCTGATGATTTTTAGAAACAGATGGGCTTAAGAGCCCATAACTCTTTTCTAGAGAATGAAACTGGGGAGGGAGAAATGCAGGTGATGCTTCAGAGGAACTCTCAAAGTGGCAATGGCACAAGCTTCTGGATGCTAGGAAACAGGCATTGAAGTGCACATTATGTGTGTGAGCTTGAGTCATGCCAGACTGTCTCATGCACTCCTATACATGCCAGCACAGTGTCACCAGCTCCTTAACAGCACACGTCACTGGGGAGCACCAAACCCACATGGAGAAGAGCTGCGTGAGAGGGCCTCGGCACCACGCTGCCCCAGGACTTGCCTTGAGCTTTACATCCCATATATGTCTTCCTTTTTCTGTAGATCCTTATTCTGGCCCAGCTCTGCTGGATGAGAAGTTAGCATCTCGCTGTGGCTATGTCCTGTCAGAAGACGTGTGGGGCAATCCCATCTTCCGCGCGTCGGTGCTCGGATGTCATGTGGCCAACGAGGTAAGGCCCAGACATGGACTTGGAGGCAGCTCAGGCAGTACATCTTCTCTAAAAATACAAGAGTGAGATAGTATATGGCATTCTAATGGCATGTTTTGAGAATGCTGAACTCACGGAACTAGTGTTGGGAGTGTAGTGCAGAAATGAATAGGCAATGGCTCTCTGCTGTGAGGTTTGTTCAGTGTGACTGACATGGGATTTCCTCTCTCCATGGAATGACACTTATCCTAATGCTGCTGAGTAGCTGCCAGTTCTCAAGCATATCCTTGTGGCTGCTGATTTGCCAGAGAGTTTCTTGAAAGCCTCTCTGGAAAGAAGTAGGCATCTGCTTGAAAAAGCAATGTTTGCAGTGTGATTCTGGCAGATCATTTCCTGGCTTAATTTGTGTGGTAATGTGCCTGTTAACACATGCCTAGGAACGTAGATCACACACGTCTATTAGACCCAGATTTGCCTCACGTAACTTTAGCCATCTAAAAGATAATGTCTAGTCTAAACTAGTCGTTTACTCTTCCACAATAGTCAATGGAGAGAAGCAGGCATCTCCAGAAGGTGATTCACCCTTTCCAAAAATATGTGTAAAAGTGTAGCCTGGATTTCTAATTTCTAAATGTTAGTTGAGATGAAATGTACCCAAAACCAGAACAAATCAGAGTAGAAACTTCATTGCTTGTCCATGTTTAGTCTGGTTGGTCCTGGAAGCCCCACAGAAAAAATATGGTAAAACTTTATAGGCAGAGGTTAGCTAACAAGAACTGGGGTGTACACTGTGCTATGCAATGACCTGGATTTCCAGGCTGGAAATTTCTCTGTAAAGGTTTTGCCTTCTTCTGTAGAAAAAATATGCATCTATGTCAGATAGGACAGTCCATGGCTTTGTGTGTGGCTCCTGGGGAGCTGAAGAACCATATGGATTTTTTTACTGGATTTGGTCTAGTCTTAAACACTAAACAGCATTTGTAGATTAGATCTAAACTACTTAGATCAAAACAAAAGTTCCAGTACTTTCTCTCTATGTGGAGACACACAATCACAAAGAGGACAAACGTGAACCTCACAGTAAGGTAGGTCAGATCTGCCCTTGACCAGCTGCTCCTTAATGTCAGGAAAAATGCTGAGGTGGAGTCTGAGGCAAAGGCTATGAGTGCTGAGGCAATGACCCTGGCTCAGTTAGAGCCTGCATACAAACCATTTCAGACAGAGTGGAATGTTGCATGAGCTGTCACTACACTTCTCAACCAATTTTCATCATTATAACACTCTCAGAAACAGAAAACTGGGCTGCATGGTCCCATGCAGCTGCTCCTGGAACCTTCCACCCCATCTTCTGAATTGCCAGTTTTCCTTCCCAGGCAGATGAGCTGTTCTCACTGACGGTGAACATCAAGGTCTCCTCATTTTCAAGCATGAGGGCAGCTGTCACCTATACCTACCCTATGTACTGCTCCTATGCATCCTGGGCTTCAAGAGAAATTGTGTGCGAAGAAAACTACATGGAGGTAAATCCTTCCCACTGAAGGCAAGGCTACATCCAAGCTCCCTGCCAGGCACAGCAAATTCCTGTCAGAAGTTGATTGTACCCCATGTACCAGGGTAGCAGGCATAATAGCAACCTGCTGATATTGAGCAGAGTGTGCAACTGTAGATCTGATTAGTAACACATTTACATGCCATAGATATTTGTATGCAGTGAAACTCAGTTAACTGTACAGATGAAGTAAGGCAAGCCTCTGCAACCAAATCAACAGAGAGGCTTAAGGCCAAGCTCTTAAGTTCATGAGAGTCCCTTTTGGTCATAAAGTGCTGCAGCATCTGTCAGCCTGGTATCTGAAATAATAAAACCTAGAGTTTGCAGAGCCACATCTCTGCTGAATCACACACCTCACAGGACATGACTGCAAGACAGGAGCTGCTCCTGCCAGGTGGTGCAATTGGGCTGCTCGGCCTGCTGCCATCACCGACACACCAGAGTAGAAATGAGGAGGTGAACAAACCAAATTTCATTGCTTTCTGTGCATGTCTGCAATAGGAAGGGAAGAGAAAGCATACTTCTGTTAGAACTCAAGGCTGTGCAGTCACGTCTGGGTGGTGCAACACAATTAAACCATGGTACAGGTGTCTTCTGACTTTCCTCTTTCCTTGCCTCACTCTGCAGCACATATGGTCAAGATTTACACCACAGCATCTACCTTAGGTACTGGGATCCTGCATTTTAGGTGTTCAGCCTGCATGGAAGAGAGAACCAGTCCTGTTAATGCCAATAACCTGCTTTCCTACACCTCCAGCAGAGAGACCCAGACGTCCCTGAAGGTCTCCAGAGCTGTATCTAGTTTACAGCTTACACATATGAAGCAGGACTTTAGGATTACCTGGTTATACACAAAGTATTCCCACCACTATAAATGCCATGGTTTTCACTTTCATTTCACGGCCACAAAAATTACTGCCATCAAGAGCCTCCATGGAAACACTTTACTTACCTCCAGTGAATGCAAACTGCTAAACCCTGATAGACATTGCTCTCCATGCCTGTAATAGTACTGAAGGTCTGTTTGCTCCCATTGCTCCCAAAGAATCTCCTGTGTCCCCAGGTGTCAGTGAAGACTGATGTCCCAGCAGTTTCAAATGACTACACTGTAGCATGGATGTCAGCACTGCCAGAGGTATGAAGGGGGGAGTCTTTCCAAACAGTTCCTAGCCTCCCTCTTCTCTCTACTCTTATGAGTCATTCTTGGGGCATAGCTCCATCTCTGACAAAAAAAAAAAAAAAAAAAAAAAAAAAAAAAAAAAAAAAAAAAAAAAAAAAAAAAAAAAAAAGAGAGATGACAAATATGCCATCAAGTACTGAAAACCTCTCAAGTATTTTTAGACCTCTAGACTGCAAAAAGACATTTAGGTGGGAGAACAGAGTAATATGCTCGTTCCATTAGTGGAAACTGAGTTCAAGACAAACAAAGGTAGGTAGTTCTTCACACAATGGGCAGTGAAACTGTCAAACTCATCATCAAGAGTTGTTGTGGCTGCTAAAAGCTTTCTTGATCCCATAGGAGAGTCTGGAAAAGTTGACTGAAGAGAAATCCAATAAGACATACAAAATACAAAGAAGGTACAGATAGCTCAGAAGTCACTGAGATGAAAAATATTTGAGTCTGGAAAGAATGAGTGGGAAATGATGACAGGCACATCTCTCTTATGAGGAAAAGCTGAGGGAGTTGGGCCTGTTTAGTCTGGAGAAAACTGGGAGAGGATCTTACCAATGTACACAAGTATCTGAAGGGTGTCAAGGGGATGGAGCCAGGTTCTCCTCAGTGGTGCCCAGCAGTAGGACAAGAGAGCAGACAAAAACTGATCCACTGGAAGTTCCACCTGAACTTGAGGAAGAATGAAACAGATTGCCCAGAGAAGGTGTGGAGTCTCATCTGGAGAAATTCAAAAGCTGCCTGGACACAATCCCAAGTACCACGCTCATGGGGACCCTGCTCAAGCAGGGAGGTTGGACTAGAGGGCCTCCAGTGGTTCCTTCCAACCTTAACCATTCTGTGATTCTAACAAATATATATGCTTGTCCCATGTTTCTTATGTCTTACTTGCTCCTAATGCCCCTTTTCCTTTTGACTGTGCTCCCATATGTCCATCACTGCAGGGCCGTCACTGTTCAAGACCAGTACAGGCATTGCTCCTTCTTATCTTTGACACAGTATGGCTACACACTATAAAAGGCAGTCTGTCATTTGGCCTGTGGACTGCTCCAGCAATCAACAAACATGGAGACAATCAGTTTCTTAACAGCACAGGAATTTTGTCCACAGTGGATTTGTTCAAGGCCACCTATGTTTCTTCCAGGGCTGTAGAAGACTACCTCTAAAGATGCCATAAAGAGCTCTAGGCTCAAGGGTATTTCTTGCCTGAGATGAGCTAGTAGTGTCATTCCAGTTACTCCCACTTCTAACAGGAAAACAGGCATTACAATAGCTTTTTTAGATACTTTGGTAGACATAGAACTGATATAGCTCATCTCTCTCTTGCAGACTCAAAATGTTGCATACCAGCAATGGCAACTGATGTTTGTTTCTCCATCAGGGAGAAAGAGAATAACAGTAAGTGATGCAGTAAAACTGGGCTATAGCTTCAATAACAGCCTGTCCCGAGTGTACCTGCGAGCGCCCTACCACAGCAATGAGTCTGATGTCAGCCTGGTGAGTTGTTGATCCCAGTCAGACACAAAGCTCTGCTGTCCCCACTGTCTCTCCAGAACATCAGCTCTCTTTTTCTGCCTGGGCTCAAACAGGTCAGTGGTGTAAATATGAACACGATCACTTCCACTTCCATGTACAGGCAGCGGTGGCTGCTTTTGCTGATTGACACGACTGTCTCCTGCCCTGTTGGTAAGGATCTCTTCTCTCTTCACTAAAAATAACCACTGGAGGAGGTAGTAGAAAACACAGTCTTCCCATTCTCACTAAGAGAAGAGGTTTACAAGCTTCCCTCAGAGCAACATGAGCTAATAGTCTGTGGCGTTAGTCCTGGACAAACACGGTCCCTGCTGTGACACTACATTACTTGTGTTCCCAGTGCAGTCTCATGCCTTGTCTCTGGTTTCTCAAATCCCCACATTAGATGCAGGGAACTGGAAACAAGCAAAACTGCTATAGAAGAGCCAGGGAGCCTCCCCTGGACTAATCCCACAGCCCTGGCTCTTCTTTTTCATACAGTTCCATGCAAGGCATGCAGCTCTGCATCCTTGATACCCACATAATCCTTTTCTCTGGAGCGGCAGGACTAGCCTGGCTTTTTGCAGAGAAGTGGTGACTGCACCTGGCTCTCACAGAAGAGTATTAATGTGAACAAGTGATGAGGAAGCACAAAGTTTTAGGTTGTCAGGACCTCAAAGCCAATATTTCAAGAAGGTCCAAACAGGTTGCTCTGTGTCCTCTTCCTTCTGCCAGCAAGCCCTGGGACAACAGAGCAGGCAGCTGGAAGTTCTTCCACACTGGCATAGATGCCAGTTCTTCTGAATAAATTAATGATTCACCTGAAACTGGTGATTCAGGTCTGCTTCGAGTGCCAGGGTCTCTGTGACAAAATAGCCATCATTTGGCGAATATCCTACAAGGTGTTGCATCAGTGAAAGCTGTAGAGATATCCTGGTGAAATGGAATCAGGGAAAGGCAGAGACAGAACTGGGTGGTAATTCCAATTCCCCCTCTCTGGAATTGTCTATCTAACTCCACAGATGGCATCAGCTTCACAGATACTATGCTAACCTGGACTGTGCCAAGAGTTATCCCCACACTAGTGGTCCAGGAATCCACCTTTCTGTCTAAAAGCATTGTAATGGGAGTGGATGATCAAGTAATAGTGAATCCAGAGGAGATGAACTACTTACTGGAGCACAATGAGACACACATCAGAATAACCATCCCTATTGGAGCAGAAGGAGGCAAGCTAGAGGTTAGTACAAACACATTTGAGGGCCTATGCTACAGATGTTTCCAAATCATGATAATTCCAAATACTGATTGATTGCTGCTTAAAATTTGTAGATACAATAAATATTTGAAGAACTAGATAATTCTCTGTGTTTTGAAAGCACTTACTCAGAAACCAGGAAGTTATAATGACAAAACATGGTAGAAGCAAGAGGCTGCCTTTTGTTAATAATCTATAAGATGTACTAATACCTTAAGAGTGAAGGAATTTCTGGACACTGGAATTTAATTGTCTATGTTGTTCGATAATGAAACTAGTCCTGGTAAACTTCTGTCCTGGATCAATGAGAAATTTTCCTCCAAATTTCCAAGACAGCATGGTTTAGCAAGGGACAGGTTCTCTGCATGTTGCTGGGGTGCAGCCACCTGCTTTGAACACATTTGTTCCTCATCAATATATAATTTACAGATACAGAGGCAATGTCAAAAGGAATGTTCAGTAAAACAGAAGAGAATAGTTTGGGCTGGAAAGCACCTTTAAAGACAATATTCTCCAGAATCCTCTGCCATGGGCAGAAACATCTTTCACTAGATCAGGTTGCTCAAAACTCCATCCAACTTGAACACCTAGAAAGGAGTTGGCAATATTCCTACAAGATTTCATTGGTGTGATTTTGACTTATCCCCTTCAAGAGTTCCCTATTTGTGTAACAGACAGAACAAGAGACATGACTGGTAATCCAGGGATGGTAAAAACAAAAACCCCCAAATGTGGTGATGTGCTAAACTCAATGAGGACCCCTGAAAACTTGATACTTCCTTATTAAGGATCTCAGCAGTATCTGAGCCACACATGGACCAGACAAATGGACCAAGCTACCAAACAACAAGCAAAATCCCCTAGAAAAATCCATCCCAAGCTGTACTAGAATGCCATTTGTTCTTACCAGTGTAAGAATTTAACCATATTCATCTCTTTATTAAGCTACTGAGAATCAAGACTTAATCACACATTTTACCTCCTAGAGCTCCATATCTGGTGGTGTATATGGAGTCACTTACTGTATTGACCTGTTTCTGGAGCACACGTGGACAGATGCAGGTTGGCAAACCACGAAGTATACAGTCATCAAATCCATCACCACACCTTTCATGCCACAAATACCAACTGTTATCAACAGTAAGTCAGTCTTCTCTTTGACTCTTACCAATCTTTTGCTGTGCTATATATTCCTCCACCTGACCTGTGCCACACATCTACATTCACCAGAATGTTCTCAACTCCTACTTACAAATTTCTAGGCAAAGTCAAGATTCAAGTATTATGTTTAAACAAAACAAAACAAAAAAAAAAAAAAAAAAAACCAACAAAAAACACCTTTAGCCTTATCTTTTAAGTTGCTGATAAAATTGTAAACATTCCTTTCATGTTAATACCTGCATTTTTCCAGTGAGCACTGGAATAAAGATGTTGTCATGTGCAGTTATCACTCTGGGAACAAGAACTGTCTCAGGACAGCATCCATTGGTGGCATTTCCTCCCCTAAAACTGCCTGCATTTGATACCTTGGGAGCATACTGAAGTCACTGTGCCACCCAGTGCTGCAGTCATGGGTTTTAAATTTTATTTCCCAATGCATTAAGGCATTAACCATACTTAGAGTTGTCTGGATAAGTGATATAGAAAGAAAAAGGGGCCTCTTACCATACACTATGACAAATTTTTCAAATTTTATGTGGCTGAACTAGATTCTAGATTTATTTAAAGGTATTGCACATCATAGTGCACCTTTATAAAGTCACTGAACCCTCTTTCTATAAAGTTCTATGTATTTGTTGTTAATCCCCTGCAGCTTGAAGCAATTCTCATGTACTCAGAGTATTTCAGATCTGACTAGAACACAAACACTCATTAATCAGAGCCATTAAAGAGATGGCTGTTGGCTAACTTTCCTGGAATTTGAATGGGAGGCCACCCCAACCGTCTTCGTTATTTGATCCACATCAGCAGTAATTTGATGTTCTCTCCCTGCAGATACTGTGCCAGAGGAACGGCTATTTAATGTTGCATTTGGACACTTTCTTCATGATGTCTCTCTGGTGGCAATCACAGTAGGAAACGTGCCATTTTCCCTGAGGGAAGCACAACACCACAGCTTCAAGATTTATGAAACTCCCTTTTCTAATGGAACAAAAGCATTTATCCTGGAAGTATCTTTTGATGATCCATATGTTCTGAAAGAGGTAGGATACAGCAGGTCACCTCAGCAGCAGAGTGGAGGAGGTGGGACAGTCCCTTTGCAGAACATGGTCCAGCTTTTATTAACCAACAACAGTTCCTTGATCATAAAAGTGTCAATGAGTCTAAGATCATCTGAGTTAAGATTAGAGGCTTGTATGTCCCCACCTTGTTCTCCATAGATCTCTAGATCAGTATCAAGTGTAATTAGATGGGATGAACTGTTACTTCCTTTAGTGCTTGTCAGCATGGCTAATGTCCGAGTGCACACCCAACAGGAAGAGGTTTGTCAAGCCTGTATTAGATGCTGCCCTTTGAAACAGGAGTGTCTTGGAAAAATAAATCAATTTTTGCAATGCTGGCAAACACCAGTTTCAAAAATCCAGTAACTCCTGAACCCACTGTTTGACTGGTGGCATAGGCCATGCCCCATGAGACCATGCCACAGGCAGGCTCAGGGTACTCTAAATGTAATTCTGTTACGCTTCAGACCATTTGTAATCTAAATATTTGTAAAAGGTATATACTCACAGAGGGATTTCAACCTCTCATTTCAGTGGGAGGATGCATAACTGCAAGTCCTCTACCACTCTTTAAACCAAACCACACAGAGCTGTGATGCTGTTACAAGGAACAACATTGCTAACACACAGGGTTTGTGCCAATAGTTTTCAGGCTGCAGTCAAACCACAGTCAAATTGCATTAAGGATCAAACCAAGAAAAAAAAAATCCTGAAGTATTTCTTTCAGGTTGAACACCAGGTTTTACCTTGGGAGCACTTTCAGTGAAGGAAAAGAGGATTTTGAGAGGGACCTCACAGCACCTCCTCACACCTTCTATTCAACTGATTACTTACTCCCCTGGGTTCAGACCACACTTTCAGTAAAGAAGAATGAGGATTTGGACCAAGATCTCCCTCTATGAGCTCTTTCACCAGTGAGCTATAGAAGAACCACTACTGCATTCACTTCTGTCTTCATTTTCAGAAAAAGCACAACATTCTCCACATTTATGCCTGGCTGAAAGAGCTGTTGAATCCAGGCCAGATTTCTGAATAGCTTTAGGCCAGCTGAAGCGATGCTTTTGGAGCCTGAGCTATTTGCAGAGGAGAGGAGGGTGTTGGAATAATTGTTTAGTGTTGTTCAGAATATACATGCCTGCCTATTCTGAAAGCTGCTGCAGCCTTACACTTCTCTCTCTTTCAGTATGTGAATAGAAATGAAACAAAATACACCCTCCTGGTCAACTACACCCTTAGTGTGGGTCTGGAGATGACACTCTACTATCATTCAGCAGAGGTGGAGTGTGTGATTGCTGATATTGGTAAGCTTTCCCTGATATTAACTGGTTTGCATCAACAGTGTGGCCCTCATTGAATTCAGTGAGAGCATCAGAGTGAGGGTGAGAGCTTTGGGGAAAACCCCACCCCTCCATAGCTCATCGTGGGTAACAGCCAAATTGCTGCTCCACTGATGGCAGCTCTTCTGCATACTGGCAAGACAGTCTGCCCTCGAGACACTGAGAGCAATAAAACAAGTGTGTAGAAGAAGTTGGCTTGCAAACTCAGTGAACAAGATGCCTCAGAACATGAACATACATCTACTGGCAAAACTTTCAGACATTGCTACAAGTTTCAGTTTGTCCTCAAACACAGTTCTGCCTCTGCATCTAGAGCAGAATTTAACTGACTCAAAATTAAAATTGCTCTAATCTCCAAAGACAGCATTTCTATAAGGAGAAATCATCCACTAAGAGCTGTACTTAGCAGGTTACTAAAACAGTCAGGAGGTCTGTTTGGTATTTTCTCAAATTTATTAGATTTTTGCATGCCACAAAGATGACAGTCTTCTCACTGTCCTATTTTATGTTTGAACTAGCTCTTGGTTCAGCTCAAAGAAGGCTGACCAAAAATGTATTTACATACATAGCTCAGCTTGCCTTACTGAAACAGGGAACACTCCTGGAAGCAGGCTGGCAGGCCACTGCTGAAGCAGGACTCCCCATCCCACCAGATGCCAGCTGGTACATTGGCTATAGCACAGCCAAAGCCTGCAGACAATGCCAGCACACACATAACAGGCTGCTGGGGTTTCTTACCTGTGACAGAAATCCCTGCCTGGGCCAAACCTCACCACTCAAATATTCCTTCACCGCTAACTCTTCATCCCACCTTGTTCCCACAGAAGTACCAGAAGCAGTTGGTTCCTGTGATGAAGAAAACCTGTATCTAACCCTGCCCACTTTTGGCTTGCACCAGTACTGGGACCTGTACCTTGGTAACAAGCTCCTGACCAGGCACATTGCCCTCACCAATGGGTACCTTGCAGCTACCAACTCCACACACCTGACCCTGCAAATACCTCTGTTTGCTGGGGGACTCATCTATGAGGTAAAGGAGCTGTTCAGCAATGCCTTTTTTAAAGCACATAAGACTGTTTGCTCTCACAGAGTCTTAGAGTCACAGTCTGTAGTGCTGTGGTATTCCACTTATTGGAAAACCTCCAGAGGGAAGGACGCTGAGCCAGAGCAAGTAGGATAAGAGGTATCGGACATGGACCCTTCTGGTAATGCCGTGTATTATGCAGTCCCCACTTGTCTCTAAAAGATATGCAGCAAATCTTCAAAAACAAACTCCTCAGTGTTTTTAGTAAGATGAGGCAAAATGTCCCATCTGCACTGAGCCAGAAACAATATTTCAATATAGCTTTTATGAAAGAAGCTCTTTAAAACGAATTCTTTGTAGAAATTAAGACATGGCAGGGGAAAATTGATGCTGTAATAATTTGAACTATCTATAATAATCAGCCCAAATCTATCTCTGTGACAGTGACTGATAAATTCATACAAGAAAACTTGTCCTAGTGCCCCCATGTTGCTTCAGGCTTGAGTCTTCACACTTCAACTCCTGTGACTTGTTAGTATTCAAGTGGCACAAGCTAAGGGGCAGAACTTTGTACACGTGGAAGATGTACTATAACAGGAGATCTCTTCCATCTCCTCCTTCGCAGGAAGTGTCCTTTCAGAAAATTAAAGCAAGGTTTGATGTTGCCCTAAGGAAAGTGAGAACTATGGAGACCTTACAGATGTTCTCTATTAGCTGCAGTTTCAATTCTTCAGCATTTATAAGTAAGTTATGCAAATGATCAATCAACAAAAAGATGTGTGATTTTTTCTTGAGCTCATAACCAACTCTCCGACTTTCTCAGTATGCCACCCAGACGGTACCATAATGGTATCTGCCCAAATGAAGACAGTTCCTGCCATTGACATGAGTAAAACCAAGCTAAGGGACAGCTCCTGCAAGCCTAGAGAGTATAATGAAGCCCATGCCTTCTTCAAGTTCCATGTCACTACCTGTGGCACCTCAGTAAGGGTAAGTCCATGGCCAGAGCAGTTATATCTGCTGGAAGTCTCTGCCCCTCCTGCATTTTCTCTTTTGGTCCCCTGCCCCAGCTCCTGAGAAGAGTCAATTTATAATGAGTTCCCCATATGCACAGTTTGAAGGTGACCACATTATTTATGAGAATGAAATATCTTATGAGAAAGAGACTCTTCCAGGACAGAGCACACCAACAATCACAAGAGATCCAGACTACAGGTAGGAGATGCTGCTTGCTGACACTGCTCACTTTTTACAGCTGCTAGGAAATAGATTTGAACACAAAAACTGCTGTTTCTTCTATTCTAGATTAACAGTCTTGTGCTACTACCAAGCAAAAGAGACCCTAGTGCTCGGTGCCTTCTCCAGTAACCCAGCCACATCCCTTCCCTTTGGCTCCGGGACGATGTTTCCACGTTCAAATACTGCAGGTATGCAATTCTCTTCCTCCATTTGTAAATCTCTCAGACTCTTTCAGTCTTAAGTTCCCTTGTTAAGACATGCCTTACTTTCAACTAAAGAATTTCACTAACATTTCTTCCTCTGCAGCTTACAGAAGGGTAAGACAAGCTCTGAATGTAGTTTCAAGAGTGTTCAAAGGTAAATCTCCTATGAAAATCAGAGAATTTCCAAGTATGTTTTAGTTTAAATAATATTAAACAACAACAAAATCCCCTGACATTTTCTTGAGATGAATCCTTCATGGAGTTCTATGGGCCCAGCACGACAATACTCAAACAACCCATGGAGCCTGTGTTTCTTGAGGTGGAGCTGAAAGACGAGAGCCCCAATGTTGAGTTATACCTGGAAAACTGCTGGGTAGCCGGATCTTCAGACTTCAACAACACCCCAAGATGGAACATCACTGTGGATGGGCAAGTAGTATTAAATGTCCAATGAGCTGATCAGCAAAGCCCTAATTTGTGCTTAGATCTGTTGATCTTTCCTCTCAAATAGGTGTGAGATTAATGGCAGTGAGTTTGCTGCAGAGTTCCGCCCAGTACCTGTTGGCCCCAGGGTGAGACACCCTTCTCACTTTAAAAGGCTGGCAGTAAGGACCCTGGCACAGCAACTTGAACAGGTAGGATTGAGTGAAAGGCTCACGTCCCACTCATGGACTCTAGAAGTCTGGATGATGCTCTAAGTCATGTGGTTTAGTTGGAGGTAGTCCTGCAAGGAGCAAGAAGTTGGACTTGAGGAGCCATATGGGTCCCTTCTAACCTGAGGTATTTTATGACTCTATGCTTTGAGAAATAGATTTAGGCACCTCATAGATTTAAACCCTAGCCAGCATTCAACTCAACTGCCCTGAGTGGTGAGCAGCTTTAATTCAGTTCCCTTCTTAAATCTCTTCTGCCACCTAGCTGACTTGAGATTGGACTGGCTGGAGTTAACAAAAGAATGTGGTATGTAAATATGATTTTTATATGGTGGTTTTGGCTTTGTGTAGGATCAGATTCATATCACTTCAGCTCAAAATGTCTAGAGCAGAAAAATCAATTTATATGTCCCAATATCCACAGGAAGTTCAGTTGTCCCCTATCTGTCCTAGCCAGTCATCCATCTCATTGGGTGTCAGCCCAATGGGCCGAGAAGCAGAGGCATGTGGATTTGGTCTTAAAGTCTGAGATCCTGTTCTCCTCTAAGGACTAAGGAGAGCAAAGAAAAACCCAGGACAGTCACCTGCGGGTGCTTTGCACCTTGCCTGTCCTGACATGTACTGTTACCAGCCGTGGTGTGTTCACCCTGCCCGGGCAGCTCAAGTAACTGCATCATTATTTACTCAGCCTTTCATAGGCACCTCAACTCTTGAACTTGCTAGAAATGAACATGATGCAATTCTGGCTTGTGCTGCTTCCTAAGTGTGCAGCTGCAGCAGGCACCAGATTGAGTTTCTGTCTAGCTTTGATACACTGCAGCACGTGAGGTTTTAACTTGTCCTGTCTCAGCCTCTCAGTTACCAAACTGCCTGAGGGCTCCCCTGACACCAACTTTAAATTCAAGGCAGGTTCAGCTAGAAGGTGCCACATGGAAGTGTTCAGAGAAGCCTAAATCTAATCAGATGTAGTTTCTGCAAAAGGCAAAGACAAGATAATGCTCTGTAAAGTGGGATTTTATAAGGATCAAGTGACACTTTTTCTTCTTCTCAGGTGTACGTGCACTGTTTAGTGCGTGCGTGCCCTCCTACCAACACACAATCTGGAAGCACCTGCAGAGGACAGTGCAGCTCAAGCAGGGAGAGGAAGGGTAGGTTGTGGAGGAGAGAAAGAACCATTGCAATGCACCCCTGACCTGATGTTTCTCAGAAATTTAGGAGCTCTGACAATGGCATCTGAAATGCCTCGAGCATGGACTGTGAACATTGATGTCACCTTTAATGTGCAGCATGTATATATTCTTTAAAAAGTACACTAACACACTGTGTATCCTTCTCAGGCTTTCCAGGTCACCCTTCTGACGGTCTCCAGGGCTATGTACTTGCTGGACCAGTATGGATTGTTACTCCAGATCTAAGATGACACACCAAACTGAATTTGGTAAGAACACCAGGCCCTGTGTACTCACCCGAGAAGTCACCATGCTTTGTGACACAAGTGATGCAGAGCCTGTCCTTGAGGACCTCAAAAATAAAAGTTCTGGGACAAGAACAAGGAATGGACATGGTTTGGAGTCCCATGGTCTCAGCTTGAGCCCATGAGAGAGGGGAGGAGAGTTCCCTGCCAAGCCAAACACAGGTGGAGTGGCTCTGGAGCAGATGCCAGCAGTAGAGCAGGGCATGCTGGAGCTGGGCCATAGCAGGCAGTTTTGGAGCCAGCTTTTATTTCAACAGGTTTTCAACAGGACTGCCCCCAGTCTGAGAGAAAACAGATCCAAAATTTTAGAAACAAACACCAAGGCACTAAGGTACACTGCCATAATCCAAATGCTTTTGAATGGTTCAAATCCTCCAAAGAGTAGGGTTTCTCCTATAGCTTCATCCACCCTTGGACAACCAGAGCTGCTGAGCTGTCTGCTCCAGCATCACTCGTCACTTCAGCCTCTGTGTGTGTCTCCAACAGCACCTGAAGACTCTGCTGTGCTGGCTGCTTTCCAAATGGTGCCACTGGACACTGGAGCTACTTCTTGCAGGAACCACCAGAACAATTTGCATGAAGTTTAAAGACCAGATGGTGGGACAGCACTGGAAAGTTCTGATCCTGATAACAGGATCAGTAAATCTTGCAACCTGTTGCCTCTCTGAAGCAGCTACAGAAGAAAACTTAGCAGAAAATGACCCAAGGCTGCAAAATAACACTTTGTGTTCCTTCCAGCTGCTCACATATGGACTTGCAGATCATTAAAATTATTCCAGCCCTGATTATGGCTGCTTCTTGTAATACTTCATAGAGAAACTGCCAACCCTCCCATCTGAATATAAAGTGCAAATCTAAAAACTCAAATAAAAATACACCAGACCAATGTAAGCACAGAACATCTCCTTGCTAATGTGCAATAGCAACCATCTGCTGTACCAACACTGGCCTCAAGGATCCCAGCCAGCACCCCTCCAGCATGCAACCCTAGGGCACATGCTTCTTCCCACTAATGCAGAGTTTTGTCTAAATCATTACATCAACCTCACATTCTTGGAAACTTGTTAGTTCTTCATTTTCCTCTCACCTGGCTCTGTATGGAAAAGGCTAACTCTATAAAATGTGAGTTAAAGGATACTCTACTATGAGCAAAAAGACACCTGGTTTTTGTTTCTATGTATACAGAGAGCTTTTTTTACAATTTCTATTATTTTTTTAGAGATCACGTACAAGCCTGACACGACCTCCTGTAATCACTCTGAGGATGTGCCTACATTGTAACTGCAGGTGTGGCTTCAGCACATGCAGAAGTTCCACAGCAGTGCAGAGGGAGCTGACAGCACGCCCATGCTGAGAGCACACTCATGTGCAGTCTCCAGAGGGTGTCCCAGCTCCTGCAGCTCCTGCCTTCCCAGGCTGGATGGTCAGTGCACACACATGGCCCACTTCCCAAAAGCTGCCGTCCTGCCTGAGATGATTGCTGAATAAATGCCCTCTTAAAGCTATACCTACTGAAGGAGTAAGATCTGTAGAAAGGAATGGGAGGGTGCTGGGACCCCAGGATGCTCAGCAGCTGCCTGGGTGCTGCCTTCCTCTGCTGCACAAGCAGTGCACTCTGCTGTCCACAGCCCACACTGCAGAGCCCAGCAAGTCACTGCTCCCACGGCTTTGCCAGGAGCCACACGCCCTGTTTTTAACAACAGTAGCAAACTCGTAAATTTAGGTTAACTGTTAATCTGAAAAGAAGTCCTGTAGAAATTTGTAGATTGGGATGAAGGAAAAAAAAATAATGACCAAATGCTATCTCTTCTCAGCACTCTCGGACCACAGAAGTGAGCATCAGGACTGGTCTGGTGTCACTAGGGTTCACTTGTTTTGCAGCCTTGCAGAGTATATCTAGATAATATTATCTGCAGTAAGTGGGATATCCCAGATCATCCCTTTTCCCTGGAAAACCGGGAAAGGGTCCAGCAGCATTCCATACCCTTCACACACCACCTGACAGATGAGGAGAGTTTTCTCTTCCACATACACTGGAAGGGAGATGGAAAAGGGGAGACAAACTTGCATTCCCATTTCAACAGGGATTTCGGGTTTCCCCCTTCCCATAGACAAGCCAAAGGAATTCCACATCTTTGGTCACTTTCACCTACCTTGGTTGCTGTTCATGGTGTAGATGATGATTTTCACACTGAATCTCATGGTGTGTTAGGGTTAGGCACTCTCTGTTTACCTTTGGGGGTGTCTTTCCCAAGGTCTGATTCAGCCACGCTATTGCACGGGTGTACTGCTCTGCACCTGCATTCTCCTGGGATTATTCCTACCTCTCAGGTGTTGCAGATGGAACTTCAACACCTAAATCCTGTCCTAGATTGCAGTTTTCAGGCTTATGGGCTTAAATGGTTCCTTGGATTAGCTTTCAGGAATTATTCTGGTCATATCACTACAGTTGAACAAGCCTCCACTCTTCAGCCAATGTGGAGAAAAGGAATTGGGGAAGAAGTTATTTTTAATGCACAGATAGAGGCACTCCAGAGTCCCCATGCTGGGGAGTCCCCAGCTTGGAAAGCATTGATCAGCCTTTTCCATAGCAACAGGAGTTAGGTTGAAACCCATTGTTGTAATGCCTGGGACACAGCTGGACAGCTGCTCCTTGCTGGGAGACAAGGATATCCTTCATCTCATTTTACATGCTCCTTGTACAAACACAAGTGATAAAAGAACTGATCACCATGAACTGTAGGAAGCAATGCTCTCTGGACTGCATCCAATCCCTCCCTGCTCATGCATTAGAGGGATCCTACAAGGAGAATCTTGGAAATAATCGTAGTAAACAGACCAATGTTCAGCTCAAATGGTCACAACATGCTGGGAGTGGGGCCTCCAACTTGACCAGATCTCTCAGCAAACTATTTTCATAAAAACCAACCAGACCTTCCACTCTCCATGAAAGCCAGTGGCTGGGGTCAAATCCGTTTCACTGATCCATCCCCTCCCTCTGTTAAAAGGATGAGGCAGGAGAATAGTCATCTGATGACATAAAAGGATGTTGGATATTAACCTCCCACTAGCAATCCTAGTTTTGAACATTGTTTTTGCTTTTCTGAATCCTTCCCCTCCTGACAGAGAGCATGACCTGCATACCTGAGCTTGACTGAGACAGAGGTGTTCAATCCCCACAAAATTGGAATAGTGCACCTTTCTCTCCTCAGTCACTTTTTAACAAGGTTACCTACCAGACAAGAAGTGCACAGTGCAGCTCTCACTTAGAACAGCCCAAGAGTTTCAGGATTTTCATGCTGACCAAACCTCCCTTGCAGAAGGCAGGCACAAGGAAGAGGGACATGTTCTGCAACTTGACAATCAAACTCTTTGTCCTCAATCTGCTGCAGCCTTCCATTAAAAAAGGCTTTCCTTATTCCCCATGCTGCACTCACACTAAACATGCAGTAAACTCTTCTCACACTGCTCAGTGCCCTGCTAACCTTGGCATTCTCTCAGCTTTTCCCACCTTTCTCCAAAAGCAAAGGAAAGGCCTTGCAACATGGATAGTTATGTGCCAACTCCTCCTCCCATGTTTCAGTAGGACAAATAGAGTCCTAGGTGATGCACAGGGTGATGATGTTACTCCTTGCTGTGTCCTGTACTGATATTATTCTTTGATATTCTGTAATGTATTATGGAATTCACAGGGTTTTTGTAAGTTTAGGGGCAAATCATCAGGTGAGAACAGTTACTCATTGCCAAATCAACCCCGGCTACAGGGAACAAGCCAAACAGAGGGGCTGCCACTGACAGCTGTGGAAGGGAAGTCAAGGCTTTGGGACAGCAGGTTTATAGGTAGGAAACCTTAGGTAAGCACCTGAGAATTATTCACGTCTGAAATATTTCTGGCCAGAGTAGAGAGTCACAGTGCATTAGCAGCAACCATCTGTTTGACTTACTGGTGCAAGCCCATGACTTTGACAAGGGCAGTGGAAGAGGCAGGTGTGACCCAGGAGCTCCACAGAGGTGTGGAATTCTCATGCAGAGACAACCCCTAAAGCCCAGTGAAGGTATAAAGCTACAGAACCTCACATTGCAAAGCATCCAAAGCACACAATCTTTTACAACTGCTCCTTTTACAGGTTGAGAGGTTGCCTGAATTTCACAAAACATTACATAAAATAATTTTATTACTCTCCATTAGGCTTTTAATTCTTAAACTTTTATAACAGGAAACTTTGCAGGACAAGGGGAATTACTAAATACATCCTCCTCTTCAAGTTTTAGGGGTTTATTATACACTTTATATACTGAGCATTATGCCCTATGGTGTGGAATATCCCTTTGGTCAGTTTGGGTCACCTGTCCCAGCTGTGTCTCCTCCCACCCTCCCAGGTACCCCCAAATTCCTCCCTAGCATGGCAGTACAAAAAGCAGAAAAGGCCTTGGCTCTGTGCAAGCCCTGCTCAGCAGTAACAAAAACATTCCCATGTTATCAACCCTGTGTTCAGCACAAATCAAAAACATGGCCCCATACTGGCCACTGTGAAGAAAACTAACTCTACCCCAACTGAAACCAGCAGGGCTATTTAGTAATTTCAGGCTGAAAACCTGAAAGCCAGAAAACTAAGTGGCTCGTGTGCATGTGAAAGGGGAAAATGTGAAAACCCTACTGGCCAAAATTATCTTGAAAGAATTCCAGATTATGCTGAAATGCATGATGACAGTTCATCCTTTCACAGGACAAGGAAATATTGTGGAGAATTGGCAATTGCTCCCAGTCCTGTGCAGTATTTCCGTGCCAATAATTAAATGAGAAGTAATTAAGCAATATTCAGAAAACAACACAAGCTGGAATATTATCTCTAGCATCTTTGTTTTCTAAAATATTTATCCACTTCAATTAATAATTCAATGAATATTTTGATCTATATCCTGTCATTTTAAGTGTTCTGTGCAGAACCACATCTGTGATCTCTCTTCTCACACTAAAACTTAAGTCACATTCAACTGTTCATTAGTGCTTCTTTAATTGTCTCAGCACTGTCAGTCAGGAACATGTTTAGTTCTAGCTCACCTTCTCACCATCAGTCAAGAGCTGGTAGGATTTTTCAGTTAAGACTGAGGTGGCATGAAGTGTGCCACATAATTGAATTATCTGTGTTGTTTCAGAGACAGAACACCAAGACAAATGGTAGCAAAACATGTGCTTAATAGATCAAGAGAAGTCCAAAAGACTCTGAGTTGGAAAAACTGGTCATTGCCTATTTCTCAAACTGTGAATGGTCACATCCTGGTATTACTGATCATATTCCTGTAACTTCAAATGGCTGCAGTCAAGTGTCAAAAGCATGAGAGGTAAATGCATCACTTCCTCAGCCCTGGTTCAAATTTGCTGACTGGGGCTGTTGCAGTTTCATCCTCACACTGAAAGTGACCCCAGTGAGGCTGCTGGGAAGGATATCCCAGCAAGGGCTCCAGTCTGCTCCCATGACACCCACACAATCCCATCTTCAGAGCCTTGTGCTTGTGCAGGCACCGGGATCATCCACGGAGGAACTCACCGTAAGAAGCAGACATGTCACTGTCATAATTTTATTTAAAAAACAAAATCCTAATGCTCATGTGAGTAATCAGAGAGTATTTCTTTTATTAGAACTTGTAAGGGTGCTTCTTGCTGATGATTTATAGATTTCAATAATGGTCCCTCCTACCATGTGAGAAATGAAGCTGCCTGGGTGCTCACAGCCAATTCCATCAGATGGATTTCACACTGCATTTTTCAGGGGATTGATCTCTTTAATAAGAAAGAGAAAGCCACAATTCCTCCTACGAATATTTTCTAAACTCTGCAGATTTTCATGAGATAAAAAGTACATGTTCATTTTTATTTTCAATTAATCTGGCCAATGTATTTATTACAGAATTACAAATTATTTCTGTACAAAATCTGTACATACGTCTCACAGAGATCAACATTACACTTTCTCTCAAGAGTAAAAATCCAAAATCCAGATTATTTTGCAATTATAATCAATTTTTAACTTATTTACCTAAGAATGAAGTTCTTCAAGAGATCATAAAAGATTTAAATGATCTTGTTTCATCCATCAATGATAAAAATCACATATTTAGGGGAGTATTTTCACACCAGATCACACCACTACCTGAATTTTCAATAACCCCGCTTCCGTTTTTCTTCTTTATCAAGAATAGCCTGTTTTAGACTCAGTGCAGCATCTTCAAACTGGGGGTTTAACTCTAATACTTTCCTGAAATCTTTCATGGCCTCATCAAAGTCTCCTGTTCCAAAGAGAAAAAAAGTAAAATTTTCTGTAAGTGCTCATGCTCACAAACCTCTCACAACTCAAGAACACTTCCTAATACACCCACAAAGTAGCAGCTACTTTGTGGATCCACTGTATCTGGATTCTCCAGAAGCACAACTGGGAGTCAAAGGGTTTCACAGCAAGAACCAGAGTATGTATTTTTGAACCTCACATGGACTTAAGGCTCAGTTCAGCCAGTTTATTCCCAAGAGAAGGAGACAAAAGGCCCACACCAATAAGGAGGCTGCCTTAAAGCTGGCACACTGGCACAGAGCTTCCAGCCGGTGTCCATGCCCCAGCTCCGTTTTCCAGTCCCTCGACCTCTGCCACAGCCAAGCTCTAAGAAAAGGCACCGAGCTGTCATTTTGTGATGGCATCACCAAAAACCGAGCAGGAAATTCCCCAGACGGGGTGGCAGCCCATTGGAAGTCGAGAAGGCTGTGCTCACTGCAACTACAGCTGCTTGGGAGATGCTTTATCTCACATTTAATGGCAGTGCTTGGACTGGCTTGTTTTACCCCAGTGCAAATTTTTCCGCAAGTCAACTACACCTTTCCTCCTGTTTTCCACGGGATAGCGTCGTGTGGAATGACCGGGCAGCACAGCCCGGAGCGGTGCGGCTGCCCAGGCGGGGCAGGCAGCAGCGACAGCGGCGGTCACTGCCGAGAACGCGCCGGTG
>WEIU01005037.1:6172-38866 GCA_013389925.1 Aegithalos caudatus | reverse complement strand
GGAGCGGCTCAGGGCGGGACCGCGCACGAAGAACGGGAACGTGCCGGGCGTTCTGGGATAACCAGCAGGGCCAGGAACGTGTCTGCCCCACTGCGCCATTCTCGTGAGAGCACGGGCACAACATGGAGCTGCTGGAGCCGGGACAGAGGAGACCAAGATGATCAGAACTGGAGCACCTCTCCTCGGGAGACAGGCTGGGAGAGTCGGGGTTGTTCAGCCTGGAGAGGGTTTTGTGGAGACCTTAGAGCACCTTGCAGTACCTGAGGGAGTTCTAAGAGAGCTGAAGAGGGACTGTTTACAAGGGCATAAAGGGATAGGACAAGGGAGAATGGCTTTAAGCTGAAGGGGGAAAGGTTTAGGTTAAACGTAAGGAATAAATTCTTTACTGTGAGGGTGGTGAGACACTGGACCAGGATGCCCAGAGAAGCTGTGGATGCCGCATCCCTGGAAATACTCAAGAAGGTTGGATAGGCTTTGTGCTGCTGGCCTAGTGGAAGGTGTCACAGCCCATGGCAGAAGGCTTTGAACAAGATGGTCTTTCAGGTCCCTTCCCACCCAGGCCATTCTACTACTCTGTGATTCTATGGACATGGGGTTTACCCTTACCTGGCCCAAGCTTAGGTGAGAGACAGCACAGAAGAGGTCCTACACTGTCAGAAATGTCCCAAGGCACAACAAGAACATCACAGCTCACGGCTCTTGTCAGGCAGCCAAGTGCTGGCTGGGCCTGGGACAGCTCATCCCATGGATCAGGGCCCTGCAGCACTGCCAGAGCACAGGCCTAAAGCACTAAGGTAGGACAGCGAGACATCATTCCTTGGACAAGGGTGACACTTCAGCTCCTGAAACCTGTCCAACAGATGCAGGCTGCTATCTCAAGCTACATGAAAAATGCCAGGTTCCAGGTTGCAAGTTCATGGAGGTTTCCTTAACCTGTTGAAGATGACATCACCCAACCTCAGGAACTGAACTGACACAGTGACTGCTGCGTGTTTTCAAGCCCTTTATTGCTATGGTGGGTTTAAATACACTTGGCAAAGAAACCAGCACTGACATATGCTTAGACTGGTATCATCACTCTAGTAACTAAACAGTAGTACAAAAAACATAAGGTAATATTATCACAATTATTGTGACTTTATTTCAACTCAGGAATTGCTTCCTTCAAAAAACTGAATTCTGAGAAAATCCAGTAATTCTCTATGGAACTAGAGAGACAAAAAATGGAGCCTGCTCAGAGTAGAACATGTTGATATGAGCCTACATTCAGCTCACATGGTTTTGAAACTAGGCTCAATCTACAATTCAAAAAGAATGCTTTTACCTTAAAACTTTTTTTGGAAGTGTAGCAAAAGATGGAATCTATTTACATGGTAATTTCTTCAGATAAACAGAAGCAGTAAAGGTTTCTAATGTGGATTTTTTGTTTTGGTTTTGGAGTTTTTTTAAATGTTTCTCTAATAGCAGCATTAACTGCTACAATACAGTACTTGAGTCGTATTTCAAAAGATAGTAACATTTCAGAGGCTGTTTTTAACAGTCATAAATGCAGATACAGAATCTTTATCCTCAGCTTACTGGGCTGTGGCACAGAGGACAGGCATTATAATTGCCTGCTTCTTTGGCTTTCATAAAATGCTTACACACACTGCACATCCAGAATCGATCCTCCAGGATAGAGGCTCCTGTTGCAACACATACAGGAAGTTTAGCATCTCCACTATAAAAAAAAGAAAAAAAAGAGTAAAGGTGAAAGAACAAAAATGTGGTGTGCCAGTTGGTGATTAGAAGTGATTAGCTCATATAACACTTCACTGTTCATGTAACCAAGTATATAAATCTTCACACCAGAGAATGCCTACCCCTAGAACCATACAGTCAACAAATCAGGACCAGCAGACCCAAGAGATGGGGTGAAAAGAAGCAGTGAAGGCCATATAAAGGTAAGGCCTGATTAGACACCTGCACTGCTATTATACTCCTTCCTCTGAAGTCTGAAGAGTCAGCTTGACAGCTGCTACTGAGATTCTACACAGTAGGATCAATCAAGACAGGTTAAATCCTGTTTTGCAAAAAAAAAAAAAAAAAATTGATTCACAATCGATTTCCATATTTACAAGTTCCATGCTCTTAGCAGGAAACGTGTCCTACACACTGCTGTGGGTACAGCTACTCCAAGGACTTAGCCCTTAAATGTGCACTTCATATTAATTTTAACTTCACATGGTACTCTTTTCACACCAAGTAGATTTAGGTAATTCACAAAAACACTGCTGGAGACCTGCTAGTTCATAATGGTTGAACAGTCCTTTGTTAATACTTTCATCACAGCACCAAGGTGATGCATAGAGTAACATTCTTACTTTAATGTCACATGATAGTCTCAAAGGTCCTAAAACTCCTGTGCTTGGTCTACCTGCATTTCAAATTAAGATAAAGCTACATCTTTCTGCCCAGTTCCCCAAATGCAGTCAGTGTCTTATTTTCCCAAACAACATAGTGCTGTTTTACCTTCCTCCAAACTGGCAAACTCCTGCCTCATTCTTGCCCAATATTTGGTTTAAGCAGCAAAGCACTTAATTAATTTGGTCACACACAAAGCCTGCTAAAACCCAAAATACAGCGAACAGCAGAAAAAAGTGATAGTGTTATAGTATTGCATAAAAAGTAAACCCACCTCTCAAGAACATCATCCAGCTCAGGTTTTCTTCTATTCTTTGGACTGTATCTTGTGAATATCTCTAGAGCAAGGTCTTCATACTGTTGCCTCTGCTCTGGCTTAAGAGTTTCCAAGGATTCTAACTTAACAAAGGCTTTTGAACAGGTATAAAATGCTCTGTTTTTACATGCAATGAGTGCCAGAAGGGAATAGATTTCAACTGCAGGGATAATGTCTTCATAATCTCGCAAATGAAGAGCTAACAAAATGACAAAAAGAAATCCAAGAAAATTATTACACATCTTCTGAGAAGTGCAAGCATCTGTATGAAGTAATTGTTACTAGACGACAGTATTAATTCTAAAAATTGGACAAAATTAACCACAGTCTTTTTATTGACATAACTATAAAGCATTGTTCTTAAAAAAATTTATGAGATTTCACTTGAAAATTGGTGTCTTCTTGAAACACACTATTTTAGTTGGTTGGTTCATTTTAAAAATATTAGAAGGGTTTGAAATCTTCATTACTTGAACAAAGTACAAGGTGCTGGTTTTTTCTCTGATTCCCACAGATTTTTTGTGAAGCTCAACAAAGGAGGTCTGGTGTAAAATCAGGTATGCTTTATAATTTAGGGAGAGAAACAAAACAGCAGAACATCTACAGAGACTGACCAATTTACCAGGTAATATTTGGAAAGACTTGCTTTTTTTTTTCAGCAAAAGTCCTTTCCAGGTATTGTGACTGCAGCCACATTAGATTCATTATATGGTTTTGGTTTAAATTCCATGGATTTATTAAGAACTGAAAAATATGGCAGCTATAAATGAAGTTATGTGCTGCCTTTACGGGGTTGAAAATGAATTCTTACCTGTTTTAAGTGCTGCATCTGCAGAACCTTTATAGAACTGTTTTTGTGCAAGTATGAAAAAGTGGTAAGCCTCAGCTCCTCGCCAAGCATTGTCTGCAAAGCGATTTGTTGAAGAAAGAACATCTTCTTCCAGCAAACCAGCCAAAGCTGAAGCACTCTGAAAACCAGTATCACAAGTAATTTTTATATGAAACAGATAGAGCAGGAAATAGGGATATACAAAAAGAGCTTTTCTACACTTGGTGATTAAACCACTGTCCGTGTTAAATAGGAAAAATACAAATGGACCTACAGTGAGCACTGTCAGGCATTCTGTACAGAGCACAGGCACAACATATGGTGCAGATTTTCAAAGAAAAATATCATATACTTGTGGATACAAATATATTTTGTGCACATCTGCAGACTGGTTCAGAGTTGGATTAATACTGCATTTCAACACCAAAGCTCTTAAAAATTTGTTTAAACTATTTCATTTGTGCATAAGAAGATGAATGTGTGAGCAGAGAAAAAAAAATTCCATTTGCTTCCCCTGTATCTGGAGCCATCTCCCTGCTAAATTACAAGCAATATAGCTTAATCTAATCACAGATCACCCTTTGGGATCAATACTTACTCCTAAATGACAAAAGAGTCTTGCAGGAAGAAAAAAGTCTGGAGTTTCTTAGTATGGTTTTCACTGTTATGGTGAAAACATTAAGAAAAACGCATTAAACTTAGGAAGAAAAATGCCTGTTAATACATGCAATTTAAATGTTTTAAAATAATACTTAAAACAATGTATTTTCAGGGGGGTTGCTTGAAGGAAAGCTTCGTTCTTAGCATGGAAAAGAGTTATTTAAAAAACTACGGGCTCCCATGAAGATGGCTGGCTTTATTCTGACTAGCTAGCAGATACCAGAATAGAGAAGGGGCGGGGGGGGGAAAAGACATTACCTCTGAACTTTTCTCTTTAACTTTTCCCCTTTGTGCATTTTGCATTTGTTCATGACACTGTTCCATAAGTAAGGCTGATAGCACATAAAGCTTTTTAACTCGCAAAGGCTTTGTCCTTTTCTTTGACTCTTCATCTGCAATCTTAAAAAAATAACAAAGGGATTTAATTCTCTTGGACAACTGTATGCCTGTACAAGCCTAGGAAATCATGCCAAAAAATGATTCTGCCTTTAAATGTAATAATTTAGACTGCAAACAGAACTATAAATGAAAATGTCAAAGTGAAGTATGCACATTATTCGGTATTTATTTAGCTAACATGTATATAAAGCCAGATTCTCAGGAAGGATAAATCAGTGTAACCATGTATAAGTCTAGTGATCTAGTATAAAAATAAACTGAAAAAAGCAATTTTTAAACACATACATAGCTTTCAATAAGGTCTGGTGATTTTCCCAGAAAAGAAGAATGGCTTTTGATAGTTAGATATATTATATATATATATACTGCTATAAATATTTGCTGTAAAAATTACGTATCGCCCTTACAAGACTTTAAGCTACGTAGAGAAATCTCTGCAGCCAAACCAAATCCAAGCAAAATCTTTATCTTAAAAGCACACCACAGCCATTTCTAAATGAAAGGAACTAATTGAAGAAATACTAGAACTTAACTTCTAATTATTTACATTGTTTTTATTTTTTTAAGAGGAGATAAAAATAACTCCCATGCTATCTAAAATAATGTGGACATTGCACCCCAGGCCAGTCTACCATACTTTTACTAGGCAATGCAGGGCATCAGGACCTTTTCTGAGGTGCAGTTCATCTCTTACTGAAATGAAAGTCTCAAAATAAATAAATAGCTGGTTTGTGTGACATCTGCTTATTGCCTAGACATTTTTAAAACTAAAACAGCCCCAAGAGAATAAAATTAACATGGAAATAGTAAGAGCTAGTCCAAAAAAACCCCATCATTTGACATAAAGATAAAACCTGCGATACCTTGAACATGAGCTTAGCAGCTTCAAAGAAATAATTGGCTTTACGATAGAGTTCTATAGCGTCAAGGATTTTATTCTTTTCCAGTAAATGACTTGCGTATCTGGCTAACAAGGATCCAATCTCTTTCATATTGTGATTTTTAGCCAGCTCCACAGCTTTATTCCACTAGAAATTAAAGGAGACAATTATTAATCTCATTTTTTCAAACACACTCTCTGAACAAACCAGTTATCCATGAACAGACTGCAACATTTGTGTGCAATATTTCATCACCATTTTGAACTAGACTACTATAAAATTAACATAAAAAGCAAGAGAATACAAATGCTTACATCATTGCAAATCATGTGATGCAGCAGTACTGAAAAAAAGGCTGGACCTCTATCCAAAACCACATATAAAACAGTTATTTCTACTTGCATAAAAGCTATGCAAAATCATTTCACTGCACCTCTTATCAGGACATTGGATTTCAACACTTCTGATATTACTTAAACCACTCTCAAAAGCATGTTTGAAAGAGGACCTCAGCCCAGAAGCTTAAAGCATACAGTAACACTTCTTCTTCTATACAGACCCATTTTGTCTGTGAATTTTCCTGATCTTCAGTGGTTTGGCTACTGTGTTTGCACCACATGAAAAGTTTGGCAGGACTGAGATCTTAACTGAATCTCACACCTAAACAGCTCTCCAGATCCATAACCTAAGAACTTGTTCACATAAAGCCAGCCCTAGTCAGTCCTGCTATTCCCATTCATCGAGTTCCCCATTGCCACCCTCAGTTTTTCCCTTATTTGTGTTGACACAGATGTTTGCACAGGTTAAGTCATACCAGGAAGGAGCTCTAGTTATAAACATGCAGATCAGTTTCCAGCTCAGCTTTTTCCAGCTACATCCACATGTAGTCACAAATCATTTTGCATCTAGACAAAGGAGGAGGGGATGTGGAAAATATCCAGAATGGATGTCTGTCTCTGAAGAAGATCCAGTCTTCTCCTATTCCATGAGGAGGCAGGACAGCCTGCCTACACAGAGGCTACAAATGTCTGTATGCTGAGCATGCTGCCCCCATACCCTGCATCTTGCTTTGCACTGCCCCCCCAGTGGTCTGATCTTAATCTCAGAGAACCAGCTTAGGCACCGAAGTAGGAACTTTCCAAAAACTATGAAAAATCATCTGACACTTAACAAGGATTTCTATTCCACTGGGCATTAGGATAGAATTCTCACTGTTAAACTTTATTACAGATATGTAATAATCTGTAAATCTGTATTACAGATTATCTCCTGCTGTTTTACCTGGTTGAGATGCACACAGGTATCCACGGCATCCTTTGGTTGATTACATTTCAGAAAGGCTGACACAGCTTGTTCACACATCCCCACTCTCACAAACATGTAAGCTATATCCTGCAAAAAGCATCAGCACTGTATTAAATTCACTTCTGCATTTTTTAATACATTGTGCATGAGCAGTACTTTTCATTGGTTAATTTAATCTGACAGGGTGGGGAATGGGTTGTTTGCTTCATGGATCCTGTGACAGCACCAGGCATTGTTGCAAATCTTTACAACATCTCACACACTGCTTCTAAATTCAAGAAAGCTATTACAAATGGGGTTAAAAGAAAGTGCTATGTATTGGTTTACTGAAAAAGGCATTAAAAAGAGCATGTTTTGCATTTTTCAAGCATTTTGGATTAAGTCAATCACAGCATAATTTTAAATTAGCTATTATTTAAAAGGTAATTTTCTGCTACATATACACACCTATACATCCTACATACCCTATCCCATCTATTTGCCCTCCTTTTAGAGTATTGTCAGTCAAGTCTCTCTGGGGAACTGGGACAATAAGAGAAAGGAAAAGTGATGGAGTATGAAAATAACAGTAATACCACAGTAACACCATTGCACTTAAGTGAGTAGGTCATACACTGCATTCTTTCTCTTGTTCTTAACCCTCCCAAGATGGGAAATCTTAAATAAGTAGTTGGGTATAACACAATGAACAATAAAGGTGCTTTTTGCTTACAGGGAGCAATTTATGATTCTCTGGAAGTGAGTTGGCCAAATTCTCCAGTCCTTGGTAGTCTTCTAGCATGTAGTAACATTCAGCTAAACGTTCCTGGTTTTGTCCCTGGACATAGTACTGCACAGCATTCAGCCTAATAAGACAAAAAAAATGTGGTGGTTTCTGATGTATAAACACAAGTGAAGTTTTTAATTCTGTAAGCCTTCTGCATTTGTAAATTAAAAATCACGTTATTTTAAATAGATAACTTCACTTGAAAAACTTGCATAGCTAGAATTTAGCTGTTTTTCCAAAATGCACTAAAAATTTAATTTTCACAGATCATTATATTAGAAGTGTAGCAATATTGATTATCTGACAAGCATAAGATTAGGAGGTCAAGGAATTCTTAAAGCTATATTCCCACATCTGTAGAGATGAGGGCAGACAATGAAAACCTTACAGCTAAACTTTCAGAAAAGGGCTTTTCTGTTGTGCTTCCTTATTTTGAAGCACAAACACCAAGACCTCCAAGGCCACTCTCCAAAGTTACCTAAACCATCTAAAAATCAACTTGCAAAATCTAATCACAAGTTTTTGTCTGCATTGTGGCAATACAGTCTGGATATGTGGCAATACATAGTGGAGCTGTGGAAGGCAACAAGAAACATTAATGAAAATAATTCCATGCAAGTTATCAGCTATGAAGACATTACCTCTGGGTCAGTAGGTACCTGAGTGCAAAATGTGTTCTGGAGGAATACCATTACAGGTGTGCACTGCCCTTAAAATCTTGCTTGGGTGCACAGTTTGGGCAACAGCTGGAGACAGATCCAGGTCAGAGAACTCTGGACTGTCTCAAATATTTGTGGTTTAAAGCATTTTATAAAATTCACTGATGGTTAGTAATTCTGTACTACTTTTAACCCCTTGTGTTTTTTTTTTTTATACTCTATATCCAGCCTAATATATCTGTATAGGTACTTCCCTTCCTTTGAAGCAGACAGACTTCTGGCAAAGCAGAGATTTATATCACTTTCTCCCTTTAGGTGGCTGATCAACAGCTCTCTGTTTATCATATCATGGAACCATAAACGTGCGAGCTAAATCTCATTATTCCAAAATTATCCAATGCATTGCATCCTGACTTTCCTGATATCTGCCTCTCCTCATAAATTAAGTCTTGTCATCAGTTTAATAATTTCCTTTGTAAGTTCCTGACTCCTGGTTCCTCTGCAGACCGTACCATTTCTGCCGGTCTGCAAAGTAGTCCCCAATGGCGTTGTGTGCCTGCTCCAGGAGGGCATCGTCCGAGTGCCCCGAGCCCGTCCTCAGCAGCTGCAGCACCCGGAACCAATCTCCCAGCTTGATCCGCAGCCCAATGGCGAGATCTCTGAGCAGCAAGCAGCAGGGACAGGTCAGACACAACAAAACAGCTAACAAATCTCGAGAAAAGCATCTGAAAGTATTTGCATGTTCTTAACCTGCAATGCAGGTGTTGGAGTGATCCCAGATAACTTGATTACAATTTAAACACTGTTCCACTAAAGCAAATACTCAAGAGAGTCACAGGTTGTATCACACGTATGCACTTCCTCATCAGCCACACTCTTGTGTGGAGTTGAGTGAGACAGTTGGGCTGATGTTACTTCAGGTTCCCTCTTACTCTGTTCTGTATCTTTCACTGCTGACCACTGCAAGAGACAACAGCAGCTGCGAAAGGCTAAAAGCAGAAGGAAGGTGAGAGGAAAGACCAAGAGGCAACAAATATGAATAATGGAGGCTAAAGCTGAGATGTAATAAAATGGATTTCAGGGACTTCTCTTCCAGACCCAGGGTGATTTTGGATAAAGGAGAAAGGACTCAGCAGTAGTTTTTCCTTTTTATTATTCATGCATACATATGACTCAGTGTGTGTCTGTCTGGCATATTTTTTTCACCAAAAAGACTAATTCTATATTACCTCATATAAAAGTAATTCTGCAGGTGCATAGAAAATAAGTGGGAGAGACCTATGCCCTTGTTTAAAAAATGCCCTCAACTTACAAGTAAATTAAGGAAGGCACTAGAAAGTCAGCACAGTCAGGTAAGTAAAAGCATCTATGTAAAAACATTAAAATTTTATTTGAAAAATAGATTTATTTCACTGTGATTTATAGTAGATCCTTATCAGGATTTTTCTAGTTGTGAAAGTTGAAACCAGTAAACAAAAATGGTTTTGACTTCTGCAATTCTAAGTCCAAATTTCTCTTCAGCCATGTGAAAAGGAATATGCCATATCTAAAACTGGGTGTTGCAGTGTGACTGAAGTCCTTAGGAGGGCAACCCACATCCCCAAACCATCAAATTGCCATCAACTAATTAACAACATGCAAGGAAGTTTTCATTACCAGGTGCTATTGGGCATCTCTTCCCAGCTCCTGCCTTCTCCCTCTGCCCTGCCACCCTGTTCCCCTTATTTTCATTCTTACAGCATGATATAATAACTACTTTTTTTTTTTCTCCATCATTCCCTACTGTTTTTCATGGCTCCATGAATCAAAGCTTAAAAATTTCACATGTGCATAAGTGATTCATGTTTCTGCATGTTTGACCACCATCTACAGGCTACACTGCACAACTGCTGCTGCTGATGTCTCATTATCCTTTTTCAGTAAAGACAGTGCTCTAGCTAATTACTTAGTGTTAATTTATATTCCCAGCAATACTAAAATTTTGCTTTATTTCCATTCCTAAGCAAAAATTACACTGATTGGTTTCAATGTTTCACAGTTTCACCCAGAGTCCTTCTGTCTCTCCAAAGATTACAGTTCATTAAAAACTCTGTTGTTTGTATATGTAATTGAGAAGAATGCGTACTTGGCTACTAGAGCAGAGCAACACCACATAAATTAAACATTATTTAAGATTGTTTGTATTTTTGGAATCCCAGTTGAAATACCGACAAAATACTTGTGAAAAAGACATCTATAAAACACAGCACTACCTAGAGCAGCCAAGGTTTTGTAAACAGTTTGGAATGCACTGGTTTACATACAGAACTGGTTATCTATGGATAAACCAAAATTCTCTCCATCTGATCCTTTTATGTTTTTGCAGAAACTGGTAGACTCTCCAGGGAAAACAGCTATTCCTGATTAAGGAATGCTTTTTTTCCCCAGACTTTTCTTTCTTTATTTACTGCTGAGATGTTTACATGCAATTACCTTCTGTCCATATCCAGATACATTCTTTCAGCTTCTTCAAATCTGCTAAAATAGGCTGCCACTTCTGCCTGCTTCATGGACTCACTCTGCAGATTGCCCAGGCACTTCACAAACTTAATGCCTTGATAATCTTTGCAACGCACAAAGGCTTGTTCAGCCGTTTGCAGATCCAGCTTCTGAAGAGCAGCTTCAGCCAGGAGTCGCCTGTGTGAAAAACAAACACAGCAGATGGAAAAGCAGCTGTAGAGTAAATTAAATGAGGACACATTTAACTAGTAATTATTTCAAGAAGACATAAGAGTTGTTGCGTTTTGTTGTTTACTTGCTAATCTTAAATACAGTCGTGTTTATTCCTAATGCATTCTGTGATCTATCTGGTGTTTGCTCAGGGAGAAATGTTCAAATAATTGCTAATATTCTTTTGTTCAGCTGTTCAGATGGACACTGGCTTGGGAGGAATGGGCAAGATTTGACTGTTACACTTATGTGAAACGTGTTGCTGGTCTCAGTGCAGTTCCATTTATTTATTTCTCCCTTTGCATTTGTCAAAACTTTAAGCCTTGATGGCAGTTGCAGTCTAAGTGCCTCCAGTTACACAGGCCATGACAAATAAAGTATCCTTCTGATCCATCTGGATGTTTCTGTTAGGACAGCAGTCTGGGAGAGCAGGGAAAACCTTTGGGGGACCTTGTAACTGGTACTGCCCCATTAGTTAGTTCTGCAAATAGGGAATTCAGGCCAACCTGTGTGCATCAGGTGCTTGAATTTTCTGCAAAAATAAGGGTATCTAAAATTTAGACTGCCTGACTGACATTGTGAAACAAACTCAGTGCATTAGGGCACTGACAAAACCACTTATATTACTGCTGTATTCAATGACCCAAGCCATGCTTAGGCAGTATCAGCTCTGTATTTTTTTTACCATTTTGAGAAGGTTGGTCACTTAAACTCAAGTGTTCATCACTGACATCAAAGAAACCAATTGATCTGCTACACATCACTTTATTTTTGCATTCTAGAAGCAAGGTCACTGTTTTGTTCTGATCCGGAATATACTGGCTTTATATCCAGCCAGCACTTCTAATCCATCTCTTCTCCATAAATATGTGACATGTTTTCTCTCATAATAAAAATAAGATTCATGGCAATTCCAGAACAAGGTGAACATAATTTGACATAAATTTTGTGATTTTATGATATAGAACTTTTACTGAGACACAGACTTGCAAAACTAGTAGTCATTTTATATTAAGTGAACAGATGGTACTAGCAAAAAAATCATTAACAATTTCAAAGCTCCAAAAATCTGCAGCTAGTTCAAGACATTTTTAAAAATGAAGACTCAAAACACTAGCAATTTACCCTATACTCTCAAGCTAATAAAATTATAGTATTACAGAAACTTTCAATATGTAACTAGCAAATGCTGGTTTTCAAACTGAACATTCTGGAGACTAAGGCACAAGTAGATAGAAAGGAATTTTTCTGGGAAAATGTTTTAAAGCAAGGTGTCTTGTGCAGTCTTTCAGTAATTCTAAATCCATCTCTGAACCATGATAAATAACAGTGAACTCTCCAACCCCCTTGATGCAAGCTGCAAGAAACCACTTAGCATCAAAACAGAGCCAAAATTACTAAAGAAAGATACAGATAAGTAACAGTCTCCAGAGAGCTAAAGAGAATTGGTCTCCTTCATCAAGGAATTTGTCAATGAACTTTTAGGTTCTGCACTGACTTTTCATTAAATGATCTACTGAGGCCTTTACTCTTCCAGCCCTTACAAGTTGGGATATTAAAAAGATTTCCAGCACTCCTGTTTTCACAGGTTTATTCTCACATGTTTGCTTTGCAGGCTTTCCAACTTTAGTTTAATAACTGAGCCATATTTAGTTTAAGCATGCCACTATCTCCATTTCTCAGGTTACTTCTGAGATGCTGCATGGGAACACAGCACACCCAGCCCTTCTCACTTCTGTCCTTCATGGCCTGTCCAAATGCTACAAGGCTACTCAAACTACTCCCATCCTGCTATCAGTCTGATGTGTTCCCTTTACCGGGTTTTAAGCTCTTTAATGTTCAATATCAAATACATAAATTTTAATTTTAATTTAACCAACTTGGTGATCTTTTTGTCAGCTTTTCATTTCCTTTATAATCCCTCCAAAACACAAGGAGCACTGTGTTTTGGAGCCCATATAGCACAGGGCAAAAAGGTGTCCTGAGCCTATACCATATACCCACTATCATAATACAGCACATTTGACATTCTAGGTACTCCAGCATTCGTTAAATCTTAAATGATCGTGTGCAAAATGTATACTGCTTTGGCTGCTTTTAATTTGAGCGGTTTTTACTTTCATACTACATCTGTCTGAACAGGAAAAGAATAGAAAAGAAGACCAATTTAAACAAATTTGGCTTATAGGAGATTTTACCAAAGTCTGGGATGTGGATTGTCTTCTATGAATTGGGAAGATTCCTCAATGCCAACTTTTTCAATCAATGCTCGACTGTCTCGTAATGACCGAATCTCGAAATTGATGATGTAATCTTTGTTAGGCTGTTCAGGATTCTAACATAATGGATAAAGAAACATATTTTTATTCTTGGTGACTTTTATTTTCACCCAACAAAACAGGTATCTATCATTAAGACAGACACCAACTTTTCCTACAAAATAAAATTAATTATACTGACCTTTAATATTTCATCCAGAAGAACAGACTTGATTTCTAAATCTTCAAAGTTGCAAATATATCCAGAAGTTTGTATAGGTTCCTTAAAGTTAAATAAGTTATAAAGGGATGAACTTGTATTCTGTCTGACTAAATCCTAATCAAATCTGTTAAGTATACATATAGATACATTCTTCTCCATACTAGGATATACTTGCACTTCCAACAAGAAACAAATACTACAATCATTAACATTATTGATAATTCTGTAAACACAGACATCATAAAAAATTCTCATGTTTTCTGCAAATAAATTTTGAGATAGAGATAGAATAACCTGCCAATATTTAGATTCTGTGGAACTGTTTTAAAAGTATCTCTACTAAAACTGCATTTATATATTCCAAAGCATACAAAAAAAATGCTCCTGAAAATCTCATACATTTAAGAAAAATATGACACCGTTTTTATGTTTCTAGGACTGACCATTCATTTTAACTATTTGCTCCAAAACAACATTCCCATGAGAGTTGAGAAGATTTCAAGGTTTCCTGAAGCAAGTTTATATAAACACAGACTTGCAGAACTGAAGGTAAGCACAAGAACAATACTATTGAAGGAAGAGCCACGAACTTAAGAGTGAATGTTTTAAAATGAGTGGTTTATCCACGTCACCATTTACCTCTGGATCCAAGTTTCTGAAAACATACATTCTCGTTTTCTCCATCATTGCGAACAGATGCGGGTTGTCCCTGGCCCACCTCATGTCCCAGACGTCCTTGCGTTCCAGTTTCAGCTGCTCGCCGCCCTCCGGCTGTGCCGTGCTGCCCGCAGCCCGCGCGTCCATGTCCAGGAAGGTCAGGACCCCCGAGAGGTCTATGATAGCAAGGCGGCTGCAGGAACACAGAAACAAGGCAGATAAACGGCACTGCTCGAGGCTGGAAACCTGAAATACTTCTCTAACCTGCCACAGTATCATTCTGTAGATTCCATGAGATGCTGTCGTGTGGCAGAACCAGCACAGATCCGTATGATTTTCATTTATCTGCCCAGCAGAGACCAGACACGTGGAAAGATGTTCCTCATCTGCTCACACAGGATCCGGCCCTGCAAAGGTTCTGAAATATGCCCATTTTTATGTCCAGCATGTTGAAGATATATCAGATACCAAGTTGAATGAATTACAGGTCTGTCCCTCTCCAAACTTTTCTTGACAAAGACTCAAATTAACAACTGAACAGAATGGGTTTTCCCTGTTTACTAGGAAGCAATGAAGCAGATTATTAAATTAAAATGTAAGTGTGGTGATGCAGACTGTTTATTCCTAAAATGGAATTTCTTGCATTTCTACAAAGAGTATCCTTCACTTTTTTTTCTAGACAATATTAAGTATAATCATATTAATCTTTGAAGTAATTTAAAATATGGCAAAAATAAAATTTCTAAAAGGCTAAATTTGAAATTTACAATTGCATAGGTCTTCAGTGAATCATAGTAACTTGTATTTACTACAAGGCCATCTTAAAGGCATTTCTAAATATTGGTAGGTCGACAACCTTAATCCCTATTAAAATTTCAAATGCAACTTAGAAAATTAACCTCAAAATGCTTATGGATCTGAGCTTATTTCCCTAGAACAAAGTAATTTAGGAAGAAAACAGCTTGGGTTCAAAACAAAATTAATATGCCTCTGACTAGATCACACTGCCTTTTAAGCAAAGGCAAGAGATCTACACATGCATTATGATTTTTGTTTAAAATTATAAAGTTATTTTGAAGTGGTAAAATTGCCTTGAAAATTCTTGTGTATTTTTGCCTTTTTTGCCAACACTCCCGTGCACTCTCTTGCAAAACATAGTTGTTAAGCAGAAAGCAACTTCAGTATTGGCACAGATGAAGCTCAGGAGAACCAGACTTACTAGAAACATCACCACTAGTTACAGCATGTAACAATGGAAAATTAAATGGGATGAATGAAGTTTCCAGGCTTTAGAAGGACACAGAAACAGAAAGAAGTCATAGATATGAAATTTCAGGTTCTGCCATAATTTTATCAAGGTTATGTTATGTTAAAGGAAGGTTTTGTTTGGTTCATCTAATAAAACAAAGGTATTTTCATGTACACGGGGTACAAAACATAGGAGACCTTTACTAACAGTCTCTCAGAGCAATGACTGTCCACATGGAAATAATTAGTAATAAATAAATGGTTAAGCAACCATTAATAACCATTACTAACATAAATAACATTAACTAGTAAATGGTTTATACTAAATTAAAATTAGTACAAAATTATTATAGAATTACAGATTTTACAGAATTAGTATTTTCACAAATTTTAGTGCTTCATTTTGAAACTGGCTATCTGTGTTAGAAGCAGATCTGTAACTCACCTGGAGTTGCAGTTCAAAGACAGCTGATAGGCACGACAGTCCAGGGTATAGCTCTGCACCACAGACACAATAGGGAGGCTGTACCTCTGAATAATGCCAGATTCTCTTCCCTAGAGGAAAGCAATGCACCTTAGTGAGAGAATTTGTCCATCAGTAACCCTTTAAAATGGTCTTATTTATACACTGTTTTAGACAAAAGAGCTTTGGGATAAGTGACAGAGCATGAGTGAAAAGAAGGAATCATCACCCTAAAAGTTCTGAATTCTGGTATTTAAACAAGATACTCTCAGATAGTACAACTGACAGAGCTACTTAAATCAGGGATGTTAAACAGTTACAGTCCATATCTAGCCCACAGAACTTCAGGAACCATGAACCTCCAGACATGGTCTACATAAAAAAAAAAAAAAAAAAGGAGAGGTGTGAAAAGATCCTTGTCCTACACTGGTAAATCTCCTCAAAGAGTTCAATATGGCAGCACCAGCCCAGGTCTGAAAGCAGGAGAGCTCTGCTCATGTGGGACTGTCTGCCCACCAATAAGTCTCATCAGTTACTGCAAGACCAGAGCTAGATTTAAAAGAAAATGCTATAAAATACAATGGTTATTCACAGGCTTGAGTAACAGGAAACAAACCTAAGTACCAGGTTTATCGTTATTTTGCTGAATGAAACACCCATCCCCTGTGTCAAGGTATCATCAGGCTGAAAGCAGTGATATCTCTGAACAGAAATGATCACTGCCACTCTTTTCTCGTGGTGTTTCTGTTCAACTCTTATGTTGGAAATGAGTCAACATTCAATTTCAAAGGAGTGAAAACTTTACTCCTTTTTCTTTTTTCTTCCCCCAAAGCCAGCTGTAAGATACAGCATAAATCACCATTTTTGACTTTTTCACATATGTATATCCTATAGACTAAAAGCAGATTATTTCAGAAGTGTTAGAAAATTGAACCACTATCATATGCATTCAGCTTCAGCACATTTATCCAGATCTGGTCTCAAAGGCTTTTCCTTTCCTTTTGTTAAAAATCACAGATTAATTACTGTCAGAAGTTCATTTTCTTATTCTTCAAGCACCTATTAACCATCACTCTTCTTTTGTTCATTCTTTCTCTCATGACTCTCTGATTTTGTAAAATCCAGTCAAAGGATACAACAACAACAAAAAAATAAGAATCCACACTGGAATGAGAACATGAGAAAACACCAAGATCTTTCCTGGAAGGTGGATAACAAGAAGAAACACTGATCTTTTCTCTCTTTGTTCTGTTCAGTTAGTTTGCTTTAAAGCCCACATATAAGTTTGTCCATCTAATGAGATCACTTTCCAGCTTGGAACAAAAAAATGCACCAGCTCTTTGGCATGCTTCAATACCTCATACATCTGTATAATCCCTAAGTGTATTCATCTGTATATAGTACAGTACTGTGCATTATATCATTAATATGTAAACAGACAAATGTTGTAAATCCTTGTATCCAGAACACACTGTCTCAAAGAGACTTCTCAGGACTCAGATTACAGAATTAAGTCCTGACCTAGACTTTATAAAATCCTATGTGTAAGTATTAACTCAGGCAACTAGTCTGTAATTAAATTGTCAGTACTTAGTGAATTAGCCCTCCTAAAGAAAAAGCCAGGTTAACAGAAGAAACTGTTAAAATTATCTTTGAGGAAGTTAAGAAACAGATTTTGTCTGTGTAAATTCTAAATTCAGAAATGCTTTGAAATTATGGCTGCTTATGAACATAGAGAAGAATCTTATGTGTACAAGCACAAGAGGCAATTAGTAGTTGTTAATCACGTAGTTAATCAGGTAGCTTACCACAAGTAGTATCTTATCAGATGCTGTTATCGCACAAATTGGATCTCTTGTTCCCTGAAAGTAAACAAGTGATATCTGTATCAGGTTTACTGCAAAGGTAAGAATGCCCTGCTAAAGAAAGAAGGTTATTTAAATGAACAAGAATCTTGCCAAGTATCCACATGAAAATGGGCTATCAAACCTTGTCACTATACAGTCTGTGGAAAGTTTATGGTATCAGGAGCCTTTGCTATAGGAATCATGACAAAAATATTAACAGCTTCCTTTCTTGTCCTGCCCCTTCCTCCAGAACAAGAAGAACCTCAAAATGTAACAGGTGTGTAACAGAAAACACAAGAAAGCAAAAATCCCTGACTTGTGAGGTCTGTTAATAATTTCAGGTATATTAGTGAGGACAGCCAGAATTTGCACACACATGTGAAGTGAAAATGGCCAAAAAATACTAGAAAAGATCACAAAGGTTATTGAGTTTCAACAAAGTTATATTTTGTTAAAGGGGAGCTGCTTCAGACCAGGAAGACAGCAGGTGTCTACATACTCTACACACCCAGAATATACTTTTTCCATGTTCCCTACAGTTTGCTGTATATATGTAATACATAATGACACAGTAACAGCACCAATCAGAGGGAAGAAACATAAAACTTATGTACAAAAGGCAGAAGTAAAAGAAATTTTAACTATTTCATTTTCTACTAAAGAAAATCTATAAGATAAATAAAATAAATAAATCAACACTAATTACTGCTCTTTCAAGCTACCAGTGACACCACAATAAACTCGTTCAAAACACCACTCACTTCAAAAGCTCTGCTGTAATCAAGGTGCCCATCTCCAGACCCTGAACAGGTGTCATCAATATGGTAGATCCTGTGGAGAAGGAAAGTTACAAGAAAAAGTGAGTCCAAAGGATCATCTTTGGTAGCATTGGTATGTTTGATCCTTGGAGAAGAAACCATTGGGATTGGAGAAGAGAGTAAAAGCTATGCCTGTTCTTATGTTTGAAAGCATCCCCTTTGATAAACCTGCTTTGTAGTGATATGAAGATATGGCAGCTGCTTTCACTTTCTATTCCCCTATCACCTATAAACTTTCATACTGTAACAGTACATTCCTGCTGTTACAGTTAAGCTGCTGAAAACCATCAATCACTCAATTGTCCTTTCCAAACATGCACTTCCTATTTCCCCAGGCTCTTCTCTATAATTATGAAGAGCTTCACCTCCACATCCACAAAAACTTACGTCTTCCTGTATTATCAACACTTAAAACTTCTCTTTTGCCTTAAAAAGTAGCATTAGGAAAGATTTTAGAATGCTAAAATTATCATTCATGCTGAACTACAACAATTTACATTTTTCAATATTTTTATCAATTTATAATCTTGTCCAAGGCTAGGACATCCAGGTCCTACAACAATGTAAGTTATTACACCATGTACAAATAATTACTCATTATTAGGGATATATGGTGACAAGAGATGGTAATTTATAGAAAGATGATATAGTGTAGAGATTATATGGAAGAACACACAAAATAACTAAAAAGAAAACCATAACAAAGTTGCAAGCTTTGTGGAGGTGACAGAAAAGTTGATGCCACAAATGAGCACCTGGGAAGGAAATATTTTGGAAGCAAAACAATGTTGACTTTGGCTTGTTTAGTTTGAGAGGATAAAAGTCCATACAGGATTAGTTGTCAAAGCCACAACCAGACACAAGTGTATTAGAGAAGAGCCAGCTGGACAGACTATGCTCTTACAGGCAATGACAGACGAGAAGCAGCTATCAGAGGGAACAGAGCTGCCTGGAGACTAACAGCATGGAGGAGAAACAGGAGAGGGGTAAAAAGACATCAAGACACACAGCAAGCAAATGAAGACACCGAACAGGAACTAATCCAAAGATGTCTGAGGGGTCTGGATAACAAACACACAGTTGTTATACAAAACTAGTATTTCATCTTACAGGCCTGCTAAGTCAACACACCTGATCAGAAAAATGAGAAGACGAGGGTTTGTGTTTTATACGTGGCAGAATGCACTTTATCAATGACACCAGAGCAGAGGAAGAAAAATGCCAAAGCCTGAAGACAAACCTTTCCCTGCCTTCTTTCCTGGTCCGTGCCAGCTGATTGATTTCCATGGCTGTGAGCTTCTTGGCCACCCGATACTGCCAGACGTAAAAGGCTTCTTTGGAAGCCGCGATCACGTGCGTTCTGGTCATTGCGACAAAGAGTGGCTCTATAACAAACCCAGAGTTGCAAAATTAGAGCAGCAAGTATTGGAGTAGATGCTGATTTGCACATTTTTTCCAAGATGGATGAAAACATACACCCATACATTAAAAGCAAAAAAACAACAACCAAAAAAATCCACCCACACACAACCTAACAGAAGTTTTCATTAGATGGCAACAAATTTCACAAGAGGCTTGTGGCCTTGTCCAGAAGAACACAGAAATTCTTTCCAAGTTCTGATTTTACCATTAACATTTTCCTTCCTGCTATTTCAGCAAATCTTCATGCACTGATGCAGAAAGCATCAAATACATATAGAGAAACTTTCAGGTTAATGGCCAGTTCAGGAGCATCTCGAATCTCCTTAATAAGATCTATTAATTACTTCCATATCTGACATATTTAAGGTTATTCAAAAGCTGACAATCTAGAAGAGATCTTTTTCTTAAAAACAATTCATAAATTTTAAGTTAGACAGGATCCAGAAATGCTGTTTGTACCTTAATAGTTGGGCCAAATACCCATTCTTTATCTGAATGGCAACAAATTAAATATTTAGCAGACTGTACACTTACTCTATTATACCAAAAAATCACAGTGTAGGAATGCAGGCTATTTTCTTTACTTCAGCCCTAAGCCCACTTAGAATATGTGCACAAATTGAGTATCTCATTCTTGCTGTCCATGCTCAATAAAAAAAAACAAACAACCCTCCCAAAAAAAAAAAAACAAAAAAACAAAAAAACAACAAAAAACACAAAACAGTGAAGGCATAGAAAACTTCTTCAAGTTCTACAAGTAAATCATTATGATACCAAAAAAAGCCCAAGATAAAGTCAGAAGAATTGTGTAAACCAGCCTAGTAGTGGAACACTGAATCATGCAGATAACATGATATGAGCAGAAAATACAATTCTTTTACAGTGAATCTCTTTTTTTTCCCTCTGTACTTTAGCACAGAACAGAACTCTGGAGGGAGCCATAAGCCTGCCACATAGAAGAGCAGTGCTAAAAGAGACAGATGGGGGAAGATTGGCTGAACAGATTTCATTTCTTTGAAACCAAGAGGATTATATAAGCTACCCAATGGCTGCAGAATACTTTTTAGTAAAAATGTCAATACTGGGCAAGAAGGCTTAGTGGTGATGCTTAACGTGAGCAGCACAGTTGTTTATGTTATATGCAACTCAGTGTATTTCATGCACTTATAACACATTAATTTCAACAATTAGTCACATCCAAACTGAAGGACACAGTCTCCTGGTTTCATCAAAAAAATTAATAAATTCTATGTATTTGCTCTGAATTTTTAACTTTCAGCTTGTTATGTGCCATAACAAGCAATGCTTTTATCCTTTAAAAATGGAACATGAGAATCTCCTGAACTGTGATGGAATAAGGTTTGCTCAAATCACAACATTTTTGTACTAAACCTCATATTTGGACTCAACTTAGTCAATATCTGAGTACTTGTGATCCAAGACAATGTTAAACCACATTGCCATGCCAATACCTGAAGCCACAGGCATTCCTCACACTCACAAGGTGACTCCTCCTTTGACTTACAGCTTCCATGGAGCCTACATTTACTCATTTTTGCACACCTTGAAATACCTGAGTCTGGGAAAAAAGGCTTTTCACGTAAGGTCTGTTGTGATCCAGATACAAACAAGATGGCAAAGCATTGATGCTTTATCTAAGGGAATACAATTAATTAGGCATTTTATGAACATGCCTAAGCCTAAAGTGATTGTCACTGCCAAAAGGCACATACACACCAACCCCTGTCACATTTTCCTGCCACTTCTTTCGTATCAGCTCTAGCAGCAGCTGGACAACAGAGTAAGTTGGATCAGTTCATTCATCTAACTGACCTCAAAATTAAATAAATAAAAGATTACATTAAGTTGGATTAAAGAGAAAATCACAAATGCTGGAGCCGGCAGGAATGAGCAGCCAGCATGGAGGGCAGGGCCTTCCCTTCTTTGCAACAGCAGGCTCAGCAATGACTGGGTTTAAGCCAAATGTGAAATTTCAGGGCACAGCACACAGACACAATCATCAGGATCAGATCCATGCACAGCCACATCTGGAAGAGCAGCATCTCTATGTGGGACCTGATGCTTTTACAGAATTGCCTGTATAACTTCAACAATTGCATAAAAGTAGGACATGTGGCATTTTTTCTAGAACTGCTCTAGCATTTTATATTGGTCAGTCATTGAACAAGAAATAACAAACAGAAAAATCTGTGGAAAAAGAAACTCAAATCCATGGACACTATGAAACATTTCTTTACAGAGGAGGTAGTTACACATTGGAACAGCTTCCTGGAGAGGTGGTGAGTACCCCAAGCCTGTCAGTGCTTAAAAGACATTTGGACAATGCCTCTAGCAACATGCTTTTGGTCATCCCTGGAGTGATCCTGGACTGGCTGATACCTGTCAGTCCCCTCCAACTGAAAGTATTCCATTCCACCTTCTCACCTCAGAGCTTTCCACACTGGGCTGTGCTCTGCTCCTAAAACAAAATCCTTCTTGACTGCATAACAGCATAAATTGATCATGAGGGAAGGATGTCGCAGCCACTCCAAGTTAGGGCTGCTGCTGGGCAGAGAAGGAAAGAATGGGATTTGTCATTTCCTAGGAAAGACAATATGCTCATTTCAATCCCTTCAGGCTGAGGAAGATCTAGAATCCCATTCCAGGCAGCTGGTTTAACTACTTAAGTTTGCTTTAGTGTAGGAAAATACCACCTTATACAGAAGCACAGATTTACCAGCAGGTGCTGCTCACCTGAGCATCAGTGCCCTTCACAGAACCTGTGCTCTATTAAGCAGACAGAAATGCAAGCACCTAAAGTCTAAAGGAGGCAAGAGATTTGGACATTCCTCTGCTCAGAATTTCCACTGCACAGCAGCTTTCCATGTTCAACATGTAAACTTCTTAGACTGTTGAGTTCTTTCTGCTGATTCTTCAGATGCCCAACTTCAGTATTAATGTCTTAATACTTAATTTTCAGACACTGAAAATATGTGGGGAAAACATTTAAAGAGGTGCTTTACTTTTCAGGTGCTGACCAAATACTGAAAAGGACTAAAGAAATCATCCCCATCAAAACAACTTCAACATGTGAAACAACTGCTCTTTAAATTCTTTCTGGCCCTCTTTTCTCTTCTCACCTCATTTCTCTTCACTATTCCTTCATAAAGCCTCCTCCCTGAAGGAAAGAAACTTTCTTTGCTATATACCCAGGAATCTCGAATAACCTTCTACAATGTCTGCATTTCATCCACACACACTCCATCTCACTTCAAAGCTGCTAGAAAACACCTGCTTCAGTGTCTAATCTTCTTGTAAAAATATAGACAGAAATCAAACTTAATGCATGACTACATTACTTCACCACATGAAAAGGCTGAGACACTTTCTAGTCTATGAGATAGGATACACAAACAAGAGAGACAAGTAATCCCACCTAAATCTGATGGAAAGGAAGCAATCTGACAGACAATACTGAACTGTTGTTTTCATACAAGTCTGTTACAGGCTGTTCCTGTGAAACTGGAATGAACTTAGTCTAATCAATAAATCTACCTAATTTTAGAGCTTGATTCAAATGTCTCTACAAGTGTTGGCTCACAAATGGAAGAAAATGTCAGGCAACAGCAGGGACAACTGAACATGTTGGGACATATGGGACAACTCATGAACAACTACAGTTTACGGAACATAAATATTCAAAATCCATTACAATTTACATTAAACGGATCAACTAAGTAACAGCAACTCAAGTGCTTTTCACAAGTAGTTCAGGCATCTCTGTTAAGGCATTCAGGAGGGAGGCAAGACACCTGGGCAGGACTCCAGCTCTGCCTTTAATCCACATGTATGTTGGTCAGGATGTTGCACTAATTTCACTGGGTGCTAACACACACTTAAAAGATAACTCAACACTTCACTATGTCAGTGCTCCTAAGCACATGTAAGAAGATGATATAATCCAGCCCGAGTGACCTTTTCTTAGCAGATACCATCTGTTGTGTTTCCATTAAAAAGATATTATATAACAAGATATTTAACCTTCTGTAGTTTATATTTAGTTATTCATCAAAGGACTTTGACAGAAAGCCTGTGAGACTGTAAAACAAGCACAGAAGACACTGTGTTGGTTAATTTTTGTAGCAGAGTAGGACGGAATGCAATAATGTTAGACAATGAAGAAAAGAGTAATTTATGGGCTAGCAAACACCAGCTATTGTCAATGGCCTCAAACACAAGGCACAGGAAGCAGGGGAAGCAAAATGCCTTTGGACAAAATAAAAAGCAGTATGAGGAACAGCTGAAAGTGTAACCGCCCATCAATGTCTAAGCAAAGCTGAAGTGATGGCCCTTCATCAGATAATGACTGATTAATCCTTTATTGCCATCAATAACACATACAAGCATTAGAAAGCTAATGACATAATTAAACATTCCACAGAATAAAGGAAATAAGCACTTCTTTTTTTGAGCCTTACTTGAGCTACTGGCTTAGAGCCCAACAACATAAGATTTACATCTCCTGAGGGTGCATCAAACATTGCATAATGTCACAATTACTTTGTCATTAGGAGATTAATAGCACTTTGTTGAAACAGTATTATAAAATATTATAAATTGACAATTCAGACAAATTGTGTCTTAACACACACATTCTCAAATGCATTATTTAAATGCTCTGTCAGCTACTTAGCATCCCTACATGAGCAGTCTTTTTTCCCCACTATCCATCTCCTACCAGGACAAAATTCAAGAGGCTTTTCCCAAGATGCCTGCAAGGCACCAAAGTCTCAAGGAGGAGTAAACCCTTCATGTTCAGTAGAACTCCAAGTGATTCTTGTTCCAACAAGGTGCAGTCTGCTAGAAACCACAGACAGTGCCTGTTCAATCTGCAGTAATTGCAGCCAGTCAAAAAATACAGTTTAGACTCATGGTAGTGAAGACCACACACTCAAGAAAAGGCAGGAGCACATAGATACCAAGTAGGCTGTTGAGGACATTGAGGACAATGTAAGAATTCATTTTTCACCAGCATTTATGAAAATCAAATAAAGTAACAACCTAAGTGTATTTAAGCTATTCTGAAAGACGGCACTTAGAAGTCTGAAACAAGTACAAGAGTTCAAAACAAAAATTACCTAACTCTTTATGGACAGAACTTTATGCAACAATTTATTAGTTTACTAAAAGAAAATAACCTGAAGATTCGTATTAGTAGAAAGAAGAGGGGGAAAAAAGAATTTTGCAAACAGATAATAGCATTCTTCCTAAGCCAGTAACACCCATCCAATTACCTTGAGTAAAAGATAAGTTAATTTTACTTTTTAACTGTTTATTTCTTAAACTATTAATAATTACTCTCGCCAGATAACTGATTTAATGCTGATTTTCTTCATTTGTAAGCAGAACAAAAGGACAATGATTTTGTTAGAAATCATGTATCAACTGGAATCTTAAAAGAACTTTCAGAAAGGTCTCCTGCCCTTAAGGCTTTCCAAGGTCTGCTCTCTCTATTGACTTCTGCAAGGCCAGACAGCTGCTTAAGTTCAGCATGCTGTCAAACTGGAACAATTACACTTCCTACTGCCAAGCAGCTCCAACTGTGATAAATAGCATGTATACTGTCTAATAGGACCTTGACTATGTACAGCTGTCAGCCTCTCACACCAGCTGACCTTCTGTTGTAAATATTTCTAGTTGTTCTATATAGTTGCATTTTCAAATGTTACAAAAGAAGGAAAGCAACTATGATGAAACCAGCACAGTGTGCTCCAAAAGAGTTGCATTTACAGAATTCATTTTTTTACTTTTTATTTGTATCATCAATCCCTTCTGCAAGTTGGGAGAGTAAACTTCAAAGGAGTCTTACAGGATGCATATATTATAAAAAAAAAAAAAAAAAAAAAAAAAGGTTGAATCTTTGGCTGTGTTTACTATACAGCAAAGAAAGACTCGCTTGTAATGTTTTAACTACTGAGGCTACAGAAATTTTTCAGGGCTCAAAAATGTAAATATTCCTAACCTCAGGTATTTGTCCATCTATGAGGCTGAAAGCTATAATGCCTGGCATTTTCACAAGTGAGCTCACTCTAGGAAAGAGCATTGCAAATCTATGCACTAAACTGGTCCTCCAGTACTGGAGGGGAACAGCAGCCGACTGCAGAAAGCTTTGTTATGCTAAAGGAAGAAATTGTTTCATCTCTTCAGCAGAATTCAAGTATAGTTGGAATAACAACAGCATTTTTCAATTAAATCGCCATTCTTTTTAAATATTCCCAGTTCCTGAAGAAGATTCTTTTCTTGTGTACAGGCAGCTGTAGGAGATGGGTCATACTGGCAGAATCATAAAGAAACCCCTGTTTATAATGTAAATAAAACTCTCACAGATTCAGAAAGTTCACATAAACAGAACACTAGAAAAATGCAAAGCAAAGAGTTTAAATGCAGAGTTAGAGGTGTACATACAAAGCTAATTTTAACAGTGAGTGGGATTCATCTCACCTAATTTTAGACATCTCTGACAGAGATGAGCTGGCTGCCCTGGGCTCCTTCATACCCAGTGGAGAGCAAAAAGACCCCCTTCATGAATGATTCACTCAACTAATTTTAGATGTCAGCTGCAGAAATGAGAACTACTCCCTCTAAGTCCCTGAACCCTCCTCCCACCACCCCATCCCACCTGCCAAGTAAGTCCAGGAAACCAGTGGGCACATACAGTGTAGACATCTGATCAGGAGCAGAGATGGGACAGACAGAACAGGCACCCAACTCACACCACTATCACCCATCACATCATCTAACTCCATGGGATCCTGTTTTGGGGTTAGCTTTTTTGGTTTAGGTTGTTGGTTTTTTTGGCAGGGTTGCATTGTTTGGTTGATGTTTTTTTCTTCCAGTCTTGGTATAATTTTTGGTATTGAACCTCCTGGAGATGTTATTCCTTAAGATTCTGATATGGCCCCCTTATTGTAAAAGGTGGCAAGAGGACATCAGAAGGACAGAAACAGAAATCACAAGACTAAAACTACCACAGTATTTCATAAACTTCCCACAGGACAGAGTAGTCAAACTTATTCATCAGAACGTACTCCTCATTTTAATTATGATCTACAATAGGGTATGAATTTCAAAATATATGTATGACTCACAGCTGATTTCCTCCTGCTATCACTGAAAAACTGAACATTAGAAAATTATACTTACAACTTAGTTAATATATAATAAAAAATAAAACCATTTAGAAGCACTGGTTGAGGAAAATAATAATTTATGATCTTGATTATTTCTAGTCTTTGGTTGATGTTTTTCCCACCTATATTCTTCTGTAAACTGTTGTCACTTCCTTGTTCAATAGCTCTTCACCTTACTTTTCTCATAATTTCTAGACACTTTACCCATCAATTTTATCAGACAGGATGGCTGTTTGTCTTTTAATATTAACACCAAGTATTAGCACTATAGCTTAAAACTCACTTGTCTACTGAGACTAATTTAGCCAGAAAAGCTTCTTTTTGCAGAGAGGATAAAACAATTGCTCTAGAAGGCAATTTACATTAAACAAAATCATGAGACTTCTTGTCATAATAGAGTCTTCCCTCTCATTCAAAAGCAAATAAATATTTTTATAAATTTAAATAAGTCATTTAGCCTTTCAACAAAACAGAGTTAATCAAAAAATCAAGGTTCAAAACGAAAACTGCTAACAGGGTTCACAGTGTCTACCCTGAATCCAAATTCATTATCTATTTGGGTAACAAACCAAAAATAAAGCAAGAGCCAGACAAAAAAAAAAGTGGATTCATTAGTCAAAAACTGATTAATCTGTCAGTTCGTCTACAATTCCCTCATCTGTTTAAATGGAAAATAATCAACGATCTTTATTCTCAAGCAAAAATCACAGAAAACTGTAGCTTGCAATTACTTGGCAATGTTCTGTACCACACCTGCAGCAAACAAGCAGTAGGGAAAGCCTGGAATTCAGCACTAGTTAGGATTATGGGGGTGTTTTCATACTTGTGTTATAACCCACTGTTTTTTTTAAATTGAATTTTCATTTATAATCTGAAACTACTTAGATAAAAGCATTGTGAGGAAGATAAGGAAAAGCTATTACCAACACTGAAACACAAGAAACTGATGCTTAAGTTACTTGGGAAGCAGCAACATGTTATTTTTAAATGAAAGTCCAAATCAAATTATTTCGCTTCCTCTGATACAACTGGACCCTTTTCAAAGTACATTTTTTAAAAAAGAAGTTGAATTACCATTGTTGTGAAGGAAAATCTGAATTGCCAAAAGACATCCATTTTAAAAAAGAAATAAAGAAAAGCACCAATTTTTTAAAATTCTATTATCCATAGTTTGCATTAACTGGAAGAATCCATTTAAGGTTAGCCATTTTGACAAGGAATGTTACTGGTTTGATAGGCCATTATCTTTATTAACAGATAACTAACAGGTCAATTCCAACCCAAATTACAGAATAAGACTGTTGCAAGTTGCTTACCAATATCAATATATTTTGGGTCCAAGGGTGTGCCAATAGAATTGCAGAGAACCAGCACATACTGTATGGAAATAAAGGCAAGTGTCATTTACCACCACACTTTTTGTACATGGTTTTCTGTGAAGATGCATCTCATAACCCACCCCACACATTCCAATGCTCATCAGCAACAAGAAAACACAGAGACCGTGACTGCAGCAAATATAAAGCAGCATAAGCATGAGAGTAATGAGCTCTTTGCCAATTAGCACTATAAATTAAGAACAAGCACAAAACAGGCAAGTAACCAGCTGTTTTATGCATGGAAGCAAATCTACCAGACAAAATCCAACAAGTAGGAGGTACCACCAGCATGTCCACAGACAACACATGGGCAAGACAGGCAGCATCTCCCCTGCTGCTGTGTGAGACACTGCACTGGAGTATTTACAGGCAGGATACACCCCTGGCTCAGGGACTTAACTCTCATCAGCTGCTCATGCAAAAGATGGTCCAATAAATTCCCAGCAGTTAGGATCTTGGTTCTATCCTTTGCAGATCTCTATCTCCTTGAACCTCCAAGAGGGTAACAGTGTGAGGAGAATTTCAATAAGGCTCTCCCTCTGCCCTGCAGTATCACAGGTACTACAGAAGTGATGAGGGGTTTTTTAAGATTTGCCCTTCTTGTAATCTCACTCAGGAAGGCTTCAATAACAGTTACCTCAGCAACTGGGCTGTTAAATTCAGAAAGATGCAAATACATAACAACTCACTAGACACCAATGCTTTTGTTGTTGTAGCTTATGTATTTATTTCTCCAGATCTAAATCTAGGATTAATTATTTTAATGATTATTGCATAGGGAAATGCCTTGAATGAGAAGTGTGGAAATTAAGGTGCAACTTTTACTGTCAAGTCTTTAAAGTTAAAACAAAATAAATAAAATACACAGGGCTATCAAAAGGTGAATTACCCAAGAGCCATTCCCCTGACTCTCCAGGAAATGAAAGATAATTAATTTTTCACAGCTCTTTTACCTCCTGAACAATCCATGTAAATGTGGTAGCAGACTACAGTAACTATACAGCTACCCCTTTAAACTGATTGACATCTGATTCACCACATGAGAGCAGTTCAGTTTAGCTTTTCATCTACCATATGAACATCATTCTTCTTTTCATTATCTTTTTTTTTCTGTTTTGGCCACCAATAAGTACAAAATAGTATTTTTATTTCTTTGTTCAGAAGTTAAACTTTCCGCCAGCATTCTTAAATTTCTATTAAAAAAAAAAAATGCTGTGCCTCTGCCCTTGTAGGAACACACACATGGCTTTTTTAGCTCTCTGTTTTTTATTTCCATCATGTTTACATTAATTCTTTTCTGGTAAATTATCCCCACATTCAGTCTACAACAAATTCCTCTTTTATGCCCTTTCTAGTCATTTCTGAGACTCCCAAGCCAGCAGATCAGAGCCTGTTAAGGAGTAATGGAGTAACAGTATCCAAGACAGGCTGTATGACCCACACAGGGTGGTGCCAGGGCAGGGAGCTTCCACTGTCTGATTTATCCAGCCTTGTTATGGGTAACAACAAAGTCCTTCTTAACTTACTGACACATCTACTTGCAATATCTTTAAACAGGTCCTGCTGAAATTAAGTCTTTTTTTCTCCCATGATATATATCTGGAAATTCTGCCATTTTGAAATCACAATTCTATGACCAAAATCTCTTGTAAACCAAATCAGTTTTCAGACAATTCTAATGAACTTCTACCCTAAGCCTATGCACTTCATTTCCTAAAACCTGGCAACTCATAGTGTTAATAATTACAGTGGATCTATTTCAAAACAAATGAAAGGTCCTTACTATCTGTAATTTTCAGGTGCTAAAATTAAATCTCTTATTTATGCTCAAAAGCTTTACACTAAGTCTCTCTGCTGTTTGTTTCCTCCTTTAAAATTACAATTCAGAAAAAATATTTCTCAATTTCACCAAATGTTTATGGCCACATATCCTATGTTTTCAGTCCATATGACAGTATACCATTTATAGCACAATGAAGCAAAGCAGCATTAAAGCATGTTTGGGGTTTTTTACCATGGCACCAAATGACTCTGCCTCATGCTCCTCCTTCGTAAGCAATATATAAGCGATACAGAAAATAATTCTGAAGTGATTACAAAAGAAAAATCATGTAACAGTATCACACTAACCAAACATTCATTAATCAAAGGATATTTTTATCAATTGTGATTACATATAAAATAATAAAGCAGTTTGCAGCAAAATGTAATTTATATCACCTAAAAAATTGCCCTTTTTTTTCCATCTCTGACTGATGAAATATTCATTACCATTCTGAGGCTTTTACCTTGTCTCTGGAGAACTGTTCCAAATATTTCTAAAGAAACATTAATCTGGAAGGCTGCAGTTTCTATTAGGTTACTAATGGCTACAAGGAGATCTATAGACACAGTTAATCAACTACTTTATTGTTTGTTGGGATTCTGTTTTTAAACACTGAGCCCATTCATGCCATTCTGTCAAACGACAACTGACACAACTCTAAGGCAAATTAGGACTTTTACATTTCATCTTATTCTGGCTATAAAGAACTGACGTGTGGAACAGAGCATTTCAAGTGAAAATTAAGACAGATTTTACCTGAGGCTGATTTTCATCTGCTTTAGTTGCTAAAACACAGAAGTCCCCGTAAGTTGTTATGGAAATAAGGCTCTTGACATATTTCACATATTTCTCATTGTTTTTTGTGTCCCAGAAGACCACACAGCACTCGGGGCGATCCGCTCGGGTGTAGGCATAAACAACGGTGTTGGAACAGTAACCCCACTGCCAAGAAAGACAACGCTGATAAAAGCTATCAGAAATGACAATTCAGCAATTAATTGTTCCAGCCATGAAACAGTTTATTTCATTTACACAATTAGTATTCAATATTTCTTACCTGTTAAGTGACAAACTGACTTCTTGTGAGAACACAGCTCACATAATAACGTATTAGAATAATATTAAACTGGCAAAAGCTTTTCTGTCACACAGTAACTTCAGAACTGAAGGATCAACCTTAAAATTTGACAAGATCTCACTTTGCCTAGTTTCTTCCTTGTTCAGCAGCTACACAGGTATATTTACATAGTTCACCAGGTATTAAGAAATACCCACTGTGATGATGGTTTTTGCTGTGAAAATGCTTGCTTTGTGATTTGGAAATGCTTGCTACCGATTTGGAAACCCAAAGTTCATTTCCCAAAGGAAATATAATAAATCCCTTAAACAGTGCAATTTCAGAAGCAGACAAAAATATGCAATTATATAGGAGCACTATAATAACTCACACCACCCTTCCATATTAGTAGAATGAGAAAAGCCCTGCCTCCCAGAAGAATGTAATAATTCCTGTAACAAGTAGGAGAAAGGGCAAAAAGGCAAAAGAAATGGAATATACACATGAGAATGCATTTTATTGCATTCGACTGAATTAAAGTACAGAATTTAATAATGAAAACCCTTTCTAATACAGCAGAATCAGAAAATCTCAGAAAGGAGGTGAAGCTGTAAATAAATGACACATAAAGCAAAACACTTAAAGATGATGATGTAATTGTAGGAAAACTAATAGAATTCTCTGCATCAGCATCTACTAGAGAGAGAGAGAAGAAAATATTATTACTATTGGCAAGAGAGGCTCCCACACTCCTCAAGAAATGAAACCAAGATGATAAACTAGAGTATCAACAGAAGAACTTCTAGAATAGACCTGTAGACTCTAAATTAGTATTACAACTCCATGCAAACTATGAAGAGTTTAAAAAAGATCAGCTCAATTCATAGTTTTTCCTGTCATGTTAATTTAAAAACCCCTTTCTCTTACTATGATTTATTGAAAAATAGAGGAAAATAGATTATTCAGTAGATTGGTAATGTGATATTAACTCTTCCATCTCCAGGTCATTAATTCCAATCCAGCCTAAGATAATATACAGCTTTGAATCACTCCCATTTAATGACTGTCACCTTTTAGAATACGTCGTTCCTAGAAGGGAGTTTCTTGTATTATTATCAAAACACAGCAGAAGTATTCATTGAAGGAAAACATGTATCATTCAACATAAAAATATTTAACATTACAACAGAGTACACTACCAACATATTAAGAGTTTATTTGCTGCAGAAATAAATTAGCTTGAACATATCTTTCCTTTTCAGCTATGCAAATGGAAAAAAAATGAGCTTACACATGCAGTTTCTAAAACTAGTTTCAAAGTATTATTAATTTGCAAACTGTGCCAGATCTTGAAATACACCTGGTCTCCTAGATAGTAGT
>WEIU01005036.1:89646-105079 GCA_013389925.1 Aegithalos caudatus | reverse complement strand
CAATTAGTTTCCTAGCAACTTAATGGGACAAAATTCCCACAGTAAAGAGAAACAAATTCAACCCTCAACAGACATCAATAATGGGTTCTTATAAATGTATATAAATACATGTATATAAACACATGAAGGAAGGGTGATAAGATGAAGCAGTCAGGCTCTTTTCAGTGGTGCTCAGTGTCAGAACCAGAGGAAATGGTGCACAAAGTCTTTCTTTGGAGATACTCAAAAGCCATCTGAATCAACATCATCTTGGGCAAACTACTCTGGGTAGTCCTGCTTGAATAGGGGGTTGGACCAGCTGACCTCCAGAAGTCCCTTCCAACATCAATACTTTTGTGACCGCATGATCAACAGATATTTATTAATCCTATACATCCCCTCAAAAATAGGACTTTCATAAGCAAATTTTCTCTCTTCTTTAAAACTTATAACTCTTCCTCATGAGAAAATGATCTCTAGTAACATCTCATTTCCAGTATATTTTTCACCTTATGTTTAATTTTCTGTCTGACACATTTGAAATACTTCAGAAATATTCATTAACTGAAAATATTGGTTTTCTCCTTTTTTTTATTAGCATAAAATTCAGGCAGCTGGAAGTCAAGTGGAACACAGTGAATGTGACAAGAGTTATCCACCTTTTATGCACAGTCAGTATTTCAGATATTAAATTATGTTTCCTTTCTACTTAATTCTCTTTCCCTTTTGTCCCATTGGACTTGGTTGCTTGAAGGTCTGTGCTTTAAATGTCTTCTCTCCTGACAATGATATCATACAGATTGCATTGGGTGTTATAAAATGTGATACCTGGCAAATTGCATTTTAATAGTTTGAAGGAAAGTAATGTAATTTCTCAGCATTCCTAAGCTGTCAAGACAAAAGGAGGAATAAGAAGAATTTAACTACAGCAATGAAAACTAGAAAAGCTAGCAAAGGTAGAAAGATACTTTTGATTAAATATGTTTTGAGAAGTTTTCCTTTTTGATGCTAAACTCCTTAGTGCATATAGAATACAAATGAGACCAAGAATTTTTTTCTGTGTCTGATGGATAAGAATAGTCTTGATAAATTCCAAAGAGTCTTATAGAAAGTGGTGATATTCAATTTGTTCATTGGTAATAATGTTGCATTATGTTTGACACTTTCTGATTGAGATTTGTCAGTAGTTAGTTATTAATGGGAGGAAACCTAAGTCAAAAATTTCTGTTAATACAGTAACAGAGATACTCTTGGGAAAACCTGACAAAAGGGAACAAAATTACTAATTGTCAGAGAATTGTAATTTAAAGTGAAGGAAACAATGATTTTTCATTATATTAATGTATAACCCTAATGTTCAAACAGTGATTTCCTGCTCATTGGTTTTGCTTGAACACTGTGTGCTCCAAAACAGTACTGAAATATATGACAAAATTAAATTATGAAAGCATATCATTGTTTCTTCCTAGTCTTAATATTTACTATTTGAAATTGCTCTCCCTCAGGTTGGATACAAATATGCAAACTCCAGCTTCTGCCTATGATTAATTTCAAATGGTTTTTGTAATTGATGAAAGTTGGACCAGCTGACTACATTTTTGTGATGTATGATAACAACAAAATATTAGGCCATTAGTCATTTAATACAACTGTCATAATTTCATTCAAACTTAGAAATAATATTGCCAGGCATCACATGAAGGATATTTTATCACCAAGGGTTAAAATATTGACAGTATTTTAAACAATGAAGATGCTCTATGACCTAGAAAGGGACAGATATTTGCTGCAGGTGTTATGGGAAGCTATAACAAAGTCACATGCTTTCTCTGTTGCACACTTGCACAATTTTAGAATGAATTCAACTGTTGACCAGCTTTTTGCATACTAACTCACTTCTAGCAGGATTATTGTGAAGACTTAAAACCTCTGAACAGCTTCCAAAAGGGTTTTTTATCTTATATTAGTCTTTGCTCTCATTCTTTTTTCTCCCATCTGACTCCATCAATAAAAAAATGGCCTGATGGTAAAGCATAGAAGTGTTCAATCTTCAGCTACTGACATCCTTGGTGTCTGCAGATCCAGTCTGGTTAGAAATGGGTGATTTTCAACAAATGAAGAGTGACACTTTCTTTTCACTTGCTCTTTGCTACAGCATGAAGCACTTGTTTTTATTCCTAGTTTTATCCTTTAGCCTTCAAACGAGTCGGTTCAACATTATCAGTTAATGGAAAAACAATTTTCTGCAATTTATCTCTGAGTGTTGTTTTCTTGTTCATCCAAAGATTGTACAGACAATGTTTGGGCACAAAGACAGCCTGCAAGTATAACAGTTAAGGGTAAATGAATGAAAACCTTTCTTGAAAATCTGTACTATGAAAATCTTTCTTTCAGGAAATGACCGGGTATAAAAGTATCTAGAGATTTTGCTATGGGTTCTTCTCAAAATAAATTAGTTGAAGGTCTTCTCGGAATCTCAAACATCTCTGAAAATTACCAACTCCTTTATATGACATTATTATGACTTCTACTCCAATGGTCTTAATGTGTATTTTTTCACATTCTTCACTAAACCTCCCCTTACACCTTTAAGTCAGAAACAGTAACTATGATAGCCTATGAAATATGCCTCAAAAACCCGAATATATTCCCAAGAATTCTTTCAAACAACTGATACCCAGCTCTTAGGAACTTTCAGTACAATGTTTCTGTTCAATGGAAAAAATAGCATTGCCTGTCCAAAAAGACAAGAAAAGATGAAAGCTTCATTTCGGACAATACTTGGAGAATGACTCCAGCATCAACACAAGTATTCAAAGAAAAATAGACAGAATAATAATATTCAGTCTCTCTTTTGACAGATATATTTTTCATGGCTTAGCTGCACATTTAGGTGTGCATTTGACTGATTGACATTAGGTATTTGCAGAAGCAGAAAGAAAAATAATGAATCATTCCAAAATGAAATTTGTAAAGGCCAAGCTCCTTCTGATCTTAAAACTATTAAACATGTGCCAAGACCTGGCTTACCTAGTTCTCCTTGACTTTCATGCCAACTCTGTTTTCAAAATGTTTGCAAAGATGGCTCATTTTGTCAGTGTGAAGCAGGAACCTTTGAAAATATAAAACAGGTGAAAGAGGCATATGTCACAACACATACAAGACTTCCCATATACTAGGATGCTTTTAGACCAAACTTCCTATGAGCAAAAAGGTATTGTCCCCAGAATCAGATCTTATCTGTCTAAAAGAGTCACCAGTTTCTGAAGAAATATAATTTCTAAGGTGTTCTACCTGTTTACTAGGTTGCCGAACACAAACACACTGAAATGTGGGTTTGAGGGTAAAGAGAGGGAGAAACTGTAAAAGTCCATTACTCACAGTGTGGAATTAAAGTTAAAAAAATATACTATTAAGGAAGAAGTATATGCAAGCTCCCTCTTGTTTTTAATATGTTCTTTCTTGATATGAACTGCAGGCACACATGGCGTGCTCTGATTCTGCTGCCTCCCTCATAGGTCTCTTTCTTCAAGAATTTTGCCTTAACAATTTCAAAATTTAAAAAAAAAAAAAAAATGCAGTGTCAAGTTCTAATATGAGCAGATTTCACTAACATGCTTGGCCAAAAGATAATCCATATCAGCTGATGGAAGAGTCCTTCATATGGACATGAAGAATAACTTTGTCTTACTTTGGATGTCTGTGCACTGAAGTACTACATTCCTACTGGGAAGCAAAAGCTTCAAAACAATCAATGAAAACTAATTGAGCGAGAGAACGCCTGCAGTCCTGCATACTGAAGTCACCAGAAATCTGTAAATCACAGGCAGAAACAAAGCTTTGCTTTTAACATATTTTGTTTTGCAGAAGGGAGATGAGAAAAATCTAAGAGGTGTATGAGTTTAAAGGACATAACAAACAATGTGGAACGTATCTTTTGAAACGCAGTTATGTGATCACTAAAAATCCCTCTGAAAACTATGGAAGGAGGGAGAGGCAGAAAATTAACAAGTAATTTTTGGTATTCAATGCCATAAAGACTTAGTTCATCATGTGGTTTGGCTGCAGATTTTACAACATTTAAAAATGTCTTTTAAATGTCTTTGTTTTCTATCGAGATTAATTTTGATAAAGATTATACGACATACCAAAGTGGGGAAAGGCTGAGAAAAGAAAAGAGGAAAGGAAACAATTTTTGAGATGGAATACAGTTCTGTCCAAACCAGAAAAAGAACTTAATGAAAAGCAGAGATAATGAAATACTGAGGGCATTGCAGTGATTGAGAACTCTGAGAAGAATGAGTTGATGTTAGAAAGTTAATAGTGTGATATTATTTGTGTCTGTAAGGAGGCAGAATACAGGGTTGTGGTGAAGAAACCTTTTATGTTTCTGGTGCACTGGGGGAAATAGGCCATAATTAATCTGCTTGTGTGTACACAAAAATTTGTAAAGGTGACCAACTGAGCTGGGAGGCATTGAATTAAGGCTTTCTGCAGAGGAAGAAGGTTGCAGGCAGTGGAAAAGTCACTAAGACACATAAACTGCAGAAAAAGCCTTGAAAAAATTCACAGTCACCATAGACCCACACAGAAAATTTTGATAGAAGAAGAAGAGAGGAAAAGACAGACATGCTTTTTACCAGACAGTATTCCATTGAAATTACAAAATTAACAAGCTCAATATGGACAGGTCTTTGTGATTCTGCAAAAGCTGTGACTCTACACCCCTGAGAAGACTCAACCTGAAGGTATAGAGTGGTGTAGAAAGAAAAACTGAAAAAAGAAGCTAGAGCTGTAGGCCCTAGTTTAAGATTTTCTCCTTTCTGTTTTTTCTTTAAATACACTTCATAAAAATTCTGCAAAACCTAGCTTTCTGAAATTCCTGTTCTCAATCTGACATTCAATCCAGAGGTATGCCATGTTCAGGAGAATATGGAATGGTTCTGGGAAGCAACTTCATTTTGTCATTTGTAGTTTTTTTATTTTAAAAAAGAATTTTTTTTTGTTGATTGCATTTGGTATGAAATAGGACATGAAATGGAAACAAACAATATGGGAAATGTTTTCCTGCCTTACAGTTGGTGTGTCTATGAGGAATCAATTGATATTAAAGCTGAGATCCAGGCAAATTTAAGTGAAGCCCAGAATGATATTCCAAGGGTGAAAAATGAACACAGCAGAAAAGAATCTCTCACAGCTATGAGCACGAACCCTTAGTTTATGGAAGATGGTCAGTGACAAACTTTTTGAAAGTGTCCAGCAGGTAGGAGGTTCTTCATTTTTTCACTTCCCATCCAATGTTTTTACAGAAAACATATTGCTGATTTCTAGTATGAAAAAAAAGAAAAAACCCAACTTCACTTTTTCTTATTTTCTTTCTGCACAAAGAACAAGCAGAGTCAACTGCAAGAATAAAAAACCATAAATCTCTTTTTTATTTTTGTATGAGATAGCAAGACAGCAAATTACTCCCATTTGCTTCAAAAATGACAGCACAGTGGGCCAAATGGACTCCAACACAATATTGATTAGGACTATTATAGCCCATCAAGGAATAAATGGGACAGCAATTTCAAAAATCCTCATGTATTTTATGTGATAGAAAGACAAATTATTTGACACAGAAAAAGCCAAAGCAACTGGCATTGCAGATGAAAATGATGGATATTAATATGGATATTGTATAGCCAAGGAAACTGTGAAAAAAATTTACAAATAATTTCACTTAGTTATTTTACTCTTATACATATATATTAATTAATACATTCAAAAGCACTGCTAAAGAAATTTGAATATTCAGAATATTCAGAACCAAATGTGTTTAGAGATTCTGTCTGAACAGCTGGAATATTCCCAGCTTCTCCAGAGCTGTGTGAACAGTAATCTCTTCTCTTTTCATGAATATTTTGTCCTACAGAGAATATAAAGATCATCAGATATGAATTGTCTCAGCTTCTCCTCTCCTAAAAAACGTTGTTGTTGTTGTGCAGAGTGTTGGGGTGCTGCTCCTCAGGAATGTCCTTCCCAGGCTTGTTGGGCCACCCAGCTTTGACTCCATCCTGAGCTAAAGGGACTGCTGGGCTCAGGCATGAGGTGAGAGTAGGTTGGAAGCACCCAACACTTTGTGTCAGGAACCCAGAGCTGTAAGTGGTCAGTTGTATAAGCACTGGCTGAAGTCTTATTCCAGAAGCAGGCTGAACTTCCAGCTCAGAAGCTGATGTTGCCTGTAGGATGGTTCTGGTTAAATCCAGGGGCAGAAATCAGCCTTGCTTACAAGGTGAGGCAGGATATTTCTTGCAAAACAGGCACCAGTAATGTGGACTAGACTGTTTCTTACTGCTTCTTTGAACTGTTACCTTGCCTGCATCAACACTTTGAAAACTTTTTTTCTATTACAGGCCTTTTCATTTCTACAGAGTACATCTGTAGTCACAGTAAATTACTTTTCTGTACTTTCTGGTGGTTCTGTACCACTCTGCTTTGGATATCAATGCAAACTACAGCTGAGTTACTCCTTCACACTTTTTCTGCAGAATTCCCTACAGGAAGGTAGCATTACCACTATGAAGTATTTTGCAATATCTGAGGTCTGCAGCTTATATATTTTTGTTCAGTAATGTTAAGGTGTGATTAGGCTGGAACAAAGTAGATAAATAGCTATTCCACAGTCTCAACATCGTTTATTTCTCTCTAATTATTATTTCATCAATTTCAAGCACGCTACTAATTCTCTTGTAGTATGGAAGTTTGCATGTAACAAAATACTGTATTCATTAAGAGCATAGTAGGCTTTTTTCATTAAGAGTGTAGTCTCTCTGTGTAACCATCAGCACTCATCCTGTTCCGTAAGTGTAAATTATTTGAGATGATTGGAGTGTGAACTATTGCTATTCATCATCTCACAAAACACAGTCTGGCTGTGTTTTCACAAAGAGAGCTGTGGAAAATAAATAAATAAATAATTTTTCATATCACAGATTTTCTTTCCATGAAAGGGAATAGAATTTCAAGATACTTACTACTCTTGATCTAAAAACAAGTGCTGCTGTTAGCTTCTTTTCCTTCAAATCAATACAAATCACACAATATAACCAGCTAAGTAAGAGCTGAAGATACAATCTGGGAGGCATTGGGCTTTGTACCCTCTTAGATATCAGATAAAAATCAATAACATTTGGAATTAAAAACACAAGCACTACTTAGAAAAGGACAGTCAGTAAAGAACAAACCTGGGGGCTGTCTTACAGCTAAAGCAAAGATTTGCTGGATCTCCTTAGATTAGCTGAGAAAACACTGCTGCTAAGCTCCTGTTTTATGAATATCCAGTGAGAGCAGACAGCTTGTTTGGAATGCAGCATACAGAAATATATGCACAGAGGTTTTTGGACCCTTTCAAAGATAACAACCTTCTTGTACTGTTGCTTGGAAATTATAAAGGAAGCTAAATTTTGGCCCAGTAATTTCAAGTGAGAGAAGTAATTTCAATTAGTCAGGAGGTAGAAGTCATTCAAATGACACAGGAAATAAATATTACAGAAGGATTTTAGAACCATGCAGTTAGATATATCTAAAGAAAGCTAACTATTGACAGTGTGGCTGAGACACAAAATCTACTCCATGGATAGGCACAGAAGATCAAAGAAGTAGTAAATGCTCTTTGCCTAAATTAAATATTTGATAAATGCTATAAAAGAAGCTACTTCTGGAGTAAAGACTGGCCATCCCACCCCAGAAAAACTTATCAGCATCTCTAGGAGATAAACACATGGAGAGCTGTGAGCATGGCAATCACCTCTCCCTGCATGGTTGGGAGCATGCTGAAGGGTCACAGCAGCTGGGCTACAGGAGGTGGCAAGGGGTTCAGCTCGTCTAGGCTTGGCACTAATACACAGAATTTTAGAGGAGAGCATGAGGATATGCAGCTCACAGTCTCACTTAGAGCAGCTAAGCTACATGGTATTGCTGTGATGTGTCCTCCCCCAGGATGGACACAATTCCCACTTAAATCTTGTATGATTGTGAATTACCCCAAGCAGATTTATGGTGGTTATTTCAGCAATAGATTTGTGCCTTTGTGGTCTTCAATAATCTGGTTGTATCTGAAGGATAGAGTTAGAAGTTACACTTTAGAGACTTTAAATCTATATTAACACTTCTTCAGGACATTAATGATGGGTGTTGTGCTTTTTGGAACAAGTAAACCAGAGTTGGAATCAATAACTTTAAAGCCAAGGTTCCAAGCAACCTTAATCTGAATTTAAATTTGGACTAACCTTCAAAGTTAATTGTGATTTGAGTGTAGTTTGGATCAGATGACCTCTAGAGGACCCTTCCAAAGTAAACTATTAATTATTTTAAATGCAATTTCTGGGAGGTAAAAGGATTATATTATTCTACTATATGCTTTATATATCTTTGGTGTCAAGTTTAGTAATTCCTGGCTCAGTTTGAAGAGTTTCTGTGGTTAACTAACAACTGGCTGGGGAGCTATCTCAGACTTTTCCTAAACAGAGCAGACAATTTGAGTCTCTAACAGACACTATTTTTTTCCTCTCACAGCTGCTATTCCAGATATTAGATTTAATTGTAACTCATAAAAGTGTTAAAAAATAGAAAACAAAGTTTTTTATAGTGTTATTTTTTCTAGTCCCTGGTATATTAAAAACTAGGTGGTAGTTTAATAATTGTTTCTCCCTCAAGGAAACACCTGCACTTCATCTGATGTCACAAATTTACTAGTTTTCCAGTTGCTCATGATGAATTCAGAGGGAATAGGATGGGGGGCGGGAGGGGGAAGAATATTCTGAGGAATATTTTTATCGCATGCAAAAAACAATTCTTACAATTTCATCATATAAAATAAAAAAGTACATCAACTTGCCCTTTTTTCGTATCTGATTGTCTTCAAGAAGTTATTTGTTTACCAATTCTCCCCTTCAACCTTTGCAAAAAGATGTCTATCCTCTAATTAAACTTTTTCTAAAAAGTATGGACTTTGCTTTTTATCTCAAATGTAGACTGACAACCTTTTGGGTTTATGAATTTAATCAAAGACTTAGTTTGACCCACTGAATTTCTTCTCGCTCTTCTTGTTTCCTTACTAAATTGAATGGCTTTGTCTGGGTGTAAGACTTATCTGCTCCTTTCTTTTCTCGTGCCTAATCAATCACTGCCTGGGTGTAAATGCTGAGAGTGGCACATATATCCATCATTCTGCTGCTGCTTAACTACATAGACTCTGAACTGCTGGAGGAAGAAAACAAGTGGCATCCAAGTAATAAATATTTTATAGTCTTTGCCTCTGACAAATATTAATTAGCTATACAAGAGTTTGCTCTATAGTTTATAGTATCTCCAACCTGGGGTCAGATCTTTTTTTAGAGTGAACGAAGGTAAAGTTCCACTCAACTTTTGACAAGATTTAATTACTGAATTCTTGGGGGACAGGTGGGATGCAAGACGTGACTATGAATTACAATATTTTACTGATCAAATTGAAATCATAAGCAATTCTCTCCATTTTTTTCATGCTTCTGTTCTGCTCTTTTCCAGCCAGACCAACAAAATGGTGTACTTCAGGAAAAACCATGAAGAAATCCCTACTCTTCCCACCATGGATGCTTCCCTGGCCTGCCACACTCTACTCACTAGAGTGCAAGTATGTTGGATTTTACAAGAAATTTTCCTGCCTGTTGTAAATTTAACTCCTTTTCTATCACCTGGTAATAAAATGAATATTTATTATCTGGACTGTAGAGTCAGTTCTTTCACAAACCTAATTTGCCTGATTAAATTAGTGTGTGAATTTTGCCTGGAATAAGATTACATGTACTAGGTCATCATATGTTATACATTTGCAATCACAACTTCTTACTCAAATAAATTTTATGTTTGTAAGCAATTCTAGCTAGTGGTGCAACAGGAAGTATCTGATTGATGAAATAATTTCATTTGTAATTGCCATATATCCTGTTTGGAGAAGTAATGTTTATTTTTGTTGAGTATCATCCTAATTATTTGATTTATTTCTATCTTTCCAAGCATTAGTAATCGTTTCAACTTTGGAAAGTCTCCTCATAATTATCCCATGAGGTCAGTGTAGACTGTAATATGGAAAACTCTGAATAGTTCTGGACCTAGAATGGCATTTAAGGAACCTCCTGAAATATGACTTTTTGTCTTGGGGTCTTTAAGATTTTTTTAAACAATTTCATATTATTCTGACCTGTAAACCTTCAATTTTCATACGTTTTACTCTGTGACACAGCAAAAAAACTTGCTTACAATAAAAATCTAGTTGTGTTATTGTTATCAATTAAAGCTATGAAATTTTATATTGTTCTTCCTTTTTATAGCTCACTAAGGATTTTTTTTTTTTTTGATCAAAGAAAGGATTTAATGTCCTTGTAAGTGTTTAACCCTGAAGACCAGAAATTTACTTGAGCAATCAATTATTCTGTTGAAGACCATCTCCATTCATGGAATGTCCTCACACACTATAGATTGTCCACTTTAAAGAAATAATTTAGACTGAATAAATATTTTTTCTTTTTTTCAGAGACTGATTGTAAAATTTAGTTGTTTCTTGGATGTGATTTGTGAAATATATCAGGTGATCTCATTAGAACTGCCTCACTGGACAAGCCTTCAGGTTTTTCTGGCATGCATACCCGACAATTTTTTTTTTTTTTTCTCAGTGACCATAATGCAAAGTTCCTTTCCCTCCTATCGTCATATATTCACTTTTTCTTTTTCCTCATTGTACTAATTCAGCAAGAAAATATTCTTGCTCCATGCATGTTATGCTATGGTAGAAGTTTTCCCATCAGCCTTCCCAGCAGATGATTGATCCTCTGCAGCATTTCCTTATGATTTCTTTGGACAATGAGGTTTGCTGAATCTCTTGGCAACCTCCCTTTGCCTGCACTGTAAGTGCAGCAAATATTAATGGTGGTCATATTCCTTCCGTCTTCCTTCTCCGTCCACAATTTTTTTAAATCAAAACTGTATCTGGTCTGAATCTTGTAAGTGCAGAGAGAAAACGGTGCTGTCTAGCACAACTGGAAAAAATGCTAGCCCTCTCTCATAAACAAATAGTAGCTTATTTTCAGTTTTGCTTAGTACTGGAATAAAATCAACAAAAACAATATTCCCATAAAATGTAAGAAAGTGTTTGTGGTTTTACTCCCCTAAAGCCTCTCTATACTCTACCTATTTGTTCCTTCAACATGACATGGTTTTTTGTACATGTATTTCTTTTCTCATGTCCTTGCTTTTATCTTTGCCAACACAAAACATTTATTAGTTTGACTAAAAATAACAAATGCAAGCCTTTAGCTCAGCATGAAATGTTTTCCTCTCCCCTGAGAAAGAGCACAGCTCTCTCAGTCTTTTCCCACAAAATGAATCCCCTTCTGGGACTCCATTCTGGCCAGTGATGTGTAGATTTACAATGTATCGTATATGAAGCTATCATCAGCCTGTATTTGGAAGAAAAGAGGTTATCTTTGGAAGAAGGAAGCTTGGTCCTGTTTGTGTTCCAGTGATGATGGGAGAGGCAGGGTCATGACAACTCTCGTTGCCCTGGGAAGGGCTGTGCCTGTGCTGCAGATCACAGACTCTCAGGATGTCCTCCTCAACAACAGGATGAAGACAAATTCCCCCCTCACAGCTCTCCCTCATTTCCTGGTGATTGTACATACAGTGGCACCGAAGTGAGTGAGATGGAAATGAGATGGAAAGCAGAAAGTCTGTAAGCCAGACGTGCACAAAACCTCCATTTATGAAAGGTGGGAAGCGCAAAGATTAAATTAAGTTTGTTATGTACTACTTAGTATGAAGTGAAAGAAATTAATTGAGGAGAAATGATTGCTCCTCTGACACTTTCATAAGGGCTAAATCCTTGGAAAACACATTAAGTGTTACTGTTTGGTAATGTTGCACTTTCCTTACTTCACAAATGAGGATCCAGGGTCCTTTCAGCCTGTGTTAGAATTCTGAAGGCTTCTTCCTGTGTAAATGACAGCAGGGGAGAAGAAGTGAGGATGATAAAAGTACACACCTAAATCTCACCCAGACATTGAATCAGAATGCAGGTAGATTGGACAAAAGGGTATGTGAGCTGGGAGGTCTGCATTTCCTGCTGTTTAGGTATAGCCTGCAAGTAAAATCTATAGCTTCAAAGAACCTGTCTTACTCACCTCCAGAGGTCCTTCCCAAACTCAATAATCCTGTAATTCTGTGAAGGTATATAGAACAGCCAGCTGGAAAGTACACAGAATAAAATGAGACTTTCAATTCTCTTGCCTGCCAAGTGGCTCAGAGAGTCAGCTTCTTGGTTTCTTTCTTCATTCTTGGATATAATTAATATTTTAATTATTTAGAGAAAAAAATGAACAGAACAGCTCCAAAAATGGACTGTGAGCAACACACTGCAAGACATTCAAGAGCCTGGTGTTCATCTCTTAATTTATGGGAGATATAGGTAAACTTTTCTACTTTTAATAAGGCACAATGATGATCTAAGCCCAGAATGAGAGTCTAAACATTATTTTATTACATTTTAAAAAACCACATAGCCATCCCAGTAAGTTTTTTTCTGAAGCCGCTCCTTTCCGTAAGATATCCTTTCAACATGCCAATCGTTGCTTCAGAACATAACCTATGCACAAGAAAAAGTTACCAGTACTCTGCAAGGATTTTACGAATGTTAGTGATGTTTCAAGGTTGCATTTTGACATTAGTTTCAAGTTGGGTCTGGATGCTGTAAACTCCTGCAATGAGTCTGCAATGCAGTAAGGAGCATGACCCAGATATGTCAGATCCTAAGTGGACACCCTTCCTTCTGAGTCATCCTTCCCTCTTGGAAAGAGGAGACTTTGTCCTCCACAAACATTGAAAAGGAAAGAAGGGCAAAATGCACCATTTGCAAGTAACTATACCAGCTTTCTCAGTTTTCCTTTGAAACACGTAATTATGAACAAAGTCATATTGTTTTGAGAAGAAATGACTTATATTAAAAGAGCATTTTCTTCCACATTTTGCAACCATGCCTTTTTTCCCACTGTGAATAGAAACCAAATTTTCATGCTTGTCTCATGAGGTCCTTTGGATGATACAGACTGCTTTGTAAACAGCTGCTCCAGTGCCCGGTGAATTGAGAGAATTTGGAGGTACTTCAGTGGCAATATCTGCATTCAGAATAAGAAAATTATATCCATATTCTTTAAGACAAAACTGAGAATGAAAAAGAAGTTCAACTCAGAGAATGGAAGTAAATTATTTTCTGTGGTAGTCTCATTACAGCTGTTGCAGATGCAGTTGAAGTCTGAATTAGAATTTTCCATACTTACACTTTGTTTTCATTAGGATTTATGTTTTCTCTGCTTAGTTTAAGTAGATTCAGACATATGGAATGAAAATATTTTCTTCAGCTGTTTTTCCTAGCATGTTTATCTAGTCTGTTAAAGGTTCTCCAGCAGCCTTTCTGAAGTTAAAAGGAGGAAAGTAATTATTAACAAAGGCCTTTTTTTCTCAATTTTTTTGTTGTTTTTCTGAAACAACTTGAATAATTACTATCTACTTTATTTTGTCACCTCATTCATTGTTTTGTTTCCCTCACGGTTTGTACTTCTTACATATCTGGCCTTTGTGAGTACTTGAGTAGTAATGGCAGCCTAATTTTGCTTATACAATATTCTAGCTAAACAGAACAAAGTAGAAAGTCTTTCTCAGTTCCTCACACTGCTACTGATTCATTATCTACAGAGTCTGGGGGAAACAAGAGCTCTCCACCACTTGCAACATGGGAAACTTCCATTTCTTCACTCTCCTTACTGAGTATACCTACATCTGCAGCTGCATTCCCCTGAAGACAATCGGAAATAGCATCTAAAATGAATAAAACAGACTTGTTTCTTGTTTCTATTCCCACAGCATATGCTACATGCTACACATAGGATGGAAATAGAAGATCAGGAAGCAAAAGAGCTAATTCCTCTAAGAGAAGATTTGTGCCGTTACGTCACTGAAAATCTGGACAGTCAGCAGGACAATGTTGAAGTTTCTGGCCTCCCTTCTTGGCTACCCTATAAACACTCTATCTCTTCCCTAGTACAAAGCAATCCAAGTTGGCTTAGTTACAAGTGGAACATTTTGCATGCAAAGATTTTCCTCCCTTCTGTGCCCCAGTTTGTCTTCGAGCCAAATACGTGGGGCACTGCTGACCCACACTACCTTGAGCAACCACCATCCAAGGCTCAACTTTATTTTTCAGTAGGCAGGCTGGTGACATGAGATCATAAGCCCCCTCATTTTCCCTTAGCTTTACTTCCTACTTCTGCTATCCCCCTTGATATGGCACATCAGCCAGAAGGCACAGATTTAATCCCAGAGCTCTTATCCTCTTCCTGTTCTATGAATAACTCTAGGAGCTGCAAAGTCATGTGTTTGACTGTTCATTACCTTGAATTAGCAGTCTCTTTGTCTTGGCATTGACATAAGGTGGTAAGAGTTGGGGAATCAGTCTTTTCACCAGTTCATATAAGACACCTTTGGAGAATAGTCTTCCCAGGATGCCTGCATACAGCATGTAATATGAGAGGCTAAAAGGCAGCNCTGTGGTACCTGTAAGCTCTTTATGGTTCTAGACCTATGCAGATGAGTCTCAAAAGTAGTACTCTTATACTGGAAAGTTAAATATAAAATTCCTCTTGTGTTCCTCATGAGTAACGTCCCCAACATGCACACAGCCACACCATTGTTCTGTCCTTTAACTGGCATTCTCAGTCTCTTTCTGTGGCATTGAGTAAAGACATAGAATATTACTCACCTGGCAGGTTTAGGTGATCTAAAGCCAACCCAAAAAGTCCTGCTTTTAAAGCATCAATATTTTAGCTAGACTTTTCTCTAACAAATAAGAAAATTTGTTTTGTTTTTGTTGCGTTTTTTTTTTTTTTATGTTTTCATTAGCAGAAGTCCAGCTGTGAAGCAAAAGTTCTGAGGTACTCTCTGTATCAAGAAAAAACACTTGAAATAAGCCTGATGCTTTCTGCTTACACAGACAACATCATGCTCAGATGGTAGCTGTGGGAAAGTACCTCCAGAGAGGCTAATTAGGGGCTATCTGTGTGTAGGCTGCATGGAGCTCAGAGTACTCTCCCAGACAAATCTACAGAGGGGATGGTTGAATTCAAATGTCCTCCAAAGTGCCAAAAACCAATTAGTGCTGGATGTCAGCACAAACAGCTATAAAACACTTGTAAGAGTGCAATGGGATTTTTCCCACAGAACCTAGCAGCACTAAATCTGCTGAAAATGTTAATCATATAAAGAACAAAGTAAGCCAGGCTGCTCTGAGTCCTTCTGTTAGCCCCCATGCATGGTACATATGGACAACATCCCGTTAAAACAGCTTTGGCAGAGCAAAAAGTGTAGTTTTAACCTAGCACCATAC
>WEIU01005036.1:72047-88513 GCA_013389925.1 Aegithalos caudatus | reverse complement strand
TTCAATTTCTGTTCTTGCAGGGGGATACATGTGCTCCACATCAGGATACTTCCAATTTCAGGCCTTTCCTGTATTCATTGTTTTTTCTCATATATTTATTTAGCTCAATTAACTTTTGGACAGAAGTTCAGGTTCTGTTTCAATTTAGTCCAAAAATGCATGTTTCTATAAATAAGTAATTTCAAATTAAGTGTTTGATTTTTTTTTTTTTTTTTACAGTTCTTAAAGCAAATCTTTAACATAGACGGTCCTCACACACATACATACAGATCTTAAAAATTCAGAAGAGGAGAGTATTGTCTATCATATTTTTGAAGGTCTGTTGCAGAAATAATACCTTATAGCTAGCTAATCCTCAAGTGAATACAAATATTCTTTATTCAAGTAGGTTTTCATTTAATAAATTTGAGAATGCTTGCACTGTTAATAACACCTGTAACAACAACAAAAATTGTATTAATAAAGTTTTAATAGTTCAAAATTTATTTTTAAATATGGATATAGTTTCTTTCAAAATCTTCCTTGAATCTTCATTTTGCTTGCAAAAATAATCATTATCTTTTTAGAGTATTCTTAACTCTTAGGAAAGGCTCAAACTGAACTTTTCTGTTGCTTCACAAAGAGACATGGGAGAGTAGAAAAAAAAAGACCTCTCTGAGGTTTGGATGGCATTGAAAATCTGGCTGGCCCCTTTGGGATTCCCTGGAAGTTACTTATTTTTTATTTATTAAGACGGTACTAAGGCTTTTCGGAAGAGTGTCTTGCATTTAATTTAATTTAATTTAATTTGATTTAAGATTTTGCCTGTTCTCAACCGTTCTTCAGCAGTTGTTATACTCAATTTACAACTTAAAAACCTGGTAAAACTTCGTTTTGAGGATTTGTTATAGATAGAATTCACTGCTTTCTTTTCAGTATGATGAATTTTTTTTGCTATTATACTATATAACAGATTCTGTAACTGTTTTCCATTGCCTACAGCAGGACCTAGAATTAATAAACAAGGACTGGCAGACAGGAAAGATTTTTCCTGAAATCTGCTGGCACTGGAAAAACTAGAAGAGTATATATTTTGTACAGATTTCATTATTAGCCTGAAAAATTTGGTTGAAAAAGCAAGCATACTCTAAATAAATACATACTGTTTTCTCTCAGTATAATTCAGAGTTCTGTATTCCTTCAAATTTACTAAAAATATAGGAGAGTCTGTGGAAACCTGAACTTAATTGAAATAATTTTTGTAATTATTCTTCAGGCAACAATATTAAGCTTTATAATTTGCAATCTCTCATAATTTGTGAACTCTCACAGAGCAGAGACCAGAATTTAGTTCCTTTTAAAATCTCAACACAGTTCCTTGGAGTTAATGTCTATGATACTTAGTATTAGTGCATGACCATATACTGCTTTGTTTGTGCCATTTCAGCTGCATCAGGGCACAAAATAGCTGATACCTAAATACTGATGAGCTCCTTGGCCCTTTTAGTTGTGCAGGGTATGGCCCCAGGTCTTATTTATTGCATAACATCTAAATCCTGCTAAAGGAAATAATGTCTTCTTCTTTGGCTCTTCCATTAGTTGTTACTGTTATCTCTGAATAGTCACAGAAAAATCCTGAGAGTTTATTATCCTATCTTTTTGTCTGGAGAGCCAAGCCAGAGATCCATTAAGGTAAAAAACCCCATTAATTTAAAGTAAACAGTTTGAGACTTCAGGGTCCTAAATTTTCAGAACATCAGCACTGTAAAGCAACTGTCTTTGACACCCCACACCATAGGCTTATCACTGTGAAGAGTACCAGTGATGGAAACAAATGAAATCCTGTCCTCTAGAATAAATGTTTATCTGGAAAATAGGATTTTTTGCAAGCATGGTTCTTTTCAATACACGCTGAAATTTCTTCTTGACAGGAACATTGAATTTTGAGAATATCCAATGCCTAAATTGAGGTTTGATTTATTTTTATGTTGCTTCAATTTTTTAGAAAGCTGATAGACTTCTTGTATGATAGTACAATTTCAAAATTAACTACTCTGTTTAAACAGTGTGAAATCACTTGTTCAATAAAAATTGACCCTCCAGAAATTACCTCATCTAAGGAATATACACTGATTTGGAACAAATCTGTTTCTCAAAATCTTTGAGTCCTTTAAATAATAAAATTTCCTGCAGACTGACTCGTCACTATTTGGCATTTCTGCAACAAAACAGCATGAGTCCAGCCATACTGATACCTAACAGTGGGTAAAAAACACAACACAGAACACCTGTGAGAAGTTTAGGTGAATGACATGCCCAGTCTCACACTGGGAAATTTTTTGGCAGATATACATTTATAATGCAGTCTCTTGGATGGAATTCAACATCCCCAGCCAGGAGACCATTATTCATTCTTTCCCCCCAATTTCTTTTCCATTCTCTATATGGCTTTTAGCATTTGCTACAACTGAAGCAAGGATCCTTCACAAAATAGGCCCGTTTCATCACACACTCCTAATTCATCCCAAAAACAGAATTTGGTGTGCAAAGAGAGATCCACACAAAAAGCGAAAATGTAATCACGGAATTCAGATTCTTATGTTGGTCATGCACAGGGATGATGTCCTCAATGAGCCAAGGAAACATGGTTTAGATAAAACTGCTGAAAAGTAGATGGAAAACTCATTAGAAAGCTGGGTCTTTAAGACCCCATAGTCTGAGTCTTTAAAGCAAGACAGCTTGGTGTGGATGAGTGCCAACTGAAGTAGGCTCAGCCAGCTATAAAAATATAAAACGAGGAATGCTCCAAACCCAAGTCTTTGGGACCTCATTCCAATTCAGGGTCAACCTGCACTCTTCAGACTTGTCATACTGATTCTGGTTTGATGGCACAGCCATTCCCATTTCATCAGGGTCTCTGTCACAAGCTTTTTTGTCTTTTCCACATTACTAGCTCAGGATTTTGTCCTTCCCTGAGTGCTCACGGTTTCCTCCATGTTGTCAGATTTGGTGATAAAAAAATTAGTACAGCTCTCATTAAAAAGCTGTTGCTCCTCCAAACAATATTTCTAGTCCTTACTCCAAAAATTAGAGTGACTCCAAAAATTTGTGTGATATTACAAGTAAACCCATGCTGATTATTCATTACCGAGTAATTTTTTTTTTTCCTCTGGATTCAGTTCCAAACGTCCCAAGGCTGTCTTCTCTGAAGCAGATCCTGTATGAACATTTCAGCTTATATATTAAAAAAATGTATGAGTAACTAAATTGGAAGGTAATTTCAGAGCTTTCCAGTGCTCCTAGCAAAATTTATACTACCTTTTTATCGTGCTCTCTGTTCCCACTTCTCAGAGCTTCCTAAAGACATATTTCTACTTTCATATACTACAAATGATTTAACTGCAATGACAGAGCTGTGTTTATAGGTCTTTAGCAAATGTGTGGTGCAAACAGTGTGATGCTGATAGACGTACTGGAGATAGAATCTGGAAATTCAAGAATTAAATTATTAAATCATTAAATTATGAAAATTATTAAATCCCTTATACTATTCTTCATGGTAAGAAGAAAATTGTCATTTTGTACTCCCTTCTTATCCTTTCACTTCTGTAAGCCTTTCCTGAGCTGATATTCCTCTACATGTATGCAGCAAGGATAAGAAGAGGTAATATTCACATCAGAAAGAATCAGCAGGACCCAAGAGAGCACTGCAGCTCCTTTAATTGACTTACATTGTAAGATGACTAATTCTTGGTCTTAATGTCTTGTTGAATACACAAGTCTGTTTAGTGGATTCCTTTTCTTTATTGTAACTACTGTGTCATAGAGAATGTGCTTCAATTTCCACTTAATTTACAGACTGGACACTAAGTGAATGTTAATATACTGCTGCAGTTCCCTATCCAGAGTTCAGTTGCTTCACAGGCAGGCTTTTCCAAAAATAAGTGTAGCTTCTCATATATCTTGTTTACAGTTTTATGGTATATCCCAAGGCTTTCTGAAATAATGGTTGTATGTAATACTTCAGCCATCTTCTTGTCTTTGATGGTTCCCATGAATTGAATAAATGTTTGCATAAGCAATAAATTTGGTTATTTTTCCTATTCACTTCTGAGTACTTCTTGTTGCTCCATATACTTTCTAGATAAAGTGGCCCATCAATTTAAGTGGTTTCTAATCTCGATCATTCACTCGTTTTACAGTTAACTTATGATCATGTAATTCATATACTGTCCTTGGAAGCCTACTCACTGATTCATGAAATTTTGCCCTCATCTTTTGCTGGAAAAAAATATAAAATATATGTTTACTATTAATATAATCATTGGAAACATCATAACAGTGATAAAATCAGTGGTTTTACTAGTCTTTGTCTCCCATACACACACACCCCAGAGCAATGGGTGCTTTCCAGTCCCTTAATACAATGGCAATTTGTCTTTTGGAAAGTATTGTTGAAAGGCTTTCATTGTGCAGTTTCAGTCCCATCCTATGGTTAATCTGTTACAGATTATCCTGTACTCACTGTCCCTGGTTAGACTCTTACAAAGCTATTTGTTGGGAGAGCATAATGAGTGCATAGGGCACTCAAAAATGTGGTTTTGTTATGCAAGCAGAAGAACCTGATGTAGAATCTGATTCTTATGCTGTGCAATGATTTAAAGAGCATATAGAAGAAGACTTATGTTACTAACTGTATGGCATCATTCATTACCAGAAAAGGTTTTGTACTTAGAAAAAAGGAAACTTATTTTTTCTTTAAGAAAATCTGCATGTTCAGGTGGATAATAAAAGCTGGGAAAGGTGTAGCATTGAAGGTTTGCTTTAAAGCTAATCTGATTGGACCATGTATACTTAATATTTGAAGGGAAGATTTTTAGTGTCTCTTTCATCACTTTCAAATTACCCCAAGGCTGCTGCAATCTTTTTCTAAAAGGCAGTAAATGGAGAAGACTGAAATCCCTGTAACCACTGAAACTAGAAATTACAGCAAGACATATTTTTAGAAGAAACTCAAATATTATAGACAAAGTTTCATTTGTTTTTATTTCCTAATCTATTAAAATATTTTATACTACTCATATACCTTCTACCTTCTTTTTGTCACTCACAAATACATCAAGATTGGCAATGGAAAAATATTTCATAATTTGCATGAACACAGGGTAAAGATTTCTCTCTCCAAGCAGGCAAAGTTTTCTGTGAACTTATTAATCATTCTTTGCAAACAAGATAAAATCTTAGTATATGAAGAGGTCCAATCTAATGTTACATGAGGAGAGAGAGACTGTTCAGTGCTCTGAGGTTTAAACTAGGACCACTGTCTGTGATGCCAAAAGCTGGTGGAAACAGTAGTAGCTCAAGTACAGGGGGATTAGGCAGCAAAAAGGAGAACTTCTATCGGAGCTGGCCACACTTCCAGTTTGATCAGGACCTGTATGTGTACCAGAACCAGTGGGAAGTGAGGAAGCAGCAGCTGGTATTCACAGCTTAGTTTGATTCGCTGGTAGAGGCAACAATATATTTTTTATCTTTCTAAATAGCCTCTGCTTCCACCAAACTCAGGAGGAGACAGGAGGTAGCTCTGTGGCTGGAAGGCTGTCTCCAAACCTGGCCCAGTGTCGTGCCCCTCCTGGGATGGGTGATTTATGACTTGTCATCAATTGAGTGCTGTGTCCATTAAATGTCCACTTAGGAGAAATAAATCAAATGTATTCTGGTGAAAACTAATGTAAATATTTCATTGCAGCTTAATCGTATTTCATATCTTAATCTATTCTCCGATAGTGTGTTGGTCTGACTACAATATAGAGCAAAAGTATAGATTCTCTTGGAGTAATTGTCTGGGTTACTTGTTTTAAAGCCAAGCTTCATAAACTGACTAAATTGCTTTCCTCAGCTGGTTTCTCCTTAGGGCTTTTACCTCCTTGAAGTAGTTATAAAATAAAGTTATATTAAGGGGGGAAAAACCAAGAAACAGGGAAAACAGACAAGAAATGAGAGGAAAAGACTTGTCAGTTATATGCCTGGGTATACCTCCATCCAAGATAACAAGGCTGAAATATCCATCATGTAATACATATCTAATGTTTTCAGACTTCTTGCTACAGGATTTTGTAAATGCATGAGTTGGAAAAGCAGTTGGACAGAGCTCTGAGAGAAGAGTCCTACTGAAGCCTCTGAGAAGCAGCTTGCTCGAAGCTGAGAGGGTCTGATGGGAAAGCAACAACTTCACTTGTTGGCCTTGCCCTTGTGTTCTAAACAAGGTACCTGCTATTGCCATCACCATCTGCAGGAGCACAAGGGCAGACTTAGTACAGGAGAGTATCATGGATTCAGGCAAACAAACATGCATATACACAGAGAGAAAACTACTTTAATTCAAAAAGAAATTAAGAATTAAACAACTGTACCATAGTCTTCATTTTCAAGGTCTCCAGCTACTGACCAAAAGTTAAGTCTAAGAATAAATCATTGGTAGAAACAGAAAGTTTTAAAAAGAAAAAATGTCTTCAGTTAGACTTGGGGTTTTTTGGGTTTTTTGTTTGTTTGTTTGTTTGTTTGTTTGGGGTTTTTATTTTTTATATCAAAAATTGATGGAAAATCTGGAAGGGTGTATGAAAACTTTTTGGGTTTGTTATAATTTAAAACATGTCTCTAATTCATATCCAGTCTTTGTAAGATCACCAGCATATAACTGAAAATCTGTGATGTAAAGGGACTTGTCAGGCAGGAAAGTAATGCAGGGTAAAATATGCATTGGGAATATGGCAAGTTAGCCTTAGGAATTTAGGGAATGGATCAAATAAAAAGCTTAATGAAATTCATTCAAAACAAATGAACAGAAACTGCAAATACCTCTGAAAGCAGAGGAATTGTACACTGACATACAGACATCCAAAAAGTGCAAAGATACAGAAATGATCCAAATAGAAAACCTATGAAGTAATACAATGGGAAATTAGCTGAAACTCATCTACTCAGTCCAAGAAAAGAGAAATCTGGAGACAAGTGTAACATTCTGCAGAGGGAAAGATAGGTGCTGAACTGAACTCCCACTAACTAAAAAAAATCTGTTATTTTTTTCTCAGTCTGACCCTAAGTTTTCACTTTGAATTTCAGTTGGATGCTTTCTTAACTAAACTGCAACTAAAATAAATATTTCTTCCCACGAATCAAAATGTTTCAACTGAAAACTGACAAGGAAGAGTGAACAGTTTAACCTTTGAAACAGGTTTACAGTCAGCTGAACGTGAGCTATTTTCCTCAAGTACAATATTTCTTTTCCACAGAAGTGGTCAAGTTGTGTTTGTGGCATTGTGTGTACTGAGATGGGAAGACTTTGGCTTTAAGTAATCAGCCTGGATACTTTTTTGTTTACTGCATAGCCAGCATAACTATCAGGAGGAATGACTAAATTAAAATTTCCTCTGCACTTGAGAAATGGGGAGATCAGCATCTGTTTTCTGTGTTTCTTGTACCATGCTCCTCTGTCACCCCAGCAGATCCTCTCCTGTGACATGAGCTCAGAGTGAGTTCATGGATCAGAGGAGGGGAGGAAAATGAGGGAAGACTTTGTCTCATGTTGTCAAGAGGGCTGCATCAGACAGGAGAGGCCACAGTTGTCCAAGTGCCCACTCAGTTTCCTTTCAAGATATCCTCTGTTATGATATGATGATGTTTGAGGCTGGGTTCCAAATCCCAGCAAGATCAGAGTGGAAAGAGACAAGCATCACTACCTCCAGCCTTCTGGAACTTCTGCATCCAAAGGTTGTTCAGCATTTGGATGATCCATGACTGCTTTTAATTTAACTGAGGCCATGCTCAAAACCACAGAGTTGACAACTGAAACAGAAATTTGCATTTTTTAGTCTCTTCCCCCGCACTTCCATGGTTCCAAAGGATTTCCATAATTTAGAAAGCTCGCAAGAAATGATTTGTTTCATAATTTAAAACAAAACAGTGAAATACTTGCACTCATTATTTTCTCCAAACACTCAGGTGGAGAAGGACAAAGTGGAGAAACCTGCACTTTTGACAAATGTCAAATTACAGCATTGTTCTTTGAGCAATCTTGCAAATCTTTTCATTTTCATTTTCCTACAACGTAAAAATACCTTTGGGAATTTGAGTAACTGATTTCCAGTGTGATTTAATTCCAATTTGATGGAAAGTATTGGGTCAATTAGCAGCCTATAATGAGTTTTTATGAGAAATAAATAAATCACAGTTCAACTCAAACTGCTTCTACTCCGAAAAATTCATAAATTCAGCTCTGTGATTTAGGAATCAAATTCATCAAAGAAATGGGAGTGCAAGTGACAGATAATTCAGTAAAGGCCTAGAAAATGTGAACATTTACATTTTGAGCTAAACTACCTTTCAAACTCTTTCCTGAACCAAAACCAGGATGCCCTGTCATGACTGAGAAGCATATGAAGGTAGAGAGGGAATAAGAAGATGGCTAAGCACTGAGCTTCCACTGCTGTCTTCAAGGGCTCTGTTGTTAATCCCAAAAACTCCCTCCAAAACTCACTTTCCTCTTTGAGTGCTGCACCTTGTCTCCAGCTCCAAATTCTGAAAATGTACATGGATTATTTTGTTACCACCTGCACCTTCTCTCTGTGCTGCTTCAAGCAGAGGCTGCACTATTCCCACCTCTCACTCACTCACTGCTCAGATGTTCCTCTATTTTTGCAGCCTGTATCACACAACTCCTTTTTCATTTTCTCTTTCCTATCCATGGTGTAAACTCTGCCCATTTTTCTGCCTTGTCCTATTTGATCCCTTTCAAGAATTTTGATTATTTACCCTCCATTGTCACCTCCTCCCTCTCCCACCAAAGATCTTGTATCTCTTCTGCTTAACAGAGATGGGGTTTAGGCCAACAATTTTGCCATCTACATTGTGGTCATATACTTTTCCCTGCTAAACACATTGCTGCCTGCAAGACAGTACTTTACACAGCATATTGATAATTCTGGAGAGATGAACAGAAATGAAAGCTGAACATATTCTTTTTGAAAAGTACCAGCTGCTGCCAACAAATAGTCCTGTGTCTTGTTGAGAGTCAGAGAGGGGTCTAAAGCCACAACTCTACTAAATACCTGCAGAGACATACCTCTTTCCTCCTCTTTTCTTGTCCTCACCATGTGAATTGACAAGACACTTTTGCAGGCTTCCTCTGAAAATGCAATATTTTCTGAAGAGTGGAAATTAATATAATGTAGTTCTAAAAAATATATATATAATTGTCGTTGTAAATTGTTGTATTATTATACATAATTTTCACATATATTATAACAAAGTAATGCCACCCAGGCTATCATGATGCCTCACATACTCTGCCAAACATGTACAGGTTGTTTTGAGCTTGTCTAAGCAGAGTTGCAGAACCAAGACCTGACATGTTCTGCTCTGGGATGATGTGCACAGCTGAGAGTGTATTCTAGAAATGTGTTCAGTGTTGTGAGCACAGAAAGGAATAATGAAAGGGATTAGTAATATTTTAGGGGCTGATTTATGAAAAACCTAAGGGAAGGACAGTCTGCACAGCAATTAGCAAGACAGTGTCTAATGGTCTAAGAAAAACAACATAAAGCACATTTACAATAAATTATGACAAGAATAGGAAATGCTAAATAAAATAGCTCCTTGGGCTGCCTATTCAGGACCTACTTACGTGCATAAAATTCTTGAGTCCATGTCACTTTTTATCAGGTCTAAATTAAAAGTAATCTGTGAATGTCAAAGTGAAGGCTTTTTGATAGATAAGGTAGAATAAAATATTGATATTTCCACCATAGAAATAATTTTACAAGATGGAAATATTATCCTAGCAGCTACTCTAAGATTCCCATTAACCATGTGAACTAAACATCTGAAAATTATTCAGAGAAGATTTATGAGATTAATGTATGATGATTCTGGTTCTTTGAAAATTTAAATTTCTTTTACAAATATTTAGGTTAAAAAATCACTTGAGTCACTGATCTCTCTGATTTTATACAGGTTATATTACTTAAATTGATGAGGATGCATTCTTTTATTCAATCATGAAGCATAGGACATTATAGGATGTAATTTTTGTACAGTGCTAAAATAATTGTTCCCAAGGGATTTAGGAAGGTCATTTTGAAATTATATCATAATTTGCAGAAGCCACTTAAATGAAAATCAGGCAGAACAAAACATCTAGGGGTACATTATTCTGGGACAATGTGCAAGAGGAATAATAGATGTAGTGTCTGTCTCTTCTGTTAGAGAGATGTGAGCATTTCACTCTTCATTCATTGTAATAAAATGGTCCCTTAATGCCCACCACAGATGATTCTATTTTATCTAATTGCTTTGTTTTATTGGCTATGGAAAAATGTATATTCTGCATTACTATTCCCATTAGTGCTTTCAGAAGAAAAGTCCGATTAATTAAATTCCTCAATGATCAGTATTTTGTCTTTTTCTGTCAGTTCCTTCCTGTACTTACGCTGCCATGCGCTTCCATGCTCTTTTTCAAATTTACAGCAAGGTCAGGTACTAAGACAAAATTTTGCTTAGTATTAAGCTTTGCTTAACAGGGACTTTAAGCCCCTAGAAATATGTGGATTTAACAGAACCAACAACACACTGTTTTCTTCAGACAAACAGAAGAAACTGCTTCAGTAAAAACCTTTGATAATGATAACACCATCCAGAGAGCCAAAGTATCACCAGGTTACAGATTTATAATACCAGTCTAACTCGTATGAGTCACCACTTACCTGGAAATCCTCCATGGGCAGTGAAAGCTGCAGACCTCAAGTGGGCTGAGCCACTCTCTGAAGAATCCTGTGTCTTGAGATGTAGCTATTAGATGGGATGAATTTAAGTGAAGGTGCTCAGTCACAAATTCCAACTAACAAACTCCAAAATTAAAAGAAAAATACCTTCCAATTCCAGTACAAAACTTTCTGTGAAGGAAATTATGCACACATAGCTCAAATACATATATGAAAGCTGCCGAACAAATAATTTCAGAAGATGAATATAAAAATAAACTATTTGGGAAAAATCACAAAGCATGGCAAAATAATTTTTATTTTAATAAATTATGGATGATAAACGCTGTTTTTCTCTTAGATCAAGTTTGAGTACTCTTCAGGTGCCCTGTAGTTCCTCTATCTTCATATCCAAAGTCCTCTGTGAAATTGTGCCTGCACAAGCTCTGCTCTTCACAGTGATGCTATGAGAATATAGCCCTTTGTTGAGATTTTTCAGATTATTTCAACCAAATTGATATTGCCTCTATTACACAAAGAAAAACTTCATTTTCTGTCTTGGAAGAGCTTGATCATACTATGTCAGCAGTATCTAAGCCCAGAGTCAGAAAGAAATTAATAGATTTCTTATTCTTCTCTCGAGCCAAGATCCTGAATATATTTGCAACTGCTTTTATAAAGTACAGTTTTTCTGAAGATTAACACTATGATCTCAGTCCTATCAGAGTGGGAAAACGCAGAGTAAAAGAGAGAAAAAAAAAAAAAAAAGCCTTGGAACAATTAGTATGGGGGTCTCCTGTCAGGAGCATGAAATTCAGTCTTGAAGGAAGGGGAAACATAAAGTACTTCTGGCTCCTGCTTTCTACTTTTTCTTTAATTTCAATGGTGCTTTATGTTTGTAACTTCCAACAGAAATCTGCACACTACCAAATAGCCTACTGAAATCATATCAAAACAAAGATGTATTGGTATCACTGTTTAATTCAGCCGAATGATTTTGGCTGACTGCTGTGTACAGGTGTGAGAATGAAGACACTGATATAGGAACCAGTCTGCCTGCTCCTTGTGATTTATATTCTTGTACTTTCTGCTGATTCTTGACCCTCTTTGTGTACAACTCCTGATAGGAAGCTGGTAGAAACTTTATCTGTGACTCTCATCAGTGTGTATCAACTCAGAGACCTGCTCTTATATTACTAATAAAAAGTTAAAATGTGCACATGCACCCATGCGTACAGCTCAGTATAATCATATTACTTGGCTAGAAAGCAACAAATATGATAATGTTAAAAAAAAAGAACAAGACATTGGCAGCAATTTCCAGCAAGGAAGGCAAAATTATCTCTTTACATCTACTACCTTTTTGTGACTGGGTACTGGAGGGTAGCACTGAAACAGTAGTTAATTAGAATTATCACACAGAAGCACAAAGTAGAATGTGCTAACTGCACTTTTTTTCTCTGAAGGGTTTCAAAGAAACAGATCATACAGATTACACACTGAAAAAAGAACCCCAAATCCTACAATATTTCATTGGAGATAGGAGGAGGGAAAAAGAAGAAAAGGAGGAAGCCCTTCTGCCTCAGTCAATGTTGCTTTTATCGTAAGGGAGGGCAAAACCACTTATAATAAAAAGGGAGGGTGAGGACTCCATGCCTGCCACTGGTTGAACAGCACTACTAAAGGATTTAACCATGAGGCCACAGTACCAGGAACATCAGTAGTGAATTTTTAAATTTACATGTTTGCTCTGCTCAGATCTGAATCTTTATGTGAATAAATTTTGTTCCAAAAAGCCAGTCTGGCTCACTCAGCTCCTTCAGAACTTGGGTTGAAAGAGAACTAAAACCACCACCTTCCAAGCAACCTGATAAATATGGCACTTGTTTCAACAATAGAATGGACTAACACTTTAACTGCACAGCAGGACAAATTCTACTGTTCTGAGGTCCTTTGAACAGAGCAAGGTGCCTGCACTGTACATTGAGTGACCTGGTGGCTCCCAAGGGGAGTGTCATAGGTCATATCTCTTCCATGATCTGGGCCATGAGTGTGCTGCAGCTCATTCTTTTGCCTACCTTATGACTCTCCCACCACGTGCCATCTAGTACATCAGCCTCATTTGCTGGTGAGGGCTTCCATACTTCTGTATAATGTATAATGCCATTTTATTTCATATTGGCACTACTTAATGCTTAAAGTACACATGAAAGCAAAATTGCATAGTGCTCAAATAATTGAGAAGTTAAATACACTATCTCTATTTATTGACGTTTTGAGATCTTAGACCTGGAATATGCAGCTCATCAACTGCCTTAGAGGCTTTTGCCAGCAAGAGTCTGAAGCCTATTTCTCAAGTATCAGTAATTCCTTAAAGCTCCTAAATATTATATGATATAGACTATGTTGCCAAATGTTTATATTGAATAAAATACTGATGATTGAACCGGTTTGAATCAGGCACATGGTCAATGAATCTACCCAAGAACCAGAAAACAAGAATGACATGAGGAACAGGGGCATGGCACACATACCCCTCAGCTGATATTACCATAGAAAACTGCCATTGCTTGTTTTGGTTTTGTATTAAAAGAGGAAGCTGGAGAAATAAATAATAGCTTGTCTCCAGTGCAGGCTGCAACATGCTGGTCTGGCCATGATAGGCGCAGTTTGGGGTGAGCCTGGTTCATTTATTTTCTGAATGATTAGGCATACATTGAGACCAGGTGCAGATAAGAAGTGATAAATCATGCTGGGTGTCCTAGGTTATGTACAGAACTTCACAGTAGTCATTAGTCTTATTTTTTTTGCCCATTCAAACATAAGCTTCAAAAGTCAGACTGTCCTGCACACTGAATTATCTGTATTATTGATCACTATCATTGTGCAGTTATTTAGAATTGAAGAGTTGGACTCTTCATTCATTGATTCATTAAGAGTTTTTGGCAAATTTTCATTTCACTAGTTTTTGATCATGCAGGTATGTCCTTCAAATGTCGTTATGGCAGGGCTGAAGATGCAATTAAATTTCAGTATTCTGATAGCTTCAGGCTACTATCTCAGGTTGCTTTCTAGTACAGGATATTTTAATTTTAAACTGAAAATACACTCTGAAATGCCTTTTCAAAGTAAAGAGATAAAAACCCCTACTTTATATATTAACCATTACTTCAGGCCACTGTAAATTTCTTTTCTTTATTCTGAAGTGATATTATATAAATTCCCACACAGTGTTTCAAAAGTAGATGAGAACCATTCTTATCTCTATAACTCATCTGATGAACTGGCAGAAATCCCTGTATTTTTAAAAATGTGGATAACTTCCATTACTAGACTAACTTGAAACTGTAATTTAAAACTCTTTGAAATCACTGGAAAAAGCTCCCATTGATTTCAAGGACTGGTAGTGTAGACACCAAAATCTTTATGTCATTCCTGAACATTTTCCAAACCAGCCCCTGCATGTGCGTTCATGTGTAAAGAACACCAATACTGAAACCTTTGGGAAGAGAAATCTGCTGCTTATCCTGTGCTTCCTCCCTGTATTTGGTTTATATGGCCACACTTTGGTAGGAGGGGGCTACAGGGCTGGTTTCTGTGAGAAGCTGCTGGAAGCTTCCTCCGTGTCTGACAGAGCCATTGTCAGGTGGCTCCAAAAAGAATGTACCACTGGCCAAGGCTGAGCCCAGCAGCAACGGTGGTAACATCTCTGTGATTACATATTTAAGAAGGAAAAAAACTTACTGTGCAAATGTAATTGTGACCAGAGAAGAGTATGTGAGAAGAACAACTCTGCAGACACCAAGGTCAGCACAAAAGAAGGGGAAGGAGGTGTTCCAGGCACTGGAGATGAGGTTCCCCTGCAGCCCATAGTGCAGCCTGTGGTGAAGCAGTTGTGTCCCTGGAGGATCACAGGGATGCAGAGATCCACCCACAGCCCACAGAGGAGGCCCACGATGGACTAGGTGAACACCTAAGAGGAGTCTGTGACCCCACGGGAGGCCCGTGTTGGAACAGTGTCCTGGCAGGGACCTGCAGACCCATGGAGAGAGGAGCCCACATTAGAATAGATTTTCTGATAGGATTTCTTACCCCTTGGGGGACCCATGGTGGAGCAGTCTGTCCTTGAAGTACTGACCCCATGGAACAGTGATGCACATTGCAGCAGTTCATGGAGAACTGTTACCCATGGGAGGGACCCTATGCTGGAGCAGGGGAAGGACTCTTCTCCCCAAGCAGTGGCAGGAACAGGATTTGATAAAGGGAGCATGAGCCTAATTCCACATCTCCCTGCCCCAGGGAGAAGGTAGCGCGCAGGTAATGAGTGAGAGGTGAAAGGAGACTTATTTTACTTCTTATTATCCTGCTCTGATTTTGTTAGTAATGAATTCAATTAATATCCCCAAACTGAGTCTGTTTTTCCTGTGATGGTATTTGGTGAGTGACCTCTCCCAGTCCTTATCTCAACCCAGGAACCTCCATATTTTCTCTCCCTGTCCAGTGTGGAAAGGAGTGATAGAATGGCTTGGTGGGTTCCCGGCATCTGGCCAGCATCAACCCACTACACTACCCCTTGTTTCACCAGGGGAGAGTACCAGAGTGCTCCCCAAGAGGCATAAACACACTTCCATAGATTTCTGGAGGGGCAGACTGTGAAGTTCTGAAATGGATTTCTAATAGTTTAAAGGCACGGGTCCTGGAATTTGGAGCAGGCCAGTTTCTAACACAAAATTTCAGGCTTTATTGTTCTCTCTCAAAAAATTGTCAGTGGTAAAAGTGTACGTTGCTATGGAATACAGCAGCAATACTGATTTGTTAATAATGAATCAATTTTTTTTTCTTTGTAAGATTTGGAGCCCAAGAGGTCATTTCAGATTGATTCTAAATCCCACTATTTCAATTGTAATTGCAAAAAGAGCAGGAGTAATGTACTTCTTCTGCTTGGACCATCTGGCAGATTTCTGAGCTTTGCAGTTTGTTGATCTTCAGGGTCACTCTTCAAATTATACAAAATACACATTTCTGAACTCTGCAGCAGTTACATGATTAGTTAACATATTAAAAAATAGAACAATAGAAATGCAGAGGTTCTACTAATAAAGGCTGAGGCTTCACATTAATAACAAAATTTTAGCCTAGAGAATGGAAGAATCTATCTAGATTCTATAATCAAACACTCTTTTTTTCCACAATAGGTGACTGGAGTTTCCATCTTCTGATGTTTTTTTGAGGTGCACCTTTGTAAAACAATAGATGCAATTGGTCAGCTACCAAAAGTGTGTATCAACTGAGAGAAACATTGTAAAGTAAGAAATAAGGCTCTTACAATGCCCTGCAAACAAGGAAATGGTCACTGCTGGTGAAATTGTATCAGAATTGCTTCTTGAAAGTAAGACAAGCTGTACTGAAAGCTCATTGAAGAGGGATTTCCACCAGACTAATAGCTAATTAGCCAGCATGGCTGTGCCTTGGACATGACACCATTAGATGGTCCCCCTGACAACTGTGACTAAAGACACAAACAGCTGAGGGTATGGACGTTAAATTCCCAGGAACCTTGAGCTCATTGAAGCAAGCACTCATTGGCTTTGTGTGGAAAGACATTTATAGTCACTGATGCATCAACCTCTGGAATGCCAAAAGTGTGAGATATATATATATATATGTAAGGTAATGAATTACTTTCAAGATTAAACAGCTGCTAGGTTGGGGTTTTTTTTGGGTTTTTTT
>WEIU01005036.1:49268-62659 GCA_013389925.1 Aegithalos caudatus | reverse complement strand
AGAAAAAAAATCTTCTCAGAACTGCTGTGAAGTATTTCTTGGGAATTAGAGTTTTACTGCCTCAGGTCTTCATTAGCAGTAGCAACATGATGCCTTGGGAAGAAGGACAACTGTGCTATATCCCTGGATACATGGTATAAAGGTGTGCAACTACATCAACAGAGGAGAATGTGGACACAAAACATCAGATGTAAAACTTCAATAAATATGTAGGCCAACTTTGCCAGAAAAAATTTCCAATATAAATGCTTCTATTGTTGATATATTGGGGTTTTGATGTTTGGGAGGTTTTTTTGTTTGTTTATTTTGGGGGTTTTTTGAAGGGTTGGTTTAATTTTGGGGTTTTTGTTTGTTTTTTTTGGGGGGAGAATAATCTGTGTTTAGACATGACCCAGGTTCGTGTTTTCTCATAAGAGTTCCCAACCAGCCTTAATCAATAGATCTGATTTATGGAGCAAGCTTGGGCAGACCCTGATATTAGAAACTTCTTTGAAATTCTGCTTGAACTCATATTCAACCATGTCACATTTTATGAGAGGAAAATATATACTCAGGGGTTTTTTTTTTTTGTAAAGTATTTTCCATTTTCTGCACTCAACATTCTAGAGAAAAAGAGAATTAAAAACTGGATGGAGACTTACACAAAACATCATTTGGGGGAAATCAATTACAATTGAAGCTATTTTTATACTGCTTCAGGAGTTCCAGGCACATTGATTGTGCAGTGGATGTTGATGTCAGCCTCAAAACCTCACTTCTTCACCCCTGAAGAAGTGCTGGTTATTAACACAAGTTCCCTATTGTCCAAAATACACTGCACAGTCTTTTTTCTCTTTAGGTCAACAGTGAACAGTAACCTGGAGCATCACACCAGGGAAGGGCTAAGCAACTTAGCTCAGACCATATTCCATGAAAAAAATTTTTTGAGGATTTTTCCATCTTTCATGATCAAATAGGGATAGAGCACAAAATGAAATGCACTGAGATTGCAGTGAAAGAGATTATGTAGTCCTCCTGGAGAGCTAAAAGAAGTAGGTACCAAATGAAACTATCATTAAAAATGAAAGAGCAACATGCAGTCAGTGTGAGCTTTAATTAATTTTATTTGTTTTTATGGCAAAGATGTGATCAAATGGGCAGTGATTTGTAGCTTTCCTTAATGAGAGGGACAAAAGCTGCACTACCTGGTGGGAACAAGGATGACTGACTGCTGAAAGGCACCAGCAATGACCCAACTACTCCTTTTCATTTCAAATCATCAATAGCTGAAGTCAAGGTACTCTAGCTGTTTAATTTCAGGAAAAGGATCCCCTAAAAATGTTTTGTGTAAACTTTCATGCATTTTTTCTGCCCTTGAGAGAGGCAGACAGCTCATTGTAGTCAGGAAGGTCTGCCAGGGAACTCTGACTCTTCATGGCTATCAGCAAGCTGGCAGTGGGTGTCCAAAAGCTGCGTCCTGGAGCTGTGCCAGGGAGCAAAGGGAAGTGTCTGACCCCAGGACAGGCAGGTGGGCTGCAGAAGCATATTCTACACACCAGCCAGCATGTTTACCTGCTCCTCTACTTCCATAACAGCCACAGTGCCCTCTCCTTTTTACCCCAGCCAAGAGCCTGGTGTGATATTTTGACAAGACACCTGCTGCTCAACTTTGCTGCAGAAGGGGCTTAGTAACTTTGACAATGATCTCTTTTGCAGGATGATCTTGGAGAAGCAGGGTGAGGTGCCAGCAGGGGTGAGGCTGGCCCATGCCAGAGCATGCAGGATGGAGGAGTGCACAGGAGGATGGACAGCATCACCTGGTGTTCCCTACTGGCTGAAGCTTGGTACCTGAGACAACACAGAGGGAGTGGGATGGGCAGAGGGCAGCAGGGGCTGACAATGGGCTGCCAATATAAAGTGGCTACAGACCACCTGCTGCAGAAGTCAGTGCAGGTTGCTTGAGGGCATTGGTTTAAGGCAGGCAACAGCTTTATGAATTATTTGCTCTCATCCAAATATTTAGAAAGCATTTGGAAAGGGTGATGTTAAATGTGGGTAATGTGTTAACTGAGATATCTACATGAAGTGGCTGACATTTGATTTTTTGTTTGCTGCTATATCTATATACCTATATCTATACCTCTTCTTGCAGTCCTTGCAGTCAGAGCAACCATACATTTAACTCATCCAAATCATGCTCTTAGCCCATTGTGTTGTTCCCCAGCTTATTCCATACAGCAGCACTCCTTACTACTTTCCATAATGTAGATCTGAGTAGATACTGACATTTCAGTATCTGTTGATGCTATGACTAAAATAATGTGTCATATGTGTTAGACAATGGCATGTTGATGTAGGAACACTAACAAACAATTGTAATTTATAAAATAAATTATTGTTTTCTATGTAATTTTATAATCATGCATTAGGAAGTTGTAATATGTTACATCACAGATAGATACATAACCTGCAACTGTATATGAGAAAATATAAAATTCTATGTGCAATATAGTATTGTAAAATATATTATGTAAGTTATAGTATTAGAAAAATCACAGAATCAGAGAATTGTTAGGGTTAGAAGGGATCTCTGGAGTTCATCTGGTCCAACTCCCCTACCAAGGCAGGGTCACCTAGAACAGATCATATAGGAGCAGGTCCAGGTGGGTTTTGAATATTTCCAGAGAGGGAGATTCCATTATGTCCTTGGCCAGCCTGTCCCAGTGCTTTGCTACCTGCAGTGTAAGGAAGTTATTCCTCATGTTGAGCTGGAAGATCTTGTGTTTTAGTTTGTGGCCATTACTTCTTGTCCTGTCTCTGGGCACCACTGAAGTTCTGGCAACCATCCTTCTAACACCCACCTTTGAGACATTTTATGCTTTAAAGAGATCCCTTCGCAGTCTTCTCCAGATTAAATAGACCCAGCTCCCTCAGTCCTCACAAGGGAGATGTTCCAGACCCCAAATCATCTTTGTGGCCTCTGCTGGACCCTCTCCAGTAACTCCTTGTCTTTCTTGTGCTGAGGAGTCCAGAAGAGTATTCCAGATGTGGACTCACTAGGGCCAAGGAACAGGATCCTCTTCCTTAACCTGCAGGCCACACTCTTCCCAATGCACCCCAGGATACAATTGGCCACAAGGGGACTGCCAGCTCATAGTCAGCTTGCCATCCACCAGGACCCCCAGGTCCTTCACAGAGCTGCTTTCCAATAGGAAACCTAGTCCAACCTGTGCTGGTGCTTGGGCTTATTTCTCCCCAGTGCAGGACCCTGCACTTCCCCTTGTTGAACCTCACTGGGTTCCTCTCTGCCCAGCTCTCCAACCTATCAAAGTTCTGATGAACAACAGCACAGCCTTCAGGTGTATCAGCCACTCCCCTCAGTTTCCTGTCATCAGCAAAGTGATATGTGTATGTATTATAAATGTATAAATTAATTAAAGTCATTAATTTAAGTAGTATTTTTCAGTGTTACTGAGAGGAATGATTTTGACAACAGTGGGAGATCCAAAAGCAGCCAGAAGTGCTTGGCTGCTTCTCTGAGTTTAGGATGCAAGCATATATAGCAGAGAACTAAAGCTGCATTACCGCATCCCTGCATCACTCCCTCTGAAAATCCAGTCTATACACTTACTCCAACTATTGTACCTTCTCCTGTGAAACCTTTCCCTGACCAAATGAGGGTGGGAACAGAAAGTGCCTTGCTATCATCTTAAACTGTATGAGTCATCTGCATGCTACTTTTCACATATCTTTCATTTTTCTCTCTATTTTTTAAATTCTTTTTTAGGATAAACAGATGTCAGAGTGAAGAAAGGAAATAACATGCATTTCATTCATTAACACGTCTCAAAAAAATAAAGTGGCTTTTCTTTTTAACTTTGGATTACGATCAATAACAACAGCTTTCACTAAGTTCTATCCTAAACAGAAGCAGAGAAATATTTTAGTACCTGTGCCAGATAGTCTTAGGGCCAGTCCCTAGCACTTACTAGAAGCACATTACTGTTTACTCATTGTTATGATCAGCTGTTGGCTATGACACAAAAAATTATTCCAGGAATGCTGACTGTGAATCCTGCCATGATCCTCCTCCACTCCTTCAATGCTGAGTTGCCACAGTTGTTCATCCACAGTGGCAATATTTTAGCACTGAGATAGGCATCTGCACTGTTCAAAAAATATTACTTATCTGCAGAGTAACGGCTGTGACACCTCATCTCATCTGTGGATTGCCACAAGGGATGTTTGTAACGTGCACTCAGCAACAAATGCACAATGAGAAAAGTCAAGAGTCTCCAGCTGTATTTTCTTCTTTTTTGAAACATTTACATGGAACAATCTTGGTTTTGAGCTGAGTTGTCATGTTCCCAATTAATACAGCTCTTCAGCAGCACTCATAGGGTGAGATTAAGATTTGCCTAGGAAATCAGATAACTCCTAATACTTGAATTTCATTCTACATCCCTTCAGGAAAGGAAGATGGACTCTATGTCATGAAATAAATTAGTATTCACTGTTTTACATCCACATCTGAGAGTCGGCCACAGAAACTGTCAATCGCAGCTCCTGTTTCCACACATTCAGATCCTTAGCATTGCCTCTTACTGATTTCAAAGACTGAGTCTAGGCTAAGTGACAACTGCCAGCCCACCACAGTGGCCTCTTGTAAAATGTGTAAATCTAAAAACTGCATGTCCCTTGGAGTGGAAACACAAGGCAAACCCCCAAAAATCAACCAGTCATGCTGAAACAAAACTATTTCTATGCAGGCTTAAATGCTGCTGCCTAGCTGAAGAGCAATTACACAAGGAAAGAATGCAGAAATTAAATCAGAGCTGAAATAGTTTGAGAAAACAGGAAGTGAAATAAAATCAGCCTAAGACAAGACAGAATTGTTGCTCTACTTACAAAACTTCCATGATTTTTCCATGCCAAATAATTTCTTAAAAGTGACATTTTCTTTAAAAATATTTTAATTTTTTGTGTTCCTTCAGAAATGTGCAACAGTTCTGCCTCCACCCTTCTGCAACAACTCCCAGGGAAAACATATTGCAGTGCCACTGCTCTGGGATCTGCAGTGCACTGCTCTATTGCTTCCTTTATTGATACATGTCTGGAACAATTTCCCTGTGGGCCTGCTTGGATACATGTTCCCCTGGCTTCTCACCTGTGAGGCTACAGCTTAGCTGTGCCCAGAAATCCCTACTGTGGGTTTGGCGGTCTCTGCTATAATGAGGATATATGACAAAGTCATTGGGCTCCCTCCTAAATGACCCATATTCCACTCACTTCTCTTTTCATTTTACCCTCAAAGTGTGGATAGCTGGGTGGTGTCCCTGTCCCTCTTCCCTGCTTTGTTGTGTGTAATGAAGCATGTACTCTCCCATCTCCAGCATGACCATGGGCGACTCCTTTCGATGTCTGTGCATCTGAGCCTGATGACCCTATCCCTAGCTGTCGTTGGCCTTGCTTCTTTCAGCTGTGAGCCAGCACTGATAACTCATATTCTCATTTATCAGGACAGAAATATTCTCTTGCTACTCTATCCCTTCTCTCACAGACCCATTGGGCCATACAGATGCTGGCAAGTGAAGGGGTTTGTCACTAAGGCTGCTTACATGGTGTTGTCTCATTCTGGCAGCATTGCTGGGAATTAGAAGATTCAATCAGATAGACTGGGATGGGAAACTGATATTTTTAATATAAATAGGAGAATTATTCCAGGGGTTCTTTGTGTTTGGGGTGAGCAAGGAGGGAGATTTCCAAAGGCCAGTTACTCAGCCTTTGCCCAGATGAAAGTCTACTGAATTTTGTGAAAGAATGGCAGGAGACTCTATTAAGTTTATTTTAATTTGGGGGTTGTGATTTGCTCTCTTCCAGAATAAAGCAAGAATTATAGAGTCCAAAGGTGTGCAGAAACAATCTGTAAATGAGACTTTATCCTACTGCTTCAGGCTGAGACAAAAATGACTTCTGAAGGATATGCCACCCCAGTATTCACCATACCCCACTATTCAGTAGTCCAGGATTACTGAGAAGCCTTACAGCTTTTATCCCAGAACTGCTTTTATAGTTTTTTTAAGTAAAAAGTCTCATACTAACCTGACACCTGTATGTCCATCTAAGTACTAATATGGAGCTGCTGGAAACAGAATACATATTTAGTCCAATTCTTGCCGTCACAAGCTGTGACATACAAAAGTAATGGGGAAAATATCAAGCAGGTACAACACCATTGCAATATATTTAACTGGTCTGGCCTACCTGGTTACACATTTTTGAGAGAAAGGGTGAAGAAGGAAGTTCACCCTTACCGTCTTCACTTTTTTTCTAGTTTTAAGAGGAGAATGATTTTATTCTGAGTTGCCAACAGCTGACAATCAAATCTGTAGGCTGAGGTTTGGTAATCTCTGCCATCCCCTGCTCTCAGAGGAGAACCTGCACATGCAGTCATGACTCTGACCTTTAATATGTGTCTGTCTGATCTTTGCTGCGCTGTCTTGCTTTTGTCAAAAGATCTAAGCACAACACACACCCCAAGCTCGTCCCAGCTGAGAACAGACAGAGACTCCTTGGCCAAACCAGGCATATCCAAAGTACTGATTAGTCTATATGAGGCCTAGGTTGCTGGAGGCACCTTTATTTCACGAGCCTCAAGAGCTATGTGTGATTAGACATCTCACAGTCCAGGGGCTGCAATTCATCATCAGTACCTATGCATCAACCCTGAGAGCACTGACTGCTCCTGCACTTCTCTCCACCCTCCTGTGTTTGATCCCTTCTCTCTCCCCATCTTCTGACACTTCCCATCTTTCTCCCTCAGGACTGCTGTTATTTATTCTGTAGTGGAGCTGTGAGAGGAGGCTGAAGGATCAAGGAGGGAGGGAGCTCTCAGGCTGTGGGACTCGGCAGAGCCAACAACATGGGTCCTTGGCAGCTGACTAAAGCAAATACACTACAGTCAGACTGTACAGCCAGCTGAACAGAGGGTCAAGCTGGGCTATAGGGAGGTGGAGGGAAGCTGTCACAATCTCAGCATGAAATCTGGCAGCTCTGTAAACCAGAGTACATGAAACAGGCTGGTAAACACTTTCCCCAGCCCCAAGCATCGGCTCCCTGTTAGGAGCTACCTCACACGACCTCCACCAGCTTTACACCGCAGCAAGTCTTGCCCTGTGTCTGAAAACCCCACCTAGTTGTCAGAACGAGCAACACTTCCTCAGTATGGGCAAAGGGCAAAGCCTTCGTTCTCTTATGTACCAGTGTCAGGCTGCCTCCAATGGCTGTGCTTGAAATCTTCAGTCCACCCAGGCGTTGTCTTTCATTTGTCAGTTTGTTTCCACCTGTAGAAAATAGTGCTGCTGATAACTTCTGCCATTCATTGCCTTTGAGAGCTGCATGGACTGACTGTAACCTGCCAGATTGGATTTTACAGCAGCAGTTCACACCACCTTTGGAAAATCTACCCACCAATATCCTTCAGGGGCTTAGGCAGGTCTGTTGAATGTCTCCTGGCAGAGGAAAGAAAATCATGGACACTTACACTATTTCCATGCCTGTGTTTTACATTTACAGGTATATGAGCACCTCAGGCTTTCAGAGAAGCAGTTGAATGATTCATTCTGAAGGACAGCACATCTCAGGAGGACTCCCCGATGGGAACTCTATTGATTGGGTCAGAGACCACTGTTCCACTGGTTCTGCCTGAACTTCATTTGCGATCCTTTGTCCTTGCTTCCACTAAAAACATATTAATTTCCAGCTTTTTTGTATAATTCACAAATCTTGATTCAGAGGTTTGACTGTCCTTTGCCCCATATCTAACATTGTTATTATTGTTTCTGTGTAGATATTTTTTATGGGTCATTCACTAAAGGGCACGTGCATTCCAAACTGACATCTTGCCACTACACATATACAAAAAATTGGTGTATTTTACAGTCTTGCCTTTAATGCTGATCGCCTTCATAATAAAGAATGCTTCTCAGAAAAAATGTATTAAAATTCTTGCCTCTGAATTGTTATTCAAGGATCTCACATTACAGAGAGGCAAATTAAGGACACACTCTATACCATTAGAAAACATCCATAAAATAAAGATTAAATTGAAGTTAAAAACACTTTCTTTTAGCAACTGCATTTTATGTGGCAGCATCACCCCTTGGTAAGCTCTCAGAATGGGCTGCCCATTGGAAATCTGAATGATGCCTCAGCTTAATCTCTAAACAGCCAATGTTATCTGCCTAACAAACTAAATTAATCTGTGAGTTATGTAATTGCTATTACAAAGAAAAAAAAAAAAAAAAAAAAANATGGAATAAATGATCCATTCATTCAGCTTGGAACAGAGTAATTGCAAAGGACAGCATAGATAAAATATCAGAAAAACATGTATATCTACTTCTAGATGCCTCTGCTCTATTAAAGCCATGAATAACCCTATAAAAACATGTTAATTTCCCCCTTATTCCCTGTTCTCTTATTTGATACTGATTATCCCCTTCTGTGGGACACAGACAACAGGTGGCCACTGGATATGAGAAAGAGAATGGCAGCTGATCTTAGCTTTCCAAGGACATCTGGCTTCACAGCTAGATACAATCAGCTGCAGTCATCAAGCTCTACCTTCAGGTAGGAAAGCATGGGTCCAAGAAAGGTTACCCAAGACTGTGAAAACAGTTTGCATGGTCTATTTGTTTGCATGTTGTTCTGATTTTGTAGCTTCTCCTTGTCTTTAGTCATTAATTCTGTATTTCTGTGTCCACAGCCTCAATATTTGTTGGTTTGTTTGTTTTTTTTTTCATCCCGACTAACACAAAAAGCACAAAACAGCATGGGATGAAAATAGGTTTCTGTAGAAGCCTATTAAAAAAACCTCTCTCCATCCAGAGAAAAATTCTTTTCTAGTGACCTACCAATTAGCCCATGCTAATGTGTTTCATTCCAGTGGTATTGTTTTATCTTTGCAGTGAAATTGCTAAGTGATAGCACATGGAATGTGAGAGGGGAATAACAGCACACTAAATAATGTGTCCAAGTTCCTGCAGGTTAATGGTTATTCCTTTCTCAAAGATCACAGCATAGTTCAGCTTACATTAAATTTTTCCTAATTATGTGCAGATTTATAGTATCCAAGTTCTGCAGGTAAATTTATAAAAGCTTGAGAGAGATGATGGACTGTTATATTTGCTCAAGTATTCTCACATTTTCTACTTATGAGATGGATAATGCCAATGCATATTTCTGCACTATATTATGGAAAAAAAGGCTTGAAAAATCTGTGGGTTTTGCCAAAACTATTGATGAACTGCAGCATGACAAAAAATTAGAGAACACTAAAATGTGACATGCTTTCATCCATATTTCAAAGTTTGCTTGGAGCTGTGTCAGATCTTTCTCTGATAACAGACCATGAAGACAGAAATGAGACGCCACTCCTTTCTAGGGGTGTTATAGGTGAGATGTGGAGCCTTGTGACATTTTTAACTCAAAATTCTCTCTGTGACATAAGGAATTATCTATCCTGAATAAATCTCTAGGTCAGAGGCTATGGTTTGATGCCTGCCTTTGCCACAAGTTAAGTTCTGTATCTCAGAGAATTTACAAATTTAATGCTCAGACTCTTCAGTGAGAGCCATTCAGCCTCATGCCTTGATAAATCTGCTCTTTAATCTTGCCATGCCACTGTGCCCCCACCAATAAAAAGGGATTGTACCATCTCTTGTTCATCCTGGCTACTGATGCTCAAACAACTGGTAGGTGGGATGTCACGATGTTCCCAGGTGCTGCCATGCCAGTAGGGAGGACCAGGTGTGTCTGGGCTCACCAGAGGGTTAATACATCCATTGGTGCCTGATGTGGGCAACCAGCACCACCCAGCAAAGACAAATTACAGAAAGAATGTTCTGTGACCAGCTCATCCCACCTGTCAGACCTTATTCTGCAGCCCTCAGCAGCTGGAAGCCTCTGTTAACCAGCCAGAACAAGTGGGCTTCTGGCTGCTTTAAAGAGTTGAAATGTTGTAAGGATATCTGCCACACATGGGTAAATATGGCCTACAAAGTACTGCAGTATTTGTTGCAAAACCAAGGTGTACCTTTAATCTATTCCTGAATGAAGAGTTTCTTCTTTTGCCAGCTACCTACGGCTTCTCTGGAACAAAAATTATCGCTCACAACAATTTGTAGGCTAGGTTTATGATCTGGGTGAAATTCAGACTTAAAAATAATTTCAATCCTTCCAACCATAAAAGAGCAAAAGGTCACTTACCCATCTCACCTATTGGAACTGGTAAGAGAGCCACAAGTATTCCTGCCTATTACGTGGCATGTTTCCTTTTGACCTTTATAGACCTTCCCTATTTTTTTTTATTTGTTTGTTTTTAATTCTCACCCTAGGACTTCTAATCATATTTACCACCAATATTCTAAACCATGATTCAGTCATCTTGGACTGAAATTATTTTGCAACTACATTTATTGTCTTTAAACGGGCTTTCAAAATTTAACACTTGCTCAGAGTTAGGTATGATAAATGCCATTTCACATGCTTTCACAAAGATAAAAATTCTTGGCAATCATCTGTTTTATTTGTTGATTTGACTGAAGCAGATAGCATGACAAAAATACTGAACAAGAACATTTTAACTTTAATACTTTTAGTATAGATAGAAGCCTGACTGAGAAATAGTATTTGTCTTTATTGTTTAGTAATCTAGGCTTTGGTGAAGAAAAGGTCATTACAGGCTGGTTACGGGGCTATTGCTGAAGTTAAAAAGTTACTAGGTTAAAGTGGTAAATATTTTTGTAGAAATTTTATTTGTTTCAGGGAAGAAACCAGGAGTTTATTATTATGCGGACAAAGCAGAGTGAAACCTACCATCTGGACACAGGGCTCTAACAAACAGGAGCTCCAGGTGCAGTTGCCATTTCTGAGTCTTCTATTAGAGGGAAAGTGTGATGCTTCACTGCTGGCAATTGTCCACCTTTTAATGATAGCTCTGAGTTCACTACATTGGGCCCATTTCATTAGACATAAACTTGTAAGGCTCCTGGCCTAGAGGTGCTTTGTTACTGCTGGTCAGCATGATTTTTGTCCTCATGAAACACTAGTTTAACTTAGATTCCATGCCTGGCAGAGACTTGAGTTTCTTAGGAAAAAAATCCACCTGTGAGTGGGCATACTTGAAGTTGTGTACATCGTGCTTTAGTTTTTCTTAGAATCCCTTCTGACCCTCATAGAAACATCATAGAACAATGTTTTGGAGCAGGAATGCCAGACCAGCTTGCTAGCAAGGCAGTAGAACCCCTGCTAATGATCACTATTTGGCCCCTGCAACCCTGCTTTCTTGAATAAGAAAATCAAGAGGATATTAAACTGAATTTGTATTGACTGTCTGAGTAACCCTCTAGACACTTTCCTTCGGAGATAATATTGCATTATTTATTTAAGCCAAAAGCTGAAAGCAACTACTGCTCAAATATTGAGATAACTCACATTAAGAACTCCCACACAGAAACCTGATTTGATGTTTTGTGATTATGTACCAGGTTTCAGTTGGTGTGTGAGCTCTCAGGCATCAGTAAGAAACATAATCACAGGGAACAGGAAGAAAAAAAAATCACTGCACACACAAAAAGCTAGAACTGTGATCTGACAGTGACTTCACCAATCCTTGTCCCAACCTCTGTTTGTCATGATGGATGTGTAAGTGCACATGTGCCCAGGAGAGAGAGCATGCAAGCCCAGAAACACAAGAATATACGTTTTGCTCAAAACCAGGCTACAAGCGGCAGGTAGAAAGGCATAAGGCAGTTGTACAGCAGTTTGTCTTTTCAGCAGGGACTTTTCATCCACAAACACACAAATGAGTTATGTAAAAAAACAACAGCCTTGAATCCCACCTGTTATTGGTGTTAGAAAATGTGCAGATGAAACAAATCAAACCCTGACCCGCTCAGCAGCACGTCTTTCTGCATCTCCAGGAAAGCTTTCAGGAAGGCTCCTGGTGTTGGCTAAAACAGCTAGCTAATGTTTAAATGTTATTATCTGTAAATTTTCCAGGTTGATAACTGGCTTGGTGTCATCATAGAGTTCTTGCAAAAGAACAGAGTTCAGCCTCTCTGAATATTAGGACACTTTTTGATTGCTCGGTTATTTACTTTGTGAGCTTTTAAAAAGGGAGTGCAAATTTTTAATAGGTATTGAATTCTAGATTAAGTGCATGTGCTAAAGAGATATGGTGGATGAACTTTCCTTTCCTCAAATGTCCATGTGTTTACTGAAGGTTTAGGGGTTTGCTGCTTTCTGGTTTTGTTTTATCAAGCTCTACTATGACTTTAAATCATAAAGGCTGAGTAAGATTTTGAGATCTGATTCAAAAGCTTGCCTGTAATAAACGATTGTTAATATAGAGGACTATTCTTACTTACCTACTGTGCTTTCTGTCAGAAAAATGTTTCCCTTAATCTGAAAAACTACCAACATTCCAATAACGTTGTCTGCCCCTAAGTACACACATGAGCCTTCTGTAATCTCATTTTTACTGGGGAACTGAGATGTCTTGTCAGGTGGAGTCTGAAGCAACCCAGTCACAGATGACCAGAGAGTACACAGGTATCAGATTTAAAATTCTTAACCAGAAACCAGCTTTTGACTAGTAACAGATAGGATGGAGGCAACTGCAAAAGTATCTGGAAACTTGTACTGGAATAGGGGTTGGAGGACTGAACAAACTTAGTGCTGTAGCACACAGGGTAACAGGTGGGTGGGCTTTTCGGTTATGGTGGAGGGGAGGATTTCTATGCAGAAAGTAATCCTGTTATGACTTGGACAGTTTCAGTTCCTGTGAGAAAAAATAAAAATAAAAAATGAAGAAATATTTGATTCCATAACAAGGAAAGGCTATTCTTTAAAGGGATTATATCCAGATAAGGAAAATCATAAGTACAGATGTAGATGCACCCTTTTACTCCCCAGAAAGAAGCTTGAAGATACTTCTAGTGTTACCTTGCATGATGGCTTTTAATTATGTTAATTGACGTAATCTAAGTAAGGAATTTATCTTCCAAAACCACTTCCAGCAAGCAAAGCTACTAACTTTCCTTTGGTTTTATTTTTTATGTAATAAAAAATAAAATTTTTATGTAATAAAAAATAAAATTACAATGATGGGAATAGTCAAATCCCCTCTTCAACCTGTGCCCTTCTGCAACACAGGTGTACGTCGAGAGCATCATTCTTACTACTAGAAAGTATTTTCCACTCTAATCTGTACCTTAGGAGAAATCCTAACTCAGATTTCATGGGAAATCATAGGCAAAGGTGGGCTTAATATGGGCTTGGACAAGTAATTGATAAGGATTAAAAAAAAAAAAAAAAAAAAAAAAAAAAAAACGAGGAGTATTTTTAAG
>WEIU01005036.1:27565-49237 GCA_013389925.1 Aegithalos caudatus | reverse complement strand
AAAAAAAAAAAAGCCAGGGATATTCTTGAGAAGTTATGAATATTTCTAGGAAATCCATATCTGGAGCCAAATCATGAGATTTGAAAACACTTCTACTCATCTGTGTGGTATGGGTTGATGGCAAGTTTTATGTCTGATTTAGAACCAGACACATTCCATGGGATCAAGAAATTGCATAAACGTGGAATTTGCTGTAATCATTGACTTGAAGAGCACTGGGAGAGAAATATACTTGTATACTATGGCACCTGAATAATATCAGGAAGGAAGCTTCAAAGGGAATATAAAACAGTAAAAAAGTTATTTCTTCTTTTCTTCTGAACAGACTCCAAATTTACCACTGCAGAACTTAGTGTTTCATTTCACGTTAGTGCTGCTTCCACTAGTACAAAAACCAGGCAAACAACAAGAATGGCTTAGAAGATCACAGATGTGTAAGTAAGATTTTAAGTGTTCTGATCTGGAGAAAAGTATTACATGAGCACAAAAAGACAAAATTCAGGTAATGCTAACATTACATACCTGAATGAGGCAGAAAAATCCTTATTACCAAAGTTTGAAAAAAGACACAAAATCAAGAAAAAAAATAAGGGAAGTCAAATAATATAAATCTGAGTAATGAACACCAGAAAAGGGATATACTCCCCACCCTCTCCCAATAAAAGATAATTCATCAAATTAAACTATTTAAAATATCAAAAAAATCACTGGAGAGGATAATATCTGATGGGATGTAACATGGAAAAACAATCATCACCCATCATTTGAGCTTCTTCTTTGTGTCCCAAATGATCAGTAAAGGATTATGTTACATTACTTGTGGAGAACTAAATAAGTCAATGGACAGGCTAATAAATCTGACAAACTGGAGAAAACTTGATAAGCTGTCTGAATAGGTATAAATCCAAACTCAGCTCAACACCAGTGGAAAGAGGCTGCAGTTTTAACAGGCTTAGAACCCTGCACCTGTGTTTCTATGCTTGAGCTACCACAACAATGTTTCTTCTTAAATGTGAGTATCTTTGGCAGCTCTCATGAAAAGTTTTGCTAACGAAGCTGTTTTTGAAGAAGTTAATGGAAAGAAAAAATTATTCCCTATAAAGATTTGTACAGGGATCATTTACTCCCATTATTGCAATAAACAATGTCACTGTCATGATACAAACCCAAAATGTTTACTATTGCTAAAAATCTCCAAGCTCTATATCAATTATTTTATCTTGGATGCATCACTATTATAAACAATTGTACAGGTTATTTATTTATTATAAACATTGTACAGGTTATTTCATAGGGCCATGAAAAAGAAGGCACTTTTCAGCACAAGAATATAAAAGCAATTTCTTCTGCAGCTTTCCTGTCATCAAAGTTTTATTTAAAAGTTGGGACTTTAAATTTCCTATCTATTTGAAATTTTATATTTCTTTCACTTTCAGTCAATGTCTACTGCTGTAGCTAACAAAAGTGAGAATTCATTCAAAACCATGGGTTTAGTGGATTAGGAAATATAGTTGCTGAATCTTGGAATATATTAGGGAATCACATAGAAACACAGAATATGCTGAGGTAGAAGGGATTCATAAGGATTATCAAAGTCCAGATCCTGGCTCTATGCAGGACAGCCCAGGTGTCACACCATGTCCCTGAGAGTGTCATCCAAAAGCTTCTTCAACTCTGCCAGTCTTGGTGCTGTGAATACTGCCCTGGAGAACCTCCTCCAGTACTCAACCTCTGCATGAAAAACCGTTTACTCATATCCAGCCTACACCTCCACTGACACAACTTCAGACTATTTCTTGGTTCTTGTCCCTGGTCCCCACAGAGGAGAGATCAGTGCCTGCCCCTCCTCTTCCCCTGATGAGGAAGCTGTAACTGCAGTGAGGTATCCCCTCGGTCTCCTCCAGGCTGAACAGACCAATTGCCTTCAGCCACTCCTCATTCAGCTTCCCCTCAAGGCCCTTCACCATCTCTGTTGTCCCCTTAAGAATGCTCTCTAGTAGTTTAATATCTTTCTTATATTGTGGTGAACAAAACTAATTTGTTATTGTAATTACCTTCCATGATTTTTTCAAATCCAAATCTACTGTTGGATGAGGTTTGTAGCTGAATACTTGGGAAAAAATAACAAGACCCAAGTGCAAATAACACCTTCCTTCTGCATTTTCAGCCTCTAGGATTGGATTATGAGAATGCTGAAAATTACACTGAATCTTTTTCTGAAAATTACCATCCCTGCTCAGACAATCATTTCAGTTGAGGAATTGCCATAGTACCTTCAGTTTAATTACAGACAGACAGACTTGATATCACTATGGCAGTTTTCACACAACCTTAGAGGTCGGTTTTACAGTAAAAAATTTTAGCAGACCTCACTACTGGCATAAAATCTCTCCTTCAAAATAATAAATACTCAGCAAGATAGAAGTTGTGATCAATTTCTCACAAGCAGAAAAGGCATGGGGGAAAGTATGTGAGAAATTATCCAACCTGAATCCAAAAAGCCAACAGGAAACAAAAGGTTTATCAGTTCCCAGTACACCTCTCAGTGTACTTTAAGTTGCACTATGAAGTAGTCTAAGAGCAGAGCATGCCATCTCTGTGGTGCATTTTTTTTTTCTTTAGTAAATGGGGAAAACTAAAGGGGTACACACTCTAACTGGCTGTGGGTGTTCAGCCTGTGAGACTAGCCTGGAGCCAGTCCAAAATCCACAAGTTTAGCACCAGCTCTACAGACCTGCTCCTCTTGCCTTATCGTTCCTGCCAACAAGTAGGATATTCGGTATTGTCAAAATGCCACCTGTGTGGTGGTGCTCCATGCTTCTGAGGACATTCCCACTCCCTCTGGTTTACCTGGTGCTGACAGTGTCACCAGTTAATTTCTTGCTCCATTCTGAGAAACATTCGCAACTTTGCACAAACACCTGTTGCAATCAGGCTGCTTTTTCCTGAGCTACTAGTTGGCTTGATTCAGTCTGGATAGCCTCACCCTTGGCAGTACCCTAAAAGCCTTTGTGTTCCTTTGAGTTTATTGACAAGTTTGCCAAGACTCCAGTCACATTCTTCTACATTTTTGTTTTCACTTCTGCCTACCCTTGCTTCTACTGGGGCTGAAATTGTTGCCAAACCTCCCAGGTTTGCATTTTTCCCTCTTTGTACCATCCCAGTTAGAGAATGTCGTCGCATGGCAACACAATGCAAAGCATTCATTTAGTGACACAGAACAATCTAACTAAAGGCTATTTCAGCCACACACAGGTTGATTTTTGTGGAGAAGTGTAGACAAAAAAAAGGGAAAATATCCACAGATCCCACAATCCTTCTTTATTATGAAGAATGGCTTTTAAATGAAGTCAAGCAGTATCTTGTTTTATCATTCATTTATTTAGCAAAGAAAGGAATGAATTCAAATACCCCACACAATGAACACATATTATTCCCTGATATCAAGATGCAGATTCGCTTGTGAACAATTTTAAATGACTCTGGTTTTTTACTATTGAAGTCATCTTGTACTGTACATGAATTTGTGCAGAAGCAATACATTTTGGGCTCAATTCTGTAAACACATAAAAATAAGTAACTTGTTACATCTATACCATTGATCTCAGTGTGGTTACTTATGTGATGAATAAAATTATTCTCAAGAGCCTAGCTTATGTCAACCTAGGCATGGAAATGACATTGAAAATTAGAAGTATATCTCTCTAGGCTTACTGCAGTGCTGGAGAGAGACACAAGCCCCCATCAGGATGTAACTCTGCCTAAGTATGTTTTCCTAGATGAGACATAGACAAGGCTGGTGGCAGCTACATTTAAAATTGGCCAGACACCTCAAGCAGAGCAAGATAAGCTTGGACCAAACTGTTTACAGAATTGATCTCATACAGCAAAGCCATTATGCATACAATCAACATTAGGAATGTGCTCATGTTGCGCCGATTTTATTAAAACTGGTCCCACATTTAAAGAAGTGAATATATTCATTCTAGAATTATGAGAAAAAAATACTGAACATTTTGCTTACATCTGGGACCTCTTATATTATTTTCTGGTTTGAACAGCCATATGATCTGATGCTCTGAGAAATTTCTTCACTAACATAAGTGCCTCAGTAGCTCTTGATTTCTACGCTGGTGCAGTATTTTCCCAGAGTCTGGTGTGGATCTCTGGTAGAGCTAACTAAATACACAGTGTCCTACATCCATGTGAGACTTTAATCAGTACTGCTTAATAGCCTGGAAAACAAAGCCATTTAAGCCCCATTCATTCTTCCACTCTCTTATGAAATTCCTAATCCTAGTAAAAAATGTCTTGATTAGTTTTAGCCAAACCACACTGCTTCAACATCAGGTGACTGCAAATGGCTGGAAAAGCTTCTACATAGAGTAACTTGGAAAAAGTCATAAAGATCATCAGACTCAAATCAACATCCAAGATTTATCTGCAAGCACAAGAGTCCATTTCCTAAGCAACCGAAGAACATATGCTATGATACAGACATAAAAAATAAGCCCAAAAATGTACTCAGGCATAGCGGTACTTTGAGCTGGCCAATGAGTGTATACACCGTGCAGGATGTGACTGGCAGCCTTGCTTCCTCCTCCCTCCATGCAGCAGAGCTACATGGAAACAGCTTTACTTAGAGAATCTTCATTTATCTGCCAAACTTTTTGCATTCAAAATAGAGAAGCATTTTTAAATTTATACAATCAGTATAAACATGGTTAGTAATATTAACTAATGGCATCAGAGGTAATATAATTATTTATCCAAAATAGATACCTTTATCCAAGAGGAAGGATGAAGGATATTTAAGCATGGCATTTGCTGAGCAAGGGACTTGATTTTCCCTTTCAAAGAATAGAACAATACTTTCATAACCAAATACTATCTTTGAGAAAATTTGAGAGCTCTGTTGACTAAAACAAGGTTTGACAGAAAGAAAAAAATAATAGCTTTCAAGAAGAAATGGATATCGTTTCATAGGGGACTTGGCAGTGCTAGGTTAATTGTTGGACTTGATCTTAGAAATCTTCCAACTTAAACAATTCTATGAAACCTGCTTTTTCAGCTTTGTAGCCTATATTAGAAAAAAATGCTAAATAAAGTTAAAAATTAATAGAGACTGCACTTTGCTTTGCTTAATGTACTAGAAAGAGCTGTACTAAACTACCTGGGCAGCCACATGGAATTCAGAAGGTGAAAATACTGATGCAGGCAGTGCCTCTGGGGTCCTTTAAAATTACCTAAGACACAAATATCTAAAGAATTTATAGCCTGTTGTCTCACAACCTAGCTTGACAAGGAGATCTTGCCATCAAGTTTTTCTCATTTAAGTGCTGTGAATTTTCCATGTTTACCCTGCTGCTTCAGATAGATTTTTGAATATATTTCTACTTGTGATATAGAACAATTAAATTTAGGAAGCTAAATGACAAAGAAAAATAATTAAAAGAAACACTTTCCTGACATGTTGGCATGGGAGCTGCCCAAAGATCTCAAAGTATTTCAGGAACACCTTAGGAGAGGGAAGGGTGAGCAGACTGAGCATTCTACCTATGATCATTCAGACTTAACCTAGGGTATGATTACCACATATATAACACATATCTAACATATGTATTTATTCATGAAAATAATGAAAAATAGATCACTATAAAGATAGGCATGCCTCAAACTACTGAAGAGTCAGGAAAAAAAAGATAATTTCAGTAATTTTAATTAAAAAAGTAAAATAAAAGTACATAGTTCAAATATTTTAAAGATATTGGTCTCAAAACTAATAGTGTGAATATAAAATCCAGAAGTTGGACTAATGTGCTCTTAGTACAGGGGCAGAATGGAATAATGTTGCTCATATGTGTGTATTTACATGTGCTGCTTTTTCTTGGTGGTAGCAATGATATAGATTTTATTTTATTTTATTTAAATATAAAATTTATCTTTTGGCATGAGCACAGTAATTCAAATCCCATACTGGTTATGATTTGGAGAGCTTTTCTCCCCTCTATTTCTTGCAAAGAAAATTTTCTTTTACCCAGGGCAATCAGCTAATTTATTACTGGAAAACCAAATCTAATGTACAGTGAAAAATCACGAATTATAGAGACCCAGTATTATTATATTTCTGGAAATGAGCTGGTGTGAAGCTGAGGTGCTTTCATTTGACTGAGTTAGTAACAGGGAGAACTATTCAGCTGGAAAAAAATAGGCAGTTGATCTTAATTACTTTCATAGGTGGTAAATGTGTGTTCATTTTACTGCATAGAATTTTAAAGACCACTTTGAATTTTTTCATTTTTCTGTAGAACAGATTGGAAGCATAGTGCTACATTCAGATCCATCCCCATTCAAAAATATAGCTCACTGCCATGACTGTATACAGTATTTACCATTGCTATGGAAGTGTTTATTGGTACTTTTTGATTTTTTTTTTCATACATAGTTGTGAATCATTATAATCTGTACATGTTTTTCTCTATTTGTCTATCATACCATGACCTAATTAGGCAAGGACTCTAAACAGAATGGAAACATTTCCACTCTGCTTCTCCTTGCATACCTCCCTAGTATTCTAGTGCTAAGGTCTTTCCTTTTAGCAAGAAAATGAAAGCCTAGTTCTTTAATCTTTAACATTCACTTTTAATTTCTTCTCACAAGCTTCTGTGAATAGCAAATGCTTCCTTGCCACTATATACTCTGTAAAATCTGACTCAAATCCCTGCAATTTTCTTTTTAGTTATACATATGGAATTCAGATACAAAAATAAAAATGTCATGAATGTGGGTGAAAACAGACAGGACAAAGAAAAATGGTATAAAACTTTGTGTTTCCTCATCTACCACTACAAAAGGAATTAAAACTGATAACTTAAAACTCAAATAGTATTTTAAATATTTACATCAATGAAGTCCAACAAGATCATCACTTGAAACACCATAAGAATGTTCCTCTAGGGGCTGACTGATGCAGGTCAGACACAGCAGCAAGATGAGGCAGCCCTTTGCAAATGTATCTATATTCTCTGAGCCAGCTTTGTTTGTTGGACACATGCATATAGAGTAAAAGCTGGAAAGAAAAAAGCAGATCTATGATTACGCCTACATACCCCCAGGAGCCAGAAATGGCACACAATACACGGTGCAGTTGTACTTTTCTGTGCCCAGCCTGGTCGCAAGTGCCACAGCCAGCAGAGACAAGCGTGTCCCATGGGCACGCATGAGGGAGAGGAAGCCTGTGGAACACCACAACAAACCCACGTGCTGCAGCAAGGATGGTTTATCAAAGACACAGAGAAAAACCTCCCAGTGTGCTTCTCCCATCTGCCCTCCTCCCTCGGTCTCCCTGTAGGACATGCCCTTCCACACCCTTGCAAAAATTAAACTGAGCAAGGTGAAGGCTTTATGTGACTGGGCACGGCTTGCAACTGGAAACCACTGACCCTGGAAGTGTCCTGGTTAATTACAAGATTGTATTTCTCGGTACAGCCTTAGTACTTCTCTGTGCTCTGAGCAGCCATACTGCAGTCAGAGTGATTTACAGCCCAGGAAGATCAGCCTACAGAGCCCAGAGCTGCTGCAGAGGATCACTAAACCACCACATTTCTTCTTGTCATCCCCAGCACCTTGTGAGCTCTTTTTGGCAGTGTGAGCTTCAGGAGACTGCAGAGAGGGCTAACAGCAAAGCTCCATTTTTAAACCCCAAGGAAATAAATGACAACGCCTAAAAAAAAATAGATTTGTACTCCTGGCACACGTTTAAGGGGTAACATTATTATTTCTTTTTAAAACTCTGGAATTACTTAGTCACTTGTTAGAGAAATATGAGTGGAAATTTATGAAACTGAGCGAAGCAATGCCATCTTCATGAGTGGTCCAGCAACACTGAGGGGCTACAGCTGCCCCTGACACTGAAGGCCAACCTTGCATTCTGCAAAGAAAACATCATGTCACAAACAGGCGGTTTGGGCTTTTGGCATCAATGGGACATTGATGGCTTGGATCGTGCTTGAAATGTCTCTGAACTTCATCTCTGATGCCTCAATCACATGAGCACTTGAGTAGCACAGGCCTTGGGGACTGGGGAGTTATAGGAGGCCAGAAAATACACAAGCCCATTAGTACTCATCATAATTATTGAAATCTGTAAAATAGGTATTAGAATAAGTCTTTGCAGTAAGATGTGGATTGAAGTATTTGTTTCTTTCCTCTAGAATCAGGTTGTTTTTGTTAAATGCCTGGAAGGAAAAAGAAAAAAAACAAAAAACAAACCAGATATCAGAAAATGAAAAGGATATGGGAAAAGTAACCACTAAGTGCTCTTTCATCAAGGCAGTTTTTGTGACAAATATCTGCATGTACTAAGCCAGTCAAAAGTGCACTGAGAAATACCTGTACATTTACAGAAACTTATATTTGCAAGAAGTATCTGCTTACATAATAACATTCCTACAGAAAGCAATTTTACTTAATAAAGGCAGGCATTTTCTCCCCACATTACGGAACTAATTTTATGATTCTATGAATATTTTTATCATATATATGCCGTTCTTCCTATTAGAAGGTGTCTTTTTATTAAGTATTATTTTCTCTTTATTCCTTAATTGTTGTCTTAATTCTCTGATTTTCAAGTGGCAGAAATATCTGAAGGCCTTAAGAGTATAAATCCTGTTTTTTAAAAAAGTAATATGGTTATTTAGAATATGAATTTTCAAAGGATTGGGGTTTGGTTTTTTTTTCTGTAGCTATCTAGAGAGATGACGTAGAATTTGAAAAAGTTTTAAATTAGGTCTATATTCCACTGCTGACTAGAAGATCCACAGTTTTCTTGTTATTTTTAATGATTTTCATTAAAATGTCCTTAATTAGGAAGAAAAATGCAGAATTAAAGACCTGGATTATCCAGGTAGGATTCAAGAAAAATCCTCATTTGCAAAAAAGCTTTGCAGCTGCATGAATAAACTTTGTAATCTGGAGATACTGAACTAGGTATTTTCAGAATGCACATCCTTCCTTAATTCAGTGGATCTGAAAAGCAGAGTTATTTTAAAAGGTCATGAAAAGAAAACAGCAATTTGAGAATAATGATGAAATAGCATGGATATCATTATAGACTCTCAGTACATTGGTACTACATTTCCATAGAGTAGTTTGGCTATAAACTCTAGCTGAGAGTCTGACCCAGAATATATTCACCAGATACATCTTCCATATAGAGACATAGTGCAGGAAGATGAACAGTGCCCTTGACATCAGAGCCAAAGGATTTTCTTCAATAGATGCCATGGTGAATTTACCATGGCCCTATTTACTTCTTGAATAAGCCACTAGGGAACACAATTAGGAAAAAAATTTCACAAAACAACTTGAGTGATTTGCTTTTTTTTCCCGGAAAACCTGCTGTATAAATTATACTCACATGCAAAATCCAACTTTCTGCCTAACAGGGATTGACAAGTGAAAGGATCTGCAATTACAATACCTCAAGTGAAATCCACTTTTGTCATTAACAATCAGCATAATTTGAGCTCATAAATGTGACCATGGAAAAGTAGCAAGGAGAATTCTTTTGATACGGGAGAAATGTTGTCTGGGTGTACAGGGTAGCTCCCAGCCCTCTGCTCACCTTGATGGCTTCTACAGAGTCGTATTTGTCCAGTTTGTTGATGTGGTTGGTGATGCTGGTGTTGAGCGGAGCGGGTGACACCGGGTGGATGACAGTGGCATCATGGGACTGCTGCTGGTACCGCTGGCAATACGTGTAAACGAGCAGGGTGAGAAGGCAACCAAGGATTGAGCTACTTAATCCCACTGCAATCATGTGGAACATGTTGAACTCTGCAGAGCGGAGAGAAGGCGGCAATCTTAATTTAAAGGCAGTAGCAGTAAAAGCTTCAGCTCGGGGAAATATGTAGACAAGTGTTTGATTCAAATAAGGATAAGGGAATTTTCATGTGTTTCCCTGAAACATCTCAATTGCAATGGTTTATCCCTTCAGTAGTAAATTCATTTTACCTCCCTGAAGGGACCATTATAAGAATCTTAGATACCCATACATCTCTGTAAGTAGAGATCATTGAAAGATGCTTAAACAAGTTCAGAACACAAATAAAAGAAAAATTAATTGCATTCCATATGTTTGAATAGTTCATTGGGTTTTTTTCAGACTGTATAACACAGCCTTGTTATATATAAATTATGTATATAGTGTACATAAATAGTTTTTTTCTTTCAGTGAACTACAGTATCACCTCCTCTGCTGCTATTACAGTTCTTTCTCTTACACATAGTGTGTGGCAGAACTGATAAAATTCTGAGATCTTTGAAGCCTGGCCCTGCTTTCCATAAATGTTTTCAATGTCCCTTTTATTGAATGCATGTCCCAGAAGCAACAGCAAATGTTTTTCCACTTTGATTCTTTATGGTTGCCATTCTTTTTGTATCTTGGCTAGTTTGTTCCTTTCTCCAGCTGTTGGATTTTTTTATTTATTTAAGGGGGAGTGAGTAAGAAATGGTAGCATTCTAGGGGGAAATGGGAAGTGGTGAGAGATGGACTCCTTGAATCTCAATACACCTTTAAGAATGGCATCCAGAAAGTGCAAAGTCAGCAACTCAGAGCCCAGCACCCTCCCATCTGCTCTGCTCTTCAAGGGTACAATGGCATCAGACCATAGGGAACACTCTCCACCTACGAACAGAGGAAACCCATTGCTGCATGGAACTGCAGGAGGGAAGCTAGAGCACAATCATCCCCTGATGTTACTGAACAAAGACACCAGATCAGATATGGCATGAGTAGGATTTGCGCAAAATAAACAGGTTGCACTGCTTTCCATTGTTATTTTGAACTGGAGCTGTTCTTTTTGATTTATGTTAGGGAAGAAGTATCACTGAGAAGCTGATGCTGGAAATTTCATCTTAGCATGACTGAAAATTTGTTTGTTGTTGCCTAAATGTAGAAATGAAGGATTTTTAACTGATATACTGGTGCTAGTCTTAAAACATGCCTTAGATCTTTTTCACTGTAATACAGAAAAATGGGCCTGTACATGTGTCTTATTTTTTTTAATAAAATAGAAGGCAGGACTTTTACATACTTATTGAGTACTTAGAAATATAAACTAACGGTGACTCAGCTGACTGTGTCAATATATCAACCTATCACTAAAATATCCCTCTACACCTTTATTAGGGTTTCCCAGTGTTGTAGAACTTGGCAAATGTTTTCAGAGTACCACTGCTAATTAGCAAAAAAACCCAATGCCATTATCTTGGTTCCCATAACAAGTTACCATATGCACAAGTACCCTTGCATAACCTCCGTGTTTCCATTGTCCTTTGTCAGGTTAAGAATGCAGCTTATCTGTGCTTGGAAGAATACTAGAACTGGCCAGAGCTATTACCATGACGACACAGACTAAGCGTGATAGGACAGAAAAAAAAAAAAAATTCCTTTTCCTTCTTCTCCTTCTTCTTCTTCTTTTTCTTCTTCCCCTCCTTCTTCTTCTTCCTCTTCCTCTTCTTTCTTAGTAGTTTTAAGTTTTTCCTTTCAAGATCTATTTTTCTAGCATCATGACTCTCCAAAATGGAACCTTTTATTTACTTTTTAGTTTTGTCTCTGGCAATGAAGCTGAAAATGAGTCCCAAATAGAGTCTGGGCTATTAAATTTGTTAGCAGGCCGGTTTTCTGCTGCTTATTTGGAGTCTAAAAGAGGTTTGCAGACTTATTATCCTGAAAAAGGCGGAGCAACAAATTTACAAATTTTGACCCTCTTATAACTAGATTATTATAGGTATTTCTTTATGAGTACAAGGGTGACTGCCACGCTGAAAAAGAAGAAAATACAAACATCCAGTAATACATGCTCTACTCTCAAAGGTCATCAATGACAGATGGATATTTAATGAGAAATCCTGTAATAACTACATTTTTCTGTACAAGTAACTACCTCTTTTTTCTGTACAAGTGTAAATAATAAGAATGCAGCATTTAGAAGGTAGAATAATACTAAGGGAGTGCAAAAGGTGAAACAAAAGGAAAAAATGGGGAATCAATATTTCAGCATTTAACAGACATCTTGAGCTGAAAAGCTTACCGCCACATCGTTTCTCTTCTATGCTGCTGGATCGTGCCACAGATATTTCTAGAAAAAAATAAATAAATCACTTTGGCCAAGGAGAAAAAATACTGCAGAGAATTCCTCATTAGATTAACACAGTAAGGATTAAAAAAAATCATTATATTACATCCACTTCAAATCCAAGGTAAAAAATATTTTCACTATGTGGTAGAATTAATAGAAAGGACCCATGATATCTTCAGGTTGCTTAGTTTCCCAAGGAAAAGCAGCAACTTATTTTTAATTTGTGCCTCAAAACATCTCTGGAATGAAACGGATTAAATGCACATAGAAACATTCTTTGTGGAGTTTAGGCTTGTGGAGAAAGATTTTATTTACTGAAGTAAAATTAACTCCAGTTTAATTACCTTGTGTTCAAATGTGCTCTTTACTACCAGAAGTCTCATCTAGCACTAATGTGAAAAGTGGGAACTTATACATCTTCAAAAAAGATGACTGACAATTTCATAGGTCTCAGTTGTAAACTACTAAAATGTAATTCCAGCCTGTATCCTTATCATTTTTACTTTGAAAATACAGAATAAAATCTGTTGGCAATTGAGCTTTTCCACTCCTTACTTCCAGGCCATAGTTTCTATAAAGGGAAATTCTGCCTTAAAAATTGGTCTCTTGAACCTTTCTGAAAAGGTCAAGGATCACCCGTATACAAGTGGGGTAGCTGACACAGTATACCTGGATTTCAAAAAAGTAGAATTTTAATTTCTTTGACAACATCGTTCCAAGCAACAAATGAAGTGAGGGAAAAGATACAGAAATGGGCTAGTACTATGTGTCCAGTTCTTACAACAGAGGAAGGTTGCCACTTCTGCAGGTATTAGACTTTTCAGCCAAGAGCTAGGGTGGAAACCCCTGAGTTAGAGCACCTGGCTGAGTAAAGGAGAGCCAAGTGAACCAAAGAAAGTAAGCTCGAATCCCTAACGTGTGAGTAATGGGCATGACTTTATCTGCTTATCTGTTACTGGTAATGTGAGAAGGAGCAGCAAACAAACCAGAATGGCAAGAGATGTGGTGGCTTTTTTCAGACTCTGAAAATGCCTACCTTCCAAAAAAAGTTGTACAACTTATATTGGATTAAGGCTTCAGAGTCACAGAATGAGAATATCAATAGAGTTTCAAAAGCCTTAGGAAAGGGAAAATACAGCGTGGGAGGTTTTGCGTTCATAATGACATTTTTCACATTGGTTTTAGACGAAGATACTATTTGGGAGTTAAAGCATTATGCACCATCCATAAAAACAGAGTTTAACTTTTCTGATGTCTTTTTTTACATTGTACTATAGTTTACTGCACGGTCACACAAAGAAAAGGTTGCTGCACTGAATAAACACAGCTACATTTCAAATGATACATTAAAATGTAAATTTTTCTGTCTGTGAAAAGACTCCTAGCTTTTTTTAATGTATATAGGGAGAAAGTTGACTGTTAACAGCAGTGCATTGTGACCACCCATACTGTTGTGTGGATTTAAATGACTCCTGTGATTTAAAAACAAAAGTACAGTCATGAGTTTTAATGAATACTATAGAATAATACATGTGACTATCCATCAGGTGCTTAGCAGTCATGGGAGATAAGGACTGGAGGCAAAGCTAATAGTATTTGCCTTTCTGAGAAGTTATTAATGTAAGGGACTCCCTGAAATGATTTCCAGATTAACAACCATAGCACTCATTTTCTACATGCAAACTACAAAACATACAGCAACATTTCTTTAATAATCCTAGTCTCAAAAACACTTAAAATAAAATGAAAACTGTTTCTACTTGCTGTATGTACTCATCCCCTTCTACCAAGAATGGGAGAGACCTGTAGAATGATGTGACAGTGACTAACCAAAATCCCAGGCAGTGACAGTAGGTACAGCTCCACAGCACTGGATGCCATGGGACAGATTTTTATGGAGACAACAGATCTAACAACATTACCTCTACACAACAGACCAACATTCTTGCGCTGACCAAAGGCCAGTTCTGCTTCAGCTCATGGATTTGCACAGTGCAGTCTGGAACAGTGTTCTGCCTTGGTCCTGAAGCTTTGAGGGGTTTCACTAACCCTTTAAGGAGCTGGCTGATCTCACCTGGTATAAAGTTGGAGTCAGCAGCACAGGCTCTGCTCTCTGTGGTGTTGCCCGTGCACTGGCTGCCCACAGGAAACAAGATGACGCACTGCCGAGCACGAGTCTGGAAGCCAGATGAGTTGCAGTCAGACCACTCGGACCACTCGGACCAGCTGTCTGCAACAGGCAGAGAGGGACACACATGCAGACACTGATTAAGGAGCTCAAGTGCACTGAGTGAGAGAGAAATGACTTGTATTTCTGAGTTAGGACAAAAAGCCTCCTCACCAACTACCACCATCTAGCAGAGGGCAGCTCCCTCATTCCGATGAAACAAAGGCAGTTTGGCTTTGGCAGAACTCTCTGAAATGTGGATTTAAGGGTAAATTTGCCACAGACATCTCATGCTTTTGGCTTCTGCCACGGCCTTTGTGCAAGTAAGAAGCCAGAGAATTCTGTGGAGGTAACTGAAAGAGTGATAGCTGTGGAATGAACTCCAGTCTAGGTCATTAGGGTGGACAAGGGCACTGCACTTAATGTATCTGACAAGTAGCAATGAGAACTATAAGAGTATATATTACAATTTGAAACGGGATGTGTATTTAACCACAAAAATAAAAGCATCTTGAAGATTTTTTAAAGTTTTCTTTTTTAGCTTTTGCTACTTCAGGTTCATTTCTTGGCTGTAGATTCTCATCTACTCTTCCCCATTCAGATTGTCACCTTCTATTTCTTTTCTATCTTTCTTCCTCTCCTCATGTAGCCTTGATTAAGATATTTTTTATTTCATGCCTACGTGATCTCAGATACTTTCCTTAAAAGAAATGAATTGATTTCATTCCCATGAGGTGGTGTGAGTTTACTGCACTCAGCATTCTTAAAACTCAAGGCCAAGCCTTGCCTTCACAGGAGTCTTCTGAGTTTGGCAAATATAGGAAAGACAGAGCTCAGGTAAACTTCCTTTCTTCTGTCAGCTTTCCCACAGAGATTGGTTTTATGGTTTTGTTATAGAATAAATAGTGCCCTACTATTCCAAACCAAACTTGTTTCTGCTTCAAAATTTTAAGTGGTTTTATGCCAATGTGAAGCAAATATACAAATTTCATTTTACCTCAAGTGAAAAACTGTGTATTTTCTAATTTTTATTCAAGTTAGATTGAAGAACATTACAATTTGTGAATTAGTGAAGCTTTTCTACACTATTAATCTGGTGGAAAGTCAAGTAAGTTTTACACTCTTTGGGGCCCTTTTAATACCTTGTATAACTCCAGAATACAAGGTTCACATTTACTCATTACTTTCCCCTTGTTCACACAGGAAAGAAGTTAAAACTCTCAGTCACCTAAAATTTAACAGACTGCAGCAGGAATATTTGAGACTGCAGTCTTGAAAAATGCCAAGCAATAGATGTTGTTTATTAAATAGGTTTACCCAGCAGGTAAGAACTATTGATATTTAATGAACAATTAGTAACTGTCTGGATGAGGCCTTCTTTGAACAACAGGACAAATACCTTGATACAATCAGCTTGTAAGATCTTGATATTGTGAGTAGCAGAAAAATACTCAGCTTTGTCCTTTAGCTTTTCGGTTTCCTAGGAAAGGTCCTGGGAGGGGCTCATTAGCGGAGTGGGTACTAGGAGCACAGAGGCAGATGCCAAAATGTAGTTCAATCCTAATTCAGGGGGGTAGGAGAGCTGAGATGGAAGTCAAGCAAATGGACAGGCTTCTTCCTGCTTACTTAGTGTGGCACATCCAGGAGCTGCTGTTATCATCTCAAGTGTCAGCTGCTGGATCTAAGCAAAATAAGTATTTGGACCTTTACCCTTTTTAGTTACAATAAGCCCTGCTCATTCAAGCTTAAAGGAATGTTGCCCATTATGAATCTTGGCCCTGTTCTCACTGGTGGCAGAAAGCATGTTTAAGCCAGAGCCAAGATTCTTCTCCAATACTGGTTTAATTGGGATATACACAGCAGCTGCCAAAATACTTGTGGACATCCTAAATGCATCTTGTTGGCTGGTGCACTCTGCAGCCCCATCTTGTCCAATGTGCTTTTGACCTGCCAGGTCCTTTGCTGAAGAAGCTACATCCCATGATGAAAGAGGAACTTCAGAGTACACAGAGATCATGCTAAGTCATATATGGGTGACTGGGGGAGGTTATTGTTTCGTCCTGCTCCTTAGGGGACCCATAAAGAAGCTATGTGAGTCCTGCAGAGCACCCAGACACTACAGGACAGGTAGTCTGTGGGTCTGGTGCCGAACTGATCAGCTTCATCTGGCACACAGAACCACAGAGGAGGAAAGGGAGCACATCAGCACAAGCATGAAACAGGGTCACCCCTCCAATGGTGGGTCCTCACACCAAACCTGTGGTTTGAGGAGGTGGTTGGAAGCTCAGGGAGTTGCAGAGAAGTAAGGCACCCAAGACTAAGAGATGTGTGACTTCAAATTGTCAGATGTGCCATCACTGGGAAGGTGATCCCATAAATTTTGCATGCTTTTCTACTGAGTCAGTTATCTTGCCTCATTCCTTTGATTTCTGCATCTTCAAAGTATCTGAGGCTCTCTTGCACCTCAGGCAGGCTCCTTTCAACTTGCTCCTGTACACAAGTTCTGTACACAATTCATAAGAATGTAGAAGAGAGGGTGGACTTGAGAGTGTTTAACCTGGCTTTTCACCTCTAACATGGCAAGGCTTAATCATGAGGTGGTATCTTCTTTGTACGAAGTATTGGCTGGCCTTTGAAGCCAGGTTAAGATAAAGAAGCTCCTAACAGATCCCTTGGAGAAAGCAGCACTGCAGAAAGATCAAATTAATCAATGTAACATTTAAATTTCTTTCATGCAGCATTACACCACCATTTCTAAACGCTCAGCTGCTTTGTCCATTATTTGTAGGTGTGAGTCACCAATCCAAGGACAGAATGTATTTTCACCTCTCACAGAAGCTGTAAATACTTAAGGTATAAAATACTGTTTTATGGAACATATTGCAGACACACTGCAACTGGTTACACTTATTGATAATCAGCCACTACCAATGAATACTGCAGTGCTTCCTTTCCTTGCTGTGACTGTATTTGGGTAAATTAAAATAAAAACTACAAACTCAATGACAGAGCTTTTAAAATGAAAGATGAGAAAAATGGATGTGTTTTGCAGAAACAAGTCTGTTACTTTCTTTTAAATGCATGTTTGAATACTTTCAGTTGGATTTTCCATTAAATCTCTATATCCTCAACAAATCCCCAGTATTAGACTCCAGAAAGTTTAGTTTTCTGTTAGTTTTCTTTGGGAAAAAAGGACTATTTCAAATGCCAAAAAATCTTTGCTCTTTTCACAACTTAAGAAATGTTATTAATCATTTCCATTTTTTGCATATTCATTTCTGAGCTGGTTGGTTTTTTTGTAGATTCCAAGTGTTGTTATATTACCTCTTATACTGAGCATTTCACTCAAGCAGAGAATGTCAGCAATGGTGCTTTCTGACTTGCACAAGAAACCACTCTTCACCTGGTCCTTACCATGAGAAAATGGCTCTGCAGACATTCGGGCACCTGTCCAAACTTGATCTATGAAGCACTGTGGTGATTTTTGACCCATACCCATGTGAAATAAGAGAAGCAAAAAGCAGTTTCAAAATCTATATTGTAAACATGAGGCAAGGGCCATTCTCACAGCTAGTGGATGATGTGTTGTTTCAAAAACCTATGGCAAATTTTCCAGTGAGGTTGAAATATCAATAAAATATTACAGAATGTGAAAAATACATTTTAAGCCTCTGAAATGTTATTGTTTTATAAGGGCTTCCACTTTCTTGAACCAAGATGAATGAAACCAACCTTCTCCTCCATTCTGCATCTGCTCCAAAATTTGGGTCACAGGTAGGTCAAAATAAGATGAAGAAATTATTTATGAATGTTTTCAAACTATCATTTATGGGAAAATGGTGGTAGAAAATAAATGCACAACAAGAGAAATAGCTGCAATACTAGCACAATGAACACTCCAGCTCCGACCTTTCAAAGATGCCTTAAAGGATTTCAAGGCAGCTATGCAACTTCTATATAGAAATGTACACCATTTGTCTGAAAAAAATCAAATAATCAACTGATTTCCATGCTGGTCTATTTTTTTTTTTTTCTTTAACCCAATTGGCTTCTTTTTTTAACCCAATCTGCTTTAATTTTGACAAAGTAGGTACTTTTATTCTGCTGGAAGAAATGTAGTACCTAGAAAAGGAAAGAATCATAACAAGTGATATGATCTATTTAAACTCATAGGGCTTTTTCCCTCAGTGCTTGTGCTTGTGCCATGCACAGCCTCATCATGTGAGCAGAAAACTTTTGCTATGATGTCTAGGAGCTTTAAGTGAAGCAAGTAATGCAGTGCAGCATTACTACAGTGTATCAGAGCTTCTTCTTTCCTTTTGCTGTTGCTTTTAATCCACTAATCAGAAATAAATGAAAGTTTATGTAGTTTTAATCTCAATTTGTCAATTAAATTTCATTTAAAAGAAAGGAGTTTCCTTTAATATGAATCAAAAGGCAGTGTCAAAGTTACAGAAATAGACATAATCCATAACATCATACAACTAGCAGTAGTGTTGAGACATTTCTTCTACTAAGCACTCCATAATCATTTTAAAAGATCAGGTCCTTGCTCCTTAGCATCCAAAATTGAAGAAAGAATTTTACAAAGACCATGAAAGTTTTATTTGTGTTTTATATGAAAACAGGGCAAGTATCACCTACTTGAAGGACCCAGTGATAACACGTGTTGAACATTAACGTCAGCAATATGCTCACTGTGAATGTTTGGTGTTGTAACAAAAGCACTTTGTGATATTTTTATTAAAAGTCTCATAAACCATTTGCATGGTCCACTTCAAATATTACACAATTTTACTTAATCCAGATTCAGACAGTGTAACTTAGATTTTAATTTTTAAAGATGGAGGAAGGAGGTAGTGTCTTGTAAAACATATTTTGCTAGTATTTGATTTACTGTAGCATTGTGGCATGTAAGAGCTGATTGTGCACTTAATAAGAGAGAGAAATTATTTCGTTCTGGACAATAGGTGAAGGACACTGTGTTGCCTAACTGGGGCTACCTTATTCTGTGGCACATAAAGAAGAGACAGAGGGGCTGGCTGGCTGTACCTGGACACGGCTGTGTGTTGCAGAGTGCCTCCTCAGTGTGCAGCCCAAGGCAGATATCCCCTCCGTACGCTGGGGCTGGGTTTGTGCACGAGCGCGTTCTCATGTAATGCCCTCCTCCACACGTTGCCGAGCACTTTGACCAAGATGACCAACAAGACCAGCCTCCATCCACTGAAAAGACGAAGAATATACTGTATTTTTCCAAGCTGATGTGAGACACGACACAATCTGGCTCATCTTTCGCATATTCTGTCAATCTAATCCATTCACTGGATTTTTCAGCTGCCACTGAACATATTTCCCACAAATTTAATCACAAAGCAATTTTATTTTAAAAAACCCTTGTATGCTGGAAAAGCCTAATGAAATTACTCATACATATAAGACACTTTTAGTGGGTATTATAACATCTTTAAAGGCAAAAACCTTTTTTTCTTCTTTTCTCAGTTTTGAGGAAACAAAATACAAAAGCTTGTTTAGCAGAAATGTAAGTTCAGAGTAGTTTTTTAAACATATAAATAAAACTTAGCCAAATAATAGCAACAGAAGGATGGAGGAATCCAGAATTTGTTTCACAACCCCAGTGGATTGCCTTAACCCCACAACACATTTCAAATGATCGAACACAGTTGTAGGATTTGATGGGCCAATATAATGTTACAGTCTTAACACAGCTCTACCATTGATGTCAGAAGTAGAACAATGGCAAAAGTTTAAGAAAGCAGAACACATTGTCAAATAGGACTTGCCACTTTAAGTTTTGAAAACAAGTTTTGAAGAATAAATATTATTATTTACCTTCCCCTCCATGCCCCCTTTTGGATTTACTAATTCAAGTATGTCAAACTATTGTCCAGTCAGAGTTTTCACAAAATTCTTCTGAAATGCAGGCTGGATTTCATACATAACCCATTTGTCATATGGTTTATGACACATGGCTACTAGATAAGATTTAAATGAAAGTCCACCTCATTGCCTGCATCAGCCCGCCTCCTTTGAGCCCCTGTCCTCAAAGACACTGCTCAAGGATGTATTTCTGGTATTTACAGCTGCATCTGCCAAAGACTTTGTACCTGTACCCACATGACAAAGTAAGAAATACTTCTCCCACTCCCAGGGACGTATTCGTTCTGCAAAAAATCTCAGTGTTTTGTTTTGTTGTTTATTATTTTTTTTTTTAAAGAAAAACATAAACTTTCAAATTTTTCATATCCTACAAAAAATTAATTCCTCTATTTAAATCACTTGAATTCTTATGGAAGTAAATTATTTGCCATGTCTTTTTGATTTTTTGAAATAAAGAAACAGCCTTTCAAGGGATAGTTTCTATTGGTTGTTGGGGGCAAGGTTTGTTCCTTTTACTTAGAGAATTTTTTACCCATAAAGTTTCTAGGAGACTAAGTACTGGGTTCTTATGGGTGCTTGACCAAAACAGAGGTGGCCAAACACGAGTTTTGGGGTGGATACTTTCTGATAATGGCCCAGCTCCTAAAACAGGGTGAGGCAGTGTTTCTTACCTCTTTCACCACACATCCTCCCTCCAGAGGGATATCTGCTGATAATGGGCCATTAAGGCTCACCAATGACATGAGCCATTCCATCATCCCATTATGAGCTGCTCCACACAGTGGGGGATGCCCCAAGAATTCCTACATAGATAAAAGTGAACACCAAGCATCCTGTTTTCCATTGGATTCCTGGAGGAAGACTGGACCTGTCTCACCACCACTGGACTTTCTACATGATCATCTCTACTCCACAGGACTGTGTCTGTTACTCCAGGAGGATTCACCTGGACTGCTTTTAACATCCTGACCAACAGGGTGTCAGGTCACGTCCCTGAGTCGGTCAGGGTTTTCTGGGTTTTTGTTTGTTTGTTTGTTTTTCTGTACTACTACATTTGTATTTTTAATATTCCTAGTAAAGAATGGTTATTCCTATTTCCAAATCTTTACCTGAAAGCCCCTAATTGCAAAATTATAATAATTTGAGGTAGGGGGTTTACTTTCTCTATTCCAAGGGAAACTCCAGCTTTTGCTTTGTCTTTCTAAACCAGGACACTGGTTTACTGCAATGCTTTTCCATCATTATCTCTCATCATAAAAAAGGTTACAAGTCTTAAAAAAAATAGCTTACGATTAGAATATCTATGTGGTATTTGCATTTACATTCTTTCTTAGATGGAGATGTCAAACATTAAAACAATACTTTTGGCTTTGCAGGATTGCGTATCACAAATGGACTTGGTGAGTTGAGTAGAATGATCTCTAGGCAAAGTCTCCAACAGTGGAAAATAAACTAGGAAAACTT
>WEIU01005036.1:666-26841 GCA_013389925.1 Aegithalos caudatus | reverse complement strand
TATATATATATATATATAATGTCAAATAAAAGCAGAAGCTGTTACCCAAGCTATTTATTTCATACAATATTAAGGCTTTAGCTTTCTAGATAATCCTTTTTCTTCTTTTATTTTTTTTTTTCTTTAAGGTGATCTTTGACTAGCTCAAACGAATGATCAGAGGCATGTCTGCTGCAGCATATAGATCTTCATGAAACAGAATTGATTCTGCCCGAGATTAACTACACAGAACATAAATTGTCTGCAAACATTGCCAGCGCATTGTTCACTGTAATGGAGACAGTGACCCCCCACACTTTCCAAACTTATTTTTGAATGGACTAGAGTGAGAATTAGAAATGCACCTGCATTTGAAATTGCCATTGATCTACAGGTGGCCGAGAACACAGAGACCGATGCGACACTCAGGAACGTCACTGTGTTCCACAGCTGCAGTGATCATGGCTATACCATGTGTCTTCGGGTGTAAAGGGAGAGGTGGTCTGGGGAAGGTGGGGAAGGACAAATGTAATACACAGTGTTAGATTTGATCTTATTTGATCTGGACAGTGTAATTATAACTGATTTTCTTTAGCAACTATTTACTGACAGACTGCCTCTAACCTTTCAAGGACTATTGTAACTACCTCTTTCAATAAAGCTGCCAGAACTTTTTCTTTCCAGCAACAGAGGATAATAAGGCATCATCATGCTTAAATAAGATCAAAGGAGTGGGTATTTACTGCTTGAGTTTTTACAAGACCTAAATAGAGCTCTATGGTTTCTTTCATCTTTCTTTAAGTTGCTTAGCAACACAGCACCATCTGGGTTTTGTTTTTTTTTTCCCTTTTTTTCCTTTTGTCATGGAGCCCTTAACGTTATTTCTACCTCTTATAGGAGGAAAAATACACAGCAGCAAGAAAAGTTCCAGTCACTACAGTTTCTTTACATAACAATTTTGTAGAGATGTTGGACAAAAGAAAGTCATTAAAGTAGTTCCACAATGAAAGATTTAAAGAGTCTTTACATTTTCTGACAATTGCTGAGGTTGGTCCCTTCAGGAAGAAGGTTCTTTTTAGCTCTGAGGGTGCTATCAAACAGTGCTCTTTCCTTTACAGTAAAGCAAACAACTTTTTGCCTACTGGCCGTTGTTGAGGTTAATAAATATTTCTTCACTGTAATGAAAAAAAACACATGCCATAGGGAAGAGGATGTGCCAGGAAGAAACAGCATACAGAAAATGGGATCTCCTGAGGACATGACAAAACATCCACACAACTGGAGAATTTCCAGGAGACAATTAAGTAAACTGGATACCCTGCTATGCACTTTGGGTTTTAGAAGGAAGTGTGGGCAGACACACTGACATCACCTGCTTTCATGAGAACACAGATGGAATTGCAGGCTCCTTTATAAACTGTCTGCAGGTTGGGCAGCCTCCCTCTCCCTCCCAGACACCCAGGGACTATCCTATTCCACATCACTTAGTCTACTGCTTTTTAACAATCCTGTGGGATACTGCTGCATGTTTCAGTGGGAAAAAGCAATTTTTACATCATAGTTTACAAAGGCAAAAGCTTATTTCTGTGATACCTTTTATTCATAAAAGCAATGTTGGATGAAACAAAGTCAAAATATGGCAGTGCAGAAACACAAGGCAAACAAGTGGTTCTAGGACAAGAACAATAACAAAATGTAAGGGTCCATTTGGGTTTAAGTCTGTAACTGAGACTTTTAAGTCAAAAAAACAACAGTTGCTTCAAAGAGAAGTTCATCCCTCTTCCTGCTGGCTATAGAAGCAGCCTAGAGAGGCCAGTGCATGTTACAAGATGGGCTTCAGCCTCCATCTATTGGAGTAATATTTTTTTTCCTCCTGATTTATGAAGTTACTGAGGAATAAATTTAATTCTTTTAAATACATTCTTATTTTCTTGTGGCTAAGTATGAGTTCAAAGAAAAAATAATAGGAAAGGAAAACAATAAAGGAGAAAAAATAATAATTAAAAAAAGCCAATAAAAAGCAATTGGCTTTAGGGGATGCATAAATAACTTACATAGTCTTTCAGGGATTTTTGTATATCTGAAACTCATTATTGCTATTAGAAAGTTTAGTGATATATGAATTTATTCAGATCTTCTCAGCTAAAATTTCAGAACTAAACTAAACTTAAACTACTATAATAAAAATCTGAAATAGATAAAATCCCAAAATACTTGTCATGAAGTATCACAATTTCAAATTTAAGAGATGACAACTGTCCTTTCCCTCTAATCCTCCACCATGTCCTGAGAAGAAGAGAGGAGCTCCTGTAGCTCATGCTACTCAGTGATGCTCACACAGCTCTGCTTTAAATGTCTAATCAAGGCATATCAGCCAAGTGTCCCCATATCCCTATGCAAAGGAATATAAGAGAAGGCAACAAGAAACAAAACAAAATACAGATGAAGAGAAGTTGTCTTCTCCTACAGCGATAACTGAAGAGATGCGCAATACTGTGAACTAGGACAGTTTTCTTTAGGGTTGGTTGTATTATTGTCAGGCAAACAGATCTTATAATCAGCAAATTCCTGTAATTTTTTTAGATATGCAGAATTTATCATTCAAAGACTTCTATTCATCATCTACTTCTCTTCATAATGTAAATATCTTGCAAACCCCCAAAGGATAACAAAACTCTGATAGACTGATTTTATATTCCTTTTATTATTGACTGCAGATTAGTAACTCAAAGGAAACAGAAATGTCAGTGAGCATTCACAGATCCTTTCCATAGTGATTCACACTGTTCAGTTCAGTTCTTGCCAGCTTAATGCTATTCACATCTCTGAGACATAAAAAAAGAGCTGAGGCACAGGTTCAAAGCATAATTTGCTAGTGCAAGACAATAGCTCAAATTCTCCTACCTCTCAAAGTAGCTTAGCCAGATGGAAACAGTACTGAGAACATGCCTTTACCCTACACTGGCTCACTAACTATTTCTGCAGCTTATTTGGGAGAGTGATAGTTGAAGGCAAAATGAGGGATCATTCTAAAACTTGAATAATATGGACAAAACATCTTCCAGGACCTGGGTACAATTTCCGGCAATTTTCTGGCACTGTTCAATTTACTGTTATACATTCAGCCTTCAAATGCTATGAGCAAAAGGCCCAGTGACTACTACCAATCTGCCCATCAGTGGACCATTTACTACTGCAGAAAAAAAAAAAAAAAAAAAATCAGTTTCTCTCTCCCCTGCAGGCTCAAAAAAGGTTTAATAGAACTCACTGAAGGCAGAGTCTAGATGACTTGAGTACTTGTTTTAAATTCTAGGATCCTGCATTTAACCATCAATTTCTGTTTATTAATATATTAGTAAGCATATTTAAGATGCTGCAAATGTTGCAAGACACTTAACCAGACAAGACAGCCTTGTACACTTTGATTGCTTTATGCGTTTCTTCACTGTATTAGTCTTTCAGAGCACTTAGTATCTTCCACGATGACACTGAGGCCAGGTTAATTCACTGAGAAGCATAAAGTCCTCCTGATTTTCAGCATGACTTAAACACTGCTCAGTATATCTCTCTATCACTCCCCTTTCTCAGCAGTTTACATCATGAGAGGTTGATTCTGCCTGCAATAAGTAGAAGAGGAAGCAAAGCAGAACTGAGCTTGCAGTGGCAGAAAGGGTTCTTTATGGCTTCCATCGCACCCCTTCCTGCTAACCAGAATATTTCTGGAAGTGCAATGACTGGGCTGGACTGTTATTAAAGAGTTTTGTGCCAGAATGGAGCTGAGGTGAAGCTGTCCTTACCCTGGAGGAGCTCAGGAAAATCTTAGACAGCATTAAATTCTTTGTCACAATTTTGATTCTAGTACTATGGAAAACGCTTTCAGGCCAAGGTCAGAACAAAATCCCCTCACATTCCTTAGCCTTTCTGTCTCTTTCATTAAAAAATTAGGAGAATTCAAATTTATTGGTATGCTTCTCCAGTAAGAATTTATTTCCTTCCTACAAGCTTATAATCAGGCCTAATTTATGAATAAGCCTTATTCTGAACTAGTATTTTACTCTCCCATGTCTCAAAAAAAAAAAAAAAAAAAAAAAAAAAAAAAAAAAAAAAATNAAAAAAAAAAAAAAAATTCAATTACATCTTGTGCTTGCAAAGTTTTCCCTTCAGATTTATCTGAGATCTGATTTAGTCTCCTATGATTTTTCTTAATTACTGGCAAACAGTAATTCTGTAGCTGTGATTCCTTGTTGCAGGCTATGATACATCTAAATATTTCATTCTCTACATCTTTATTCAAATTTGTATTGAAAAGGAAAATACAACTTGTCTCTAAATAAAATTACTATATAGATTAGGACACCGCTTCTCACTTCAGAAAGGACCATCACACTTTGTATCAACTGATTTTTTTAAAACATTTTCAAATTCAAAGCACAGTTTTAACTTCTGCCTTAAAATTCATGTTTTTTAGTCTGGGGTATTGTCTATCTCATAAACAACTAGGGCCTATACAACCAACTTATGTGTTTTATTGGTTAAAACAATTTCTTTCAAAAGGTTTACCAGTCAATAGCTGCAGAGCTTAATAAAAATACCACTTCTGAAAACTTTTGACTTATTTTAACTTAAAAAAAATCCTCCAAAAATTCAAGACATCCCCAAAAATCAACAGCAAGGGCTGAACACCAAATCTAGCCCTGTTTTATAGACAATCTGTGTCCATTTAATTAATGTATTTCAGTTACTCTTAGTATGGTGATACAATCAGATATCTCAGAGCTTGTGAACAGAGCCAGTACCTTATACCATATCATTCACATGCTTCAATGGAGGCTGACAGCAGTACCTTATGGAGAGATTATCTTTGCAAGGGAAGCAGGAGCCCATGAGGTGTTGTTATGTTCTAGGTTGCTTCACCTACTGCATATATCCCTGGGGAGGTTTCCACATGTTGGTGCAATGGTCTTCTTGACCATTTAATTGATCTAATGAATTACTGCCAAACTACTTGAACAGTGCAGTTACACAAAACAGAATTGTTTCTCATTTTACTATCCTGGAAAATGCAAGGTGCTATGATTCTGGTCTGGGAACTCATGAAACAGATCATGCACTAGGGCTGTGCCCACTGGAGAAGACTTGGACCACAGTTTCCTAATTCTCTGAAAAATGTTGGCTCTCTGTTGGTTCCCTTCCATCCCCTCCACATCTCGCCAATAGTGTTTAGTGTAGAAAACATGGACACCCTTCATTTGTCATGCATCTATGCTCAGAAAGAAGCATCACCTCTTCCCTTGATCTCCTCAGATGTTCACACTTGCAGATAGAGAAGCTACAAAATGAGCAATTGTTCCTCCTTGGATACAAGAAAATTTCACCAGAAAGCACTGTCTGGTTGTGCCCAAGTGCCTCTTTTAGAACTTCAGCGGCTCAATGGGCATTTCCCATGACCAACACAGGGATCCTCAATAAAAATTCCCCATGAATCCGCCCCACCAGCAGGAGAGCTGGGGACTTGAGTGCCTCAGGGCAGTCAAGCTTTCAAACAATTCTACCATTCCTGTTAACAATAAAACTGCAGAGAAATTTACTTTCAGTGAACAGCCAGAATGTTCACAGAGCTCTGGGTCTATAAGCTGTGTGCTAAAACACATTGCTTAGGTTCAATTCAAGATGGAAACATGTTTTTCAAGAAACTGTGTCCTTCCAAGAGAGAAGTGTTGTTTTCTTACAGATCTTCTGCTTCAATTCTGATGCAAAGAATGGACAGTGACTGTTAGAGGGCTTTAAAAGCTTAGGGAAAGCACTGCAAAAAGATTGAAAAAACTACTCATATTATAAAAAAACAGTGTATCTATGATTTAGGGAATATAGTCTTAATTTGAAACCATATATATATATATGTTAATACACATGTATGCTTTAAAATAGTGGTACACATGCATAGTAAGTATATTGCCATATATATGCAATATATAAGTTTTATTGTATTTCTGCCTGGTTTTGAGCCAAAACCTCCACACCATTGTAATTCTTCATAAATGTAATTGTAATTCTGAATAAATGACAAAAACTCTGAGTCTTCTACAAGAAAATATGAAGCACTGCTATACATAATTAATACAACTAAAGATGTATGAAAGCTTATCTAAATTTACTTGTTGCTGCTGGAATGAACTGAGTCTTTCAGTCTTCTTTCCTTCTTCCTCTCTACTGTTTCTTACCTTGAATTCTCTCTTCCTGAAACAATGTGTTCTCCTATACCTTTCCCCTTTCTTTTCCCACAAAGCCTCTGGAAAGCTCAAAAACCTTTGAATGTCTGTTTTATGAAGGGTGAGATTTGACTGAAACCAAGAATTTTTCCCCCCTATACTAGAGATATAAGAATGATTTTTAATCCAAAGTGGTTTCTTATAAACATATATTCTACTTGTAATCCCTTTCACAGAATCATAAAACAACTTTAAATTAAGGAGAAACTCAATATTCCAAGAACAATCTTTATGGACTACTTGAATAACCATCTAATTTGGTGATCAGTTGTGAACCTTATTTGCTGGCAACTCTACACTTGAAAGCTAACACAGATTTAATGCCAGAAACCACTGTGATGAAAATAATATTTTGAATTTAAATAAAGACTAGGCCAGATTTCTCATGTCTTGCCAGAATTCTTATTTTTTTTTTCCCTATAAGTTTACATACTAAAATTATATTTTTAGAGTCAGTCTCACAAGTAAAAAAAAAAAGATATAGTTATTAATAGTCTTGATGATAAATTTATTGACATCACATGGAAATATTACCCAAATCCACTCATATTATAAAGGTAAAACTGAGGTGTAATTGATTCAAGAACCAAAACAAACCCAAAACTCACCAACTAAAATAGAAAAAAAGAACCAACAAACCAAATATTGCAAGACATAAATTTGAGGATGAGCTATTTTAACCTCTTTCACTTCATTTGAAACTTACCTGGGCAAGGCAAAATGTTGCATTCCTGGTACTCTAGAGATGGGCCAAGGCAAGGAAGTCCCCCATACTTGGGCTCAGGATTGCTGCAGACCCGTTTGCGATTCCGGATGCCTCTGCTGCAGTCACGACTGCACTGAGACCACGGAGACCAGGGTGACCAGGCACCATTGATGGTATGAGCAGAGTATCGTCCAGAACGCAAGAAGTCCCCTGACAATCCTAATAAAATAAAGATAAAAAAATTAATACTGAATTAAAGCAGTATCTCATCCCAGAGCAACCTTTTCCTTTTCAAATTTACTTCTAGGCTTCTAATAGTAAATAATATGAACAGAAGGGTCCTGTCAGTTAGCCTCAATCCAAACCCTAGTTTCATCTCAAGAGTCTTTTCTGTAATAGAAATTTCATAATCACTTACAGAGAACTCCAGTGAAGAGTTGGATCCAACACACCAGTTACAACTTTATGGTCACATTGACTGAACTAGACAATTTACTCCACCAAAGAATGATAAAAATTATCTCTCTTTTGCACAGGAACTGCCACCAGAGAATCTCAAATTATATTACATAGATATAGTTCTCTCTGTTTCACAAGAAGAAGTTGACAAAGGAGACAGGACTGAGCTTCCTGTGACCACTCATCGAGCCAGTTCCCCTGGTCCACCTGCAGGACTCTGCCCACTCAATCCAACCAGCCTTCACTGCTGCTGGCTGTGCAGAGCCTCATGGGCATCCCATGCACTGTACTTATCCCAGCCATATTCAGACTTTAGATAGTGTCCACTAATAATTCCACAAAGTCTAGCAAAACTACCCTTTTGTGAAAAGCAATGTTTTGCCACTATAAAAAAACAGTTTATTTGCCACTGGGTTGCAGTGCTCTAAGCCACATACAAGCTATGGAAATCAGCCTTTTGGAGACACACACACCATAGAAAATTCCTTTTAAAAATAATCATTTGGCAAATAGAAAACATATTTTCTATGTAAGTTTAGTACAGAGAAAAGGCATTAGATTAAACAGCAATGGATGACGTCTACTATTTATCAGTGAGAGGGGACACAAAGATCTTGTTCACAGCACACAACCAATAGATCTGGCTATAGTACTGGGTGAAGTTCTAAGAATCTGCAGCTCATTTGAGAATCTTTGTCACTTTGAGGTTTGGTCCTGCATGGGGAAAAAATCCCTCAACTGTACTAAGCACAACACTGAAAACAGTCTTGAGCTGCAGCCTCACCTGTAGGCATCTGAACCAACACTACTGGAATTTCCTACTCTTGCCAAAACAGTTCACCTTTCCCAGTGGAAACTCTGTGATTAATGGACCAATACAAGTCCAATACAAGTACCTTTATTACAAGTACTTATTTAAGTAGTGTGATGAGAGACGTTCCTGTGAATGGTACTTCAGCCAGCAGAGGATGTAGCTGGCTCTCTATGCTAGAGCTTCAATATTGCCAACATAAGTACAGATTAACTGTATCATCAACTGTGGAGAAATGCAGAGGATTGTTTGCAGCTGTAACTGAAACACAAATGCCTGTCCTTAAGAAATTGTTTTGTGCCCTACCCACAGGCATAGGCACTGTGGAAGTATGAAATGGAGATAAAGAATCAGAAGATTTACTGAACGATGCCATGAAAACAAACAGAAATAATATCATGAAGAGTCTGCCCAACAGCAGTCCTGCACTGAGCAAGATCAGTATTTTCTGCATGACCATGATGGAAGAACCTCTTATTTGCAGTGTCCACCCTATTTCTGCCTGTCGTTATGGTCTAGGTAACACTGCTTAACTTCTTCCCCAAGAAATACATTCACAATCATCCCAAAGTAAATGAGGGCTTGCATATTTTTATTCAACACTTGATAATGTGCAGTATTGGGATGATGATGCATTGACACAGAAATACTGGTAATAAGAACCTGGTGAAATTAATAAGAAAACAGCAGAATTGCAATATAAAAATGACTGAAAATGGATAAAACCTTTCAGGAATTGTAGAGGGAAACTATTTCTCTCCTGCTGAGTGAGATTCTACTGCACAGATATTAAAAGCAGCATTTCAAAAAACATGACATACATTCAAATGCAAAAAAGGGAGCAAATACAGAGAAATGGAATGTGAATAATGAATACAGGTCCACTTTCCTGCTCTGTAAGACCCTTCTGCAATTTGGTATCACTCTGGTCATGGAAATTCTCAGCTTATGTACACAGTGAGCTGTGAGAACAAAATAATAGTATAGTTTATAGCAGAATTCTAAATCAAGGGGCTTTTTAAGTTATTAAATTAAGAGCAATGCAGACAATGAAAAAAGTATTAATCAGACCAGACTGAGAGTCATTCCATTCATAAATCACTGTAGGGTGTATAACTTCATAAGAATACTAGGATATTTTGAAGATTTTTTTTTTTTTCAGAATACATGTAGCTTAAGCTTAAGTCCTAAGGAAAATGTGCGACCTTATCTGACATTATGGCATTAGATTTCTTGTGATTTAAATTGGGGACTGGGGAGTGGAATCTTCTAAGGGAAAGCTCTAAGGTAGTTTAATTCTGAAACAGAAAAATATTCCAAAGAATCTTTTCAGTGTGGAGTTTGCTCTGCAGCAAATGTTCCCCTGAGTTTTCTTCTTTTCAAAGCATTAAAAAATTTATTATAAGGACCAGTCTTTTCACAGTTTTACAGTAGTTAATACAGTGTTCATAAAGGGGCTTTTAGAATTTTCTGTTCAGACAGAAACTACACAATAAGAAATTAACATTTTGCCATTAACAGCAGGAAAAGTGACAAGATCAGTTTGTATTCTGGAAATACTGTTCTATATATTCCTTGAACAATGTTATAGCCTTTTACAATGAGGGGACAAGGTGCACAGATGAGGGGAGAACGGTAGATAATGCGTATCTCAACTTCAGTATTGGTTTTAATACTAAATTCCCTAACTTCCTACTAGACAAGCCAACAAAGTATGAGCTAGGTAAATGGACAGTGCAACGTGTTGAAAACTGGCAGAGGAACTAGGCCCAGAGGACCTTAATGGCTCAGTGATGAGTTATTAAGAGGTCAGCTGCAGAAAAGCCACAAGGTTCAATCCTGCTTAACATCATCATTAATGACCTGGACAAATTTACCTTGACTGTGAAGACTGGCTGATAAACCAAAGGGTCGTGTCACATTTTGACAAGACAGAGAGAAACCTCATGGAGTTCAACGGGGGAAAATGCAACACCTTGAATCTGCATAGGAACAACCCAATGCAACCATACTTTGAGGCCAACCACCTAGAAAGCAGCTCTGCAGAGAAGGATCTTGCAGTTCTGGAGGACAGAAGCTGAATGTGCACTAGCAATGTGCCATTGTGGAAAAGAAGGCACTGGGGTTACATTGGGAAGAGTTTTTTCAGTAGGTCAAGGAAGGATCCTTCCCTTCCACTCAACACTGGTAGAGAGCCCATCTGAGGCACTGGACCCAGTTCCTGAGCCCTTCAGCTAAGAAGTCCTGTTTATTAACTGAGGTGGTAGAGAAGATGGAGGGCAATATAAAACTAATCAAAAGATTACATTGTAGAATTTGTTCAAGCAAAAATTATTCAAAAAAAAGTGTATACACAGAATCAGGTCCCAGCCTTATGACAGTTTTCACCAAATTTGACATGAGAAGGCATAAATAGAAAAGCATTGTAATGTTTCAGAGCATGTGGCACAAAACTGAAAACTCCAACTTGTCTCATTGAACTGTGGTTTTCTTGCTTGCTGCTTCTGTTTGCAGTTTGGGCCACCTTCAGATTGCTCTACATCCGACTCCAGTGACAGAAACCAGATTGTGCCACCCAACAAAATCCAACATTAAGCTGCTTTTCTCAACTTACTTCCCCCAAGATAAATATATATAAATATATAAAACAGGGTGCTACCAGGCCAATGCCCTTGGCATGGTAGCAGCAAAAGTCTAGTTGCCAGAACATAATCTTAGTCCCCCTTATTTAAAGCCCAACTACAGAAATAGTTTTAAATCTGCAAAGAGAATGATCAGTCATAGCATTTATTTGTCATCAATTCACTAATGAATAGCTTCCCAAGACAGACAGAACATCTGTAAGTCAAACTCCGACCCGACCTTTATGACAGTTTCATCATTTAAATGTTTTAAACTAAATTGTTCTCAGAAAGCCTATGACTGACTTAGAGGAGGTCATACTCAAGTAATAAACTGCTGCACACTGTGGCTAGAAAAGAGGATTTAATTACTTGATACCAGTACAATTTTAAAAAGGCAGCTGTGCTTCTGAAAGGTGAAAAGTTCCACAAGTAAAAGCGGGTACTACAAAAACTTCAGTAAAAGTAACCACAGTGATTTTGTGGACAAAATAACGATCAACTTCTAAGATCATGGAAGACAGAAGTTATGAACTAACATCTGAACAAAAGACCTTTCTCTCATTTCAAGCACTTCTGCTTTGTTCAATATCAGTAAAATTACAGAGAAATTAGTACTTCTCTGCTGATGATTTATTTATTCCATAATGCAAATACACCTGAAAACAATTGCCCAATTGAAATAATTTTGATATAAACCAAAATAATTTGATGATGTATAAGTAAATTTTTAAAACTCTTTGGTTGAATTGAAATAGCTTCATAAATCATAAATCCACAATAAATTTATCCAGTTTGAAGACATGTTAACACGAAAGTCACCTGCCCTGACTAGCACAGGAGAAAAAAATCTGCCTTTGCAAAAGCCTGTAATGAGACTTTGGCTGGCCTGATTCTGCTTGAAATCTGCAACACTCTCAGCCAAGTTCAATTAATTTGCCTTAAAAGTGAAGCTCTATTAAAGCACATAGTTTAATAATAATTCCCTAGTCTAGCCCATAGCTAAGTAATACAGCCTTAAGTAAGAGAGAAGTAGCTGTGACACCTGATAAATTATATTACTTGACTGATTTACGACTTATGTCCTCCAGTTCTGACCTAACAAAGAAAATTCAATTATCCAAGCAGTCTAGGTTCATGACTTTAGGAAAAGATGATCTGAAGCCAAAATTCAGGTATCCTGAATCATTTCTAAATGACAGCATAAAACACTCCTTGAAGTGCAGATGTAACAAGGATAAGCAAAGGTTGTTTCAGTGTTGTCACTTTCTGAAGATAGTCTGCAAGTTATTTGACAATATTATTGAAGCATAAAACTTATATAATTTCAGGCCTAAATACCTATAACTTATAAAAACTTTATAAACCTTCAAAACATAGTAAAATTGAAATAGTAAAATGTAATGGCAAACATTAATGCAATGCAAAGATGGCATATTTAAAAAACACAAAGAGTATGCAGATGGAGGAGGTCACATTAGTATGGTAATTTTATTTCTTGTACATAGCTTTTCTGTGTTTAAGTATTCAACCCCAAAGTTCCACTGAGTTGTATTTTGTCAATCACACTTGAATTTGCCATCAAATTCAGTTCTAATTTCCAGAATTAATTTTGCTCTTGCTCAGAATACCATAGCTTCAGTATGACAGTATATGGGATAACATCTCAAAATGTACTCTTCCTGACTACAGGACATTCCTGATTATCAGCACATGTTCTATTCTGTAAAAAAAATCTGAATGCACTATAGATTTCCTCTGGGTAACACAAGGAAAGATTTAATCAAACTTTTCACAAGAGATCATAGCCACTAGGAGAGTAATTCAGATGAAATCACATCATATCTTCAAAAATAATTATTGTTATGAGATTTGAGATAAAGGAAGAAACAACAACTAGCAGTCTAGGTACAGATTTCCAGGTGCCTGGGGAAAACAAACAAACAAACAAAAGACTATTTAAGACTGAAATGACTGAAATTAGAAGTATTTCCTTTCTTAATTGCCTTCAGAAGGTATTTTGAAGGTTAATCTGTCTAACTCTGGCCATGTTAAAGTCAAGTGTCTTGTCTAAGCCCATCATTGCTGTCTACCTTGCACACCATGGAAAGAAGGCAGTATCTATCTCCAGAGGGTGAACTGCACCCATTATATCAGATGCTTGTCTTCGGTGGATCCCCCATTCCTCAGGGTGCTGAAGTTCTCTTTGTAGACTACTACAGAGTCTAGACTTTGGTAAGATAAATTCAACCTAGAAATATCAGCCAACTTCATATCATGTGAAATATTCATCCCTGGGTTAAAAACTATGTTTTCAATAAAATTATTACTGTTTACATATCAGATAATCTTACAGGGAACCAGCATTTTTAAAGTATATATTTAATATGTTTCATAAGCACATATTAAAGCCTAGGGTGATGTAATTTCTATACTCTGAATGCTGGATTGTACAGAGAGTGCATTAAGACGTGCAACAATGTACACAATCTCTTTCAGTTTTGTTGAAATAACTGTCTCTTTCCTATCTGAGCACTATATGAAAACCCAGAGGCAGGGAACAAGATTTATTTTTCTTTCCTCTTAATCAAACTTCAAATCAGAAAAGCATGAATACAGTCTTCAAATGCTACTGCTTACTTGATTGAGATAGAAATCTTACCACACTCAGGAGGAGTCTAGTGGGTTTCTGGCAAGAAGTTCTATCTCTAAGCTCAGACTGAAAAGAAAATTTGCTTTGCTAGCATCTGACAGTGAAACATGATTCTGTTTAACACAGCATGACTATAGTTGCACAGTGGGAGATTATAGGCAATGAGAAAATTTCTAACAAATGGCTCCTATCTGCAAGGAACAGAGAACTGATCTCTGCAGAACACATCTTTGGTAATGAGGTATGCCTAGCATTCTGTACCAGAATTAATCTTTCTGTAAAAGCCAGAAAATTGCTACAATTCAACATGGAGATAATGAAAATAATGTTTCACAGTATCCAGGCTCTGGTCAGGTGGAAGTAAGTTATGATGTTTTCTTGCTATCTAGCCAGAAATGGTGAAGGTGTCTGCCACAATTCACAGTTTCCCATTCTCATGACTTTCCTCTGTTCCAAAAGCTACAGCTACTCTGCATGACTCTTATTCATGTATTTTCCCAGTGAAATCAAGGAGCAGTAGAGTGGTGGTGTGTTGGTCCACATCTAATCCTGGGAGTAGGGAAGTGCTCCTGAATCCTGCTGTTTAGATGCAGTCAGCAAGTTCCATCTCATCAGCAAATCAAAATGGATCCCCCTCACCCCTCCCTCAACAAATGTTCCACTCCATACTGCTTTGACATCCATAATCAAAAAATGACTAAGCAAACAGTCTCAAAATAAAATGTGCTATTTTCACCAGAAGTGTATTGGTTAATGCAGCCACTTGGAACACGGATCGAGTTTCACCTTTCATTACAGAATAATTAAAGACTCACTGGCCAAGAAGAATCAAAGAATGAGTGCAAGTTAATGACAAAGCCATAAGGGCACTCGCTAGGAAGAACAGACAGATGTGTAATAGTTTCTGCCCTGTCAAGTACTCAATAAAATGTACTTAAATATTCAGTAGTTTTGGGATTAGTCAGCAAAAATCCTTCACCCAGATGAACATTTCTATTACTATGCAACAGGGTTGGGGTCATGCACACACATTGCTCCAGTGATGAATTATTTCCAAATGAATCAAAGCAGCAGCTTCAGCAAGATACAACAACAAAAAAGTACAATGCCAGGATATTCAAGAGTATTATGTTCAGAAGGGAAAAAAACCCCTTCAAGCTAATCAGGCAAAGAATGCACCTGAACCACCATCCCTGCCCCCATCACTTGCACACTGAAAAAATGCTTTTTTAACAAATTGTAGGGTTTGTTACTTCTGCCTATATTCTGCAGGAGTCAACTTATGCATCCAGCTCCAGGAGAGGTCTTATGATCATGACTTCAGAGCTGAGAGAGGCGTCTCCATGCCAAGTTTAAATTTCTTGCAGCAATGTGATCTATAACAAACTGGCACTTCTCTGGTTTGCCCTACTGATCTCCTCTCTTGTCATGCGTTGGCTTTTGTACACTCATTTCTTACATGCTGCCATTTCAGCTGTCAGACCAGATTATGCCTAGATTCTCCTGGAGCTTTACTTCTACTTGTGATAAGTTTCCCAAGCCTGCACTACCTGGTGAAAAAAATATTTTCTTTTTCATTTAATCTCATGAAATTTTAAAAATTTGTCATCAGTGTCTAAGTGCTGGAAGACAGCAAAAAGCAGCAGGACCACCTTGAAGTCTCATTAAGGAGAAGACATGGGGCATACACCAATCCTAGCAGAGGAAAATCTTTGCTCAATACAAGTCTGAAATTTAGTTTGGATGAAAACAAAATAGAAGAAACACTTGCGTCGAGAGTTGCTCCATGCCAAAATCTGCCTTGCTATCCAGACCCAAATGAGACCCCAACATTTGACACTGTAGATTATCTGAAATGGGAATGACATAGAGCACAAAACTAAGTCTCACCTGGAGTACCACAGGTTTTGTTTTATAATTTTACACACTTCACTACTACCTATTTCTTAAAAAAAATTACTAACAACCTGCCCCCTCCAAAGAGACACAGCTGCCAAGTGAAACAATAAAGGTTTTGTACAGGATGAAGTGTGGGGTGGGGAGAAGGGAATGGAAGTTTCTAGCATATTATCACAGAAGCCAACTCTGCAGCCTCCCTCACTACTAAAGCCTTGACATGTAAACCTAGTACAGGCAGGAGCTTAAAACTGCCTTTCACAATAGTTTATCTGTCTGAAAAATACTGAGAATTAGAAAGTCCAGGGACTCAGAAACTGTTCTCTCTTTGTAGTCTTAGATAAGACAACTGCCTTCAGTTATACTTTTTCTTTTTTCAGCTAATCTGAGTCTTGTGAAGATACAAGACTATGTAAGTGGAAAACAGGCCTATTATGATTAAAATAATAATAATAATAATATAATTTAAAAATCAATAGTTTTTTAAATATATCACTAAAATATAATACTTTAAAAGATAAACTGATACACAATTAAAACTAGATAATCAATGAAATGCATTAATAAAATTAGAATGACTGTCACAATTTCACCTAGTTTTAATTTTTTTATACATATACAAAACTATGTATTACTGATAGGAAAAGAAGAAAATTCTGAAACAAAGTAATTCCAATTTAAAGTCATCTAAATTTGAAACCATTTTGAAGGAGTTTGGCTTTCAATCTCAGAAATAAACAGAACTTTAAATTACTAGCAAAAGCTCAACATAAACTTTTATAATAGAAATTATCCAGTCCATAAACTCTTTATTTATTTAAACATCTGTATGAATCTCACAGTAGCTACTTTCAAATTACTGAGCAAAAGTTCTTCTTAGAATATTCCATATTCTAGCAAAATATTCCAGAAATATGTTAATGTTGCACAAATTCAGCCCTAGTAAAAGCTCGGGGGAATATAATGGGTAACAGAATCTTACAAGAACAAGGTTATTGTGAAGAGACTTAAAACAACCTGGCAAATCTCATAACTGGTGGTGAAAGATGCTTAGTCTGAATGACACTGCTACATCCAGAAGAAACACAGGCTACGTTCCCTGCTGGGACCACTTTGCCCTCCTTTCCATGATCAGTTCTGTCACACCAAACCCCAGCAAGCAGAAAGCTCCTCTCTGCGCTGCAAATGGAGCTGCAGGCACGCCGCTAGCAGGGGGCACGGCGAGCCCGTCTGGCTTTGCTCACCGTCTGTGGAGCAGCCGCTGGAGCCGTCGCTGGAGCAGTAGCGCATCTCGATGCGCTGCCGCCCCACCTCCAGCAGGTTGGGGTCGGGCAGGCGCGCCTTGCAGGTGTATCGGAAACGCTGCTCGTAGTGACCGCCGTTGTCTGAAATGTTCACCGGCGTCCAGGGCGTCCAAGGAGTGGTCTTTTTTAACTCCGGGCAGGCGTTGGTGTTACAAGGCTGATATTCCTGGAAGAAAAAAGGTCGTCATAAACATGATCATCAAATAGGACCTTAAAAACAGCCCCGGAACACTCAAAAGAGACAAAAAGACAACCCTTTAAAAATATATATATATTCTGATATTTTTTCAACATTTCCAATAGCATTGATCATCAATGAACTTTTAATACCAGTCTCAAGATGAAAGTAGGATTTTCGGCTTTTATACAAGCACAGTACAACACTGCTAAAACCAATAATGTACCAGTAAAAACTAGATCTATCACATCCAGAAAAACAGTAAATCAAACACTCCAAGTACCATAATCAACATAGCATTTATAAATTAATAGCCCCAAGTAAGGTGAAGCTAAATATCCTAAAGCTTTTAATTAAGAAGAATTCTGATAACCTGCAAGTATATGACACAAACCGGCAAATAATTCCTTGGTAACATCTAGTGGCATATGAATAAACAAACCACTGTCCATTTTGTATATTTCTTACATACTTCAAAGGGGACAGCAGATAAAATATGCTTTATGTTACAGATTCTGGCTCCCTGCAGTGCATGTTGCTCATAGCTCCAGAACTGCTAAACCTATCTTCAGAAGCAAATTCCCTGTGGAGTGATATGCACTAAAAGGAACAGATGACATTAAAGAAGCCAGTGCAGAATTGCCAGCATTCTCAAAAATGCAGACTTGTCAGTATTCTCAAGCCCCACAATCTATGTCTTCTGATGAGTATCATCAAGGTCTGTAGGTCCTGCTTATTCATTTTCCAGAACAAAATATACTCCACCTGATGCAAATTCTTTGTAAAATATATGGATGACATTAAAGAACCATTGAATATCAGAATAAATGCACACTGATGAATGATTAAAGATGAAAAGAAATAGGCATCAGTTGGAAAACTTTTAAATTTTCTCTCTACCTCCTGCCTGTTAGAGAGGGAAAATGGGAAAAATTAGCTCCTTCTGAAAAGGAGCCTACTAAAGTCTGTAATTCCACTAAATACTAAAAAAAAAGACAACAGAGACAATAGAAATAGCGGTTTTTTCATATAGCACAAACTCCNCAAACAAACAAACAAACAAACAAAAAAACCACCAAAAAAACAGAGACAATAGAAATAATGGTTTTATCATATAGCACAAACTCTTTTTTCTATAACCTCTACCCCAGCTGATACCACCATGTTCCAACAAGAAATAGATTACCTGCTCCTCTCCTTCCCATGGTGATAATGTCCTTTTTAGCTCATATTTTCATCAGTCCACTACCTCTTATTACAGATAGACTAACTTATGAACATACTCAATTAGGTTTAGAGCAATCACCTTCATCCCACATTTTAATTTAAAGTGTTTCTCTTTCAAATCCAAAAGAAGCTTTTTGCCTGAAATCCTCTCTAATTTTTCCATCTGTTTGAGCTGGGAAAAAAAATTTCCCCAGAAATCCCTGTCCCACTATCACAGAGAGACACCCTAGACACTAACACTGGAGAATTCACCATTATATTTAGGATTCTCATGTTCTGAGGCCACAGGGACTTGTGACAACCTTGTGCTTTCACAGTTTTGTGTTACTTCAGAAATAAAGAGCTCTTAGCCCAAAGGCTTCAGCTGGACTACTCATTACTTCCTGAGGGCTGTGCAAAGACCTTTCCTACCTTAAAACCTGTTGATCACTTCTGTGATGACCACAAGTCATACCAAGGCACCATTTAGGAAAGATGATCAACCTTTCTGGGATGCGAGTGTCAGCCTGGTCTGGTTCCTGGCTCAGAAGACAGCAAAGAACAAGCAAACTATCTGGTCCTAGGTACAACAGGGGAAGTAATTTCTCCATGGCTCCTCAGGAGTCAACTCTTTAAATCAGGGACGTTTCAGACTTAGGAGAGAACATGTGTGACTGTTCTTGAAACACACAAACTGTAAAAAAAGAAATAATTAAATCTGCCTTTCTCCTCTTTTTTTTTTTTTTTTTTTTTTTTTTTTTTTTTTTTTTTTTTTTTTTTAATACGTCTAGCACAGATGAGTCTATCACCTCACAGATCAGCTGTTCTGCTATTTAGTAATCCACAAAGCTAACAAACTGCAGATTAATATGAGGCTGCATTTTCCCCTTAATTTAATTTTCCAGTCACTCAATTTTGCTGTACCTTTATCAATGATGCTGAGAGTGTTTCTTGTCCCAAACCCACAAAAAAATTTTCATGCCCAAGTACCCATACATAATGATAAACTAAGCTCAACTTGTTAAACCTACACAGGATTTAAAACCCAGTCTCCAGGTCCTGTGCACCTCAATGTCTTCCATTTGTCCTATTTCTTCATTTTTCTTAAGACTGCACACCAAAATTAGACTTGGCATTCTAGAAACAGTCTTATCAATACAGCATGCAAAGGCAATCATCACCCCATTTGCCTGACAATTTGACTTTAATATGCACATTATTGCATTAGTGCTTTTTCCTTCCACAACATTGTACAAAGAATCTAAGTGGACCAAATTATCTTTGATAACCTGTTCTTTTCTAAATCACAGCTTAACAACTACCTACATTTTTTTATCCCACACAAGAGGCTGGTAGTATTGGCAATATTTAAATATGTTTTATTAGCTTCTGCAATTATCTAACATATTATTTACTACCTCACCAATCTCTGTCCTGCTCAAGCTTTACTTAAAAATGTCTTATATCACTGTCTAGACTGTTGATAAAAATGTTAAGTGCTATTGACCCAAGAACTGATTTCAGGCAGACTCTGCTAGACACATCCCAGTAATTTATATCTGCCCATTGACACCACATTTTTCAATTTGTCAATGAACCAGCTTTTAATCCATTTAACTTTCGTGACATTTTTCAGTTTTCTGAATCAAATTATTTTCTATTGCAAAGGTAAATGTCTTAGAAGAGATGTGTTGTATTACTTTCAAACATCTTGAAACCCAAACTCTTTTTTATTAGTAAGTAAGCAGGAAAAAAATCAAATAGTACAGTAGCTACTACAATGTTTATTCCAATAGAGTCACAATAGTCTAAAAGTTTCAGTTCTTCATTTGCTATTGATTTTTGCACCGATATTTTTCAGTCAAAACTAAGAGCTGCTAGAAATATGAGGGCTTTCTTTATTAGACATGGCATAGAAAGGTCAGGATCATGTAAAGCAGAATATGTGAGGTATGTAATGAACCCTTTGTCAATAAATATTGCTAGTAGAGGAAGAAGTTAATTTAGTGACAATGTATTGAATGTTGCTTTGCTAACACACTTCTGAGATGAACACGTCAGCTCCCTCGCTTCTAGAAAGACAGACTACCAATGTTCAGTATGCTTCAGGAGGTGTAGTCCCTTCATACACCTGACAGAGAGCATTCTCCTATGCTGTTACCAGCATAGAAAGAAAGATGTTCATGAAGAGTGTCTGTGAAGACCATTTGTTAGTTTTTTCCTTTCTTCTCGCTTGCTGCATAGCAAGCTTATATGAAAGTTTGGCTGCTGTCATGTTTGTCTATTCAACCACTGGATAATAACCATGAAAGGCTCAGAAGGCTGGGGAAACAAAAGCACGTATAGTTTAGCCAGAGAATATTTACAGCAGTAAATAACTCTCCAGGAGGAAATTCAGAAGTCTATCGCCAGAATGGATGACTCCTTGGAGTTCTGACACTAATAATGACCTGGCAGAGCCCACTGGCTGCTCTCACAAACAGTGACTGCTGCACTGCTCTACCGACTACCACGTCTGCCACGGAGGAATCAAAAACCACAGGGTGCTTGTTGAGAGCATCGACGTGATCTGATGCTGAAAACCCTGGTAAAAGCAGAACAGTGAACTTGTCCTGAATTGCCTCAGATGTGGATGCGAGGAAAGGGGGAGAGAAAAGACACAGTTCAGATTACACATGGATATTTTAAGTGCTGCTACCATGAAGACATCATCTACAGTAAAGATTTGAGAGGGAAGAGAGAGGGAATATGGAAACTTACACCTCTTCTTGGTTTATCCTCCTCTTATCACCTGTCCAATGCTTGAATGATTTCCCCAAGAGGGATGTCAAGAATATGGCCCTCTCCAAAGCAATTGTACCAGCTAGAATCATAGGCACATAAATCAAGTAACCACACATAAGTCTCAGATGAATAAAAGTCTCAGATGAAACACTGAAGTCTCATCTCAGTGGTAAGACAGAGCTAGAAAAGCAGTGAAGCACTCTGCTTCAATAACACTGCTGAGAGGAACTGAGACAGCAGCTGTTAAACTCTGACATTCCACATGGACTGAAGGGAGAGATGGGGTCAAGCTCTCCTGGGGAATTCTCTAGATACTCAGAGAAATACTTCAGGGGCTCAAGTGATGGGTTCTGCACATTAGTCCTTAGGGTACGCTTGTGGACTCAGAGCAATAATTATTTGAGGCCATTTACAGATTCCAAAAATATCATTGCAATAGGTCAAGCTTAACCACATTCTCAAAGTTCTCTTTGCAAGTTGTTCTAAAACTTGTGGTCTAATTCACCATATTGTGGCTTTTAGTTTAGACTGGATTTAGCCAGTGGAGACAGTTGAATTTAGGCATGGCTATACCTGGTTAAGATGCAGTAAAGCTCGTGAAGACTAAATTTTAGGGGAAACTCAACATTGCAGTTTTTTGGAGATCATTGGAAATTTTACGCAGAATATGCAAATAAATACATACTTCACAAAATACATGTCTGTGAAAGTGATAAATCTAAATAAAAAATTATGAAGAATACTGATGGTAATACAAGAAAAGGCATCATAAATTAAAATGATAATTTGGAATCATAATATATTTGGAATCATAGATAATGATTATGCTATTAAAGAGCTACCTTACTTTTCTCCTTAAATAGTATTCCCTAGTATTTTTTCATAAAGGAAAAAGGATATTAATGTTATGTTTTCTACCAAGATTTACTTAGAATTATTTTGTTCTATTATTTTAGGAAAGGACAAGTATTATGTAATTTCAAACTAGAGGGTACTATTCTTAAATAAAACTGAACAAAACAAAAAAACCTCAGTTTTCTGGACAACATGGAACAGACTGATTTTTTTTTTTTTTTTGTCTCCATACAAGTACTTTAGTCATATTCCTAAAATATTTGAGAATCTCTGGCACTTTTACTCCTAGCTTAAGTTTGATTTTAACTAACCAAAAATCATGATACTCTAATATCTCCTCAAAAAACTAGACCAAAAATCATGATACTCTGATATCTCCTCAAAAAACTAGACCAAAATATTATCTACATTTGAAGTACAATTTTTTTCATTAAAACCAGAATTCAGATAGAGAGTTCTATTCCTATTTATATGTTTATATTATGGAGGAATTTTTCTTAACAAGCTTTTATTTCTTTGATGCATATTGTATGTCTATGTGGAATACACTTCTTTAGTTCTCATCTGTGTTTGTCATTCTCACCTGCTAGTGCGACAGACAAAGCAGCTAAATCAACATTTGACAGTGCATTAAAATATTTTCAGTCCATTAGTTATCTTTTATGATTGTCTTTCAATATATTGTATTAGTTCTCAAGTATTTTTTAAATCACCAATCTATTGATTAAAAAGTACTTGGAAATTTTTGCTTTTTGTTCCATTACACTAAACTTCAATTCAACTAGCCCAAAATAATTCTTCAGTTATTAAGACGCCGGTAGAAAAAAGTGTCACTGATTCATAAATGGAATGGTGTAAAGTCTGTCACCTGAGACGAGACAGGACTGTAAGATATAAGAACCTCAGTCTCTCAGCCATTTCTCAGTCTCTGAGTTTGCCACAGCTAATATGTAGTTAAAAGAAAGGATAGCTCTCTCATGCAAGCAAAACAAATGCCAAACCAAATACAGCAGGGTTATAAAACTCCAGAGAAAAACAGTTCCCTTGTTTACGTGTCAAAATGTAAGTTTCCTTAAGGACTAATACACCTTCTCTCTCTCCAAGAACCAAAAGATAGAAAAAAATTATCTTCCCATGGTTGGAAAACACATAGAAAATTCACTAACTGAACTTTAAAAAAGAAATGGTTCTTTACTTTTATTACAGAAATGTAAACTCTTCTCTTAAAGAAGCATTTCCAAACTAAAACAAATGAAAAGTCCCTGATTATATTTCTATTTATTCCACAGTTTCAAAAGCCAGGTTCTTCAACCAAACAGCATTAAATATACCTTAGCTGAGTGTAATTTTAGTATTCCAAGATCATAACAAGAAAGAACACTTAAACCCCATTAATTTCAATCCATGAAACAAAACATCTTCAACCTTATACATTTCACAGCTATACTTGAAAAACAAACCCTAGAGGAATTTCTGAGATCCCCACTGTATTTTAACCACACTTAGACATCCTAGTTTGCAGGCAGCATTTTAGCTTCAGTTATTATCCATAGGAGTTCTACTGATTCCAATGGAACCAGGACTGCAGAGCCTATTGCTCACTTCAGATGCAATCCTGCAGCAATGTAAATCAGGGTAAGAGACTGTGTCCAGAATGGGCTTTTAAAAATATTTGGATGAATAGAGGGAGGAAAACAACTTTATTCTGAATCAAAAAGATGTGGGTTTTGGTTGCAAATACTGACTATACACAAATTTTGTTTCAATTTTCAAATATTTTAAAGAAAAGAAGTGGGAAAATCTCCATTAGTGTAAAGGGCAATTTAAAAGGAATTAAAGGCTGGATTTGGATCACTTTTCCCTGGAGGAGTTCAAGACCCTGTGGGCAGATCAGTGGATTAGGACAGTTCAGGACTCAAATCCTTCCTATATTCAGTATCACCCTAATTTTACTTCGATAAGGAAAGTTACAACTCTCATCACCCCTTCATAAACGCATCAGTTTTTGTAGTGAACAAATCTACCACTTTCCTTTTTCTACCAGCCATTTGTGTAACTGCCAGCTCGAAAGCTACATTTTGTGTAAAACTCATCAAACTTTTCTGAAGGAAAGCGCTACTACTGAAAATTACTATTTTACAGGTAAGTTGCTGCTTAGGAGATTGGTGTCCAGGGGTCATTTTCTCCATTTCATAGTCAGGAATCTCATTGTAAATTCCACCTTATCTGTGGTTTTTTGTGCAGTTTTACAATCTGGCACATAAGAAACATGCCTCTTGTTCTAGCAGCTCCACTGTGAGGTGGGAACCAGAAAAAGTGGGGGATGAGAAGCTGGAGATGTCATCACTTGAACCCAGTAAAATTTGAGAAAACCAGAAGGGCCTGTCAGAGGACTAAGGATTCAATTACTTTTGCCCTGAGTGTCGTAATTTAGACTGCTGCAAAGAAAGGAAGTATAAGATATTACAGACCTGATGAAAACAGAACACACTGGATCATAAATAATCAAGGCTGTAAGGCTGAAGGGATTGTCTGCCTACAAATGACTGCATGGATTTACCAAAACTAACTCAAAAGTGATTTCTATATTGCCACATAGTGAAGGCCTCAACTGCAGGAGGAAAGCCAGGACTGAAATCTGAGCAACATCATGAGAAGTAGATGGTGAAATATAAATATCATTAAAGGTAAATGATGTGTTATTTGTAAATCAGCATGTAAATAGCAGCATTGAAATACATATTTATAAACTGAATTATAAAGAGAGGGAATTCAATTTTACCTTAAAAATTAGGAATGTGCCATTTGAAAAGTCTAGGAAAAAAGATGTAGCTTCCCTGATCACTCGGTACTTCAGAAGTGGGGAAAAGGAGGTTGTTCAAAATTCCATTTTGGGAGGTATGACCAATGGGTAGGAAAAAAGTGAATTCCTGCAGCCCAAGGAGTTACCACTCAGCTGGGCCATGCTAATGATCTGTGCATGTGGCTTCATCCATTACAAATGCAAATGCAAAGGAGGGAGGATTAAGTCAGATGGAAAACGGGTGATTTATTTTGCTGTAATAATTCAATTGTTTGCCATTAGTTTCAAATACTCTTACTGAGAAGCTTAACATTTTTAATGTAGGCCTTATAATTACTGACAAAAATCTTCAAATTGCTGAAACTGTTACTATTAACTTAAAATATATTTTTAAACTGCTGGAAATCATGGCTATCCAAGTATTTATTAACTGAGAGTAAGAATTTTAGGAGATAATCCAATAGTCAAAAAAGCATAAAAAGACTATTCAACTCATCAGTTTTAGAGAGTACTGCTTAATAATCACTGCAAATCTGATATCACGCATAAATTACCTTCATCTCATGTTTTCTTTCATGCAGGTTTCTATAAAGACAAAGAGAGCTGTGTTCTTCTTGTAAAAGGAAATCCCTTACAACAAATTTTCAAATACCAGAAGTGGAAGAAAATCTGAAATTTCAGTTTCCACAGGCAACACCAGAGTTATTTGGCTACTCTGTGACCTGGAGAAAGTTTGCTTCTTAGATACCTGGTCCTTAGATTCACCCAATGCAGCAAAATGAGTCCTTTCATTAACATGGCAGTGTCAAATTAGGAACAACCATAAAATAGTTCTTGAAATCTACATACTGAGGACACATTTACTTCCATAATATTTTAACCTGAAAAATCAACTGTGTGAAAAGTCTGGTGCCAAGTAAAGCAGAAAAACTAAAACAGTCATTATTATTTTATGTCCATCCAGAGATCATTCCTTCAGATACTTATTAATTTATCCTCAATTATTCATTATGTAGTCAGTGCAGCTTTATATTACAAGTAATGCTTTCACCAGCCTACAGTTCATCATTGATCTTATTTTTTACAACAAGACAATCTCTTAGGTTCAGCTGAGCTATCACATTTTAGGATCAAAATATGAGATTAAAAAATGCAGCTACTAATCATTGGCACATCAAAACTGACCTGATAGTGTGAAAGTATTAGCTGCTTATGCAATCACTTAGACAACAAAGCATTCAATCACAGCTCATTTACTTGTTTCTTTGGGGGACGTCCCACATTAATTATAAAGATTGATAAATTGTGTTTTATAACAAAATTGAAGCAAAATTTGAGAAAACTAATTTTGGGAAGAGTTGAAGGCTGTTTTTGCTCTGAAAAGCTGATTATCATAATATTCTTACTGGGTTTTTTTTCATTTAAAGGATGACTTAAATGATAGACCAATCACTGGAGGGAAAAATCCAATAATGTCACTACTCCTGAGATAACACTTAAAATGTTAAAGCAGTTACTAAATAACAAATGTGTAAGTTATGGAAATGGTAAAACTGAATAGATGAGGAGACATGAACTTTAATTCAGACTTGCCAGTCCAAACCTAGGAGCTGCAGTAAAACGCAGAACTGCTTGCTGAAATGTGTTAAAC
>WEIU01005035.1:132591-156130 GCA_013389925.1 Aegithalos caudatus | reverse complement strand
CGGCCGGGCGGCGCGGCCCCGCTGAGCCCGCACGGCCCGGCAGCAGCTCCGGCATCCCTGGAGCTCGGTATTCCGGCATCCCTGGAGCTCCGGGACTCCGCTGTCCCGGGAACTCACCTCCCGGGAACTCCGCTCCGCTGAGCCCGGCTCCACCATCTCTCAGTACTCCGGCATCCCGGGAACTCCGTACTCCACCGGCACAGGAACTCCGCTGCGCTGACCGCTGGTCCCGGCTCCTCGGGAATTCGGTACTCTCTTATCCCGGGAATTCATCTCCCCTGAGCCCATCTCCTCCATAACCCCGTGCCCCATCTCTCCCGTCCCTGGCTCCTCCACCGCCCGGTACTCCGGCACCCCGGGAGCTCAGCTCTCCGTCATCCCGGGAATTAATCCCCGCCGAGCCCCTCTCCTCCGTGACCCCGCACCCGGGGACTCAGCTCTGCTGGCCCCGGCTTCTCATCACTCGGTATTCCGCCTCCCGGGGAATTCCGCTCTGCTGACCCCGGCTCCTCAGGGACTCGGTCCTGTGCGAGCTCGGCTCTGCTGATCCCGCATCCTCCATAACCCCGTATCCCAGCTCCCCGCCAACTCGACTCCGCTGGCCGCGACTCCTCCCCGGGAACTCATCCCCGCTGTTCCCACCTCCTCCTAACCCGGTGTCCCCGGGAGCCCAGCCCCGCTGATCCCGGCTCTCCCACCGCGCGGTGTCCCGGCTCCCCGAGCGCTCGCTGGGCTCATCTCCGCTGATCCCGGCTGCTCCATAATCGGGCACTCCAGCAGCTCCCATCCACAACACCCCGTGATTCCCGACTCCCCGCACCCCAGCACCGACCATTCCTCGGCTGCCCGGCACTCCAGCTGTCCCTCAGCCCCGTTCCTGGGCGCTCCCCTCATTGCACAGNCGAGGCGCAGGGCATGACCCGCGAGGAGTATGAGGAATATCAGCGGCAGCTGGTGGAGGAGAAGTGAGTGCCGGCGGCGCCGGGGTCCCTGCGGGAAGGGGCTGCTCCCGCTGCACCCCACATCCCGTGCCTGGGAGATGGGGGGAGCCAGCGCTGGAGACAGCAGGACCCTGAGGGGGTTTACTGAGCCCCCTAATCCCTTAATCCGCTTCCTCGCCCGAGAGATGGGATTGTTTCTCCTTCCAGGCTGCGTTGGGGGGAGGAAATTGTGGGAGACCGGGACTTTTCAGAGAAAATGGGGGGTGCTGAGGTCGGGGGGAAGGGCAAACCCAGTGGTGGGGGGCACGGGCTATCGGTAAATGCCCCTTGTGCTTCGCAGGATGGAGAGAGATGCCCAGTTTGCCCAGCGCAAGGCGGAGAGAGCCACGGTCAGGTCCCACTTCCGAGACAAGTACAGGCTCCCCAAGGTATGGCTGTGCTTGGAAAGGGGGGCACGGGGGGAGCCGAGCTCCGGACGGAGCTCTGGAGTGAGGGGAAGGGACAAGGACCCCCTCGGCTGGCTGGGGTTTGAGCCTCAAACTCAAATAAATTCCCCTCAAAACCACTCTTCACCCCGAACTTTGGCCCCTTTCCTTGCCCGCCGAGCACCACAGACCCCCAGCCCCAGACAGTGGGACTCCCAGCCTTGCTTGATCCCCCTCTCCCTCGCTTTTGCCCCCTAAATCCGGCTGGGTGGAGGAAAACCACCTTCACCTCAGACCCCCCGGAGCCGGGAGTGGAGCCAGGGTTACACCTTCCTGCCTGGATTAGCCAGCTCCTCTCCCCGGATTATTTGGCGAACAGCTCCCACCTAAATTCCAGTTTTGGAATTTCTGCACGATGAACGATTCACTAAAAACAATTTAATCAAGGGATAATTCAGCCTTTCTTGGAATTGTCACAAGCTCTCCTCCCTCCGAACCCAGCCTTTATTCAGGAAGAGTTTTTCGGTGGTGAATACCCCAAATTGGAGCCGGGCTAATATTAGTTGCAAAGGGTCAGCTAAGCCAAGTGAGATTGCTCTGATTGTTTGGAGTTGTTCAGCCAGCCCGGATTCACCCCCACCCCGCTTCCCACCCCCCTTTATATCCAGGAAATAAACAGCTGGAGAATTTCTTTCACCCCCTGCCAAAATCCAGAAAAGGCAGAGAAAGCAGAGATGGAGATTTTTTTTTATTCCCCAGGGGAAACTGGGATTTGTTCGGATCTGGCCCCACCATCCTTTCACTGCCTCCTTGCGCTTGAGATGTCCCTTCTCATCCTTTGACAAGTTTCTTCTGCTCATTACTGATCCCGCTTGGCAGCCGGGCTGCCTCATCCCGAGTCTCCCGGTGGCTCCCGGCACAGAGCTGATCCCGGCCGCCGGTGGGAGCAGTCGCTAAGCAGAAGCGTGGCTTAATTATGTGCCTCACCCCCCACCACGCCAGCTGGAAACCAGTTCGCACTGGTGCTGCGCGTGGGTTCCATCCCCGCTCTTGCTGTGCGTGCCCAGGCTCTGCTCAGCCTGGATCAACATCCCGTCCTCACCCCCAGGGACCTCCCCGCACGGTCCTGAGGGTGGGAAGAGAGCCCAAAGCCCCTCCTGTGATGCTCCCAGATCCCCCTTCCCGCTGTGCCATGCCCGCTCCTGACTCTCTCCCGGCCCGTTGCAGAACGAGACGGATGACAACCAGATCCAGCTGGTGGGAGGGGACGTGGAGCTGCCCAAGGAGCTGGCCAAGATGATCGAGCAGGACAACGAGGAGGAAGAGGAGAAGAACTCGGTTATCGGCCAGCTCAGCAACATCCAGAACCTGGACCTTGATTCCTTGAAGGACAAAGCTTCGGCCACGCTAGAGGACCTGAAGCAATCGGCGGAGAAATGCTCCGTGATGTGATGGGGCTGAGCAGGGAGGGGACGCAGCGCGGGGCCTGGCGGGGGCCGCTGCCCCAGCCACGTTGTCACCCTTGCCGTGTGTCACTCGGGTCCTCCTGAGCCGTGTGACCCCCCGAGCCCCTGACCCAGATGTCCCTGATGTGTGGTTTTCGTTTCGTTCTCCGGGCTGAGGTTAGAGCCAAGAGCCAGCATGTCCCCCCCGTACCCCTCCCGTGCCCGGGCAGGGGGTGTTCGCCGCCGGAGCCCAGGAGGTTGCAGGGAAGGAGAGTGACCTTGGCGTGTCATTGACCTTGGAGCGGCGGCCACAGCTGCGGCTCTGCCTCCGCGTTTCCGCTCAGCCTCCTAGGAACGACCGGGAGGCTCCGATTGGCCTCGCAAGGACGAGGCAGGGTGTGGAACACCCCCCTCCCCGCGTCCCGTACCCATCACCCGAGAAGCGACATCCCATCCCCGCAAGGAACAGCCATCCCCGTGCCCTTGAGGCCCCTCTGGAGGAGCCAGCCGGCAAGGACCTGCCATACGATCCCGCTCGTCCCTGTGGGAAGGGGGGTGCTGAAGCCCGAATTGACACCAGAGAGGAGCAAAAGCCCTTCCCGGTGCCGAGCTGAGCCCGCAGCAGCCCTTCCCCGGAGCAGTGGTGTCCCTCTCCTGGGAGGGGATCCCGTCTTTGTTCCTTCCAGGAGAAGAACAAAGCGAGGAGGGAACATCTCCCCGTCCTCCCGCCCGTCGTGCTGTAGTTGTGCCGTGCTCGGTCGAGTGTCCCTCACCTCCTGTGCTGTCCCCGTGCCATGGTACTGTTATAACCGGTGGAATAAATACCAGGAGATGTCTATGCATTTATTTTTCTCCCTGAGCTCTGTCTTCATGGCCACGTTTTCCTATTTTCCTGGTTTTGAGGTGCCCCTTCCCGAGGCAGGGACGGGAGCTCCAAGGAGAACTCCGTGGCAGCAGAATCCCAAAGAATGCTCCTCTCCTGGCTTCACTCACGATAGGACCAAAGGGATGCTATGAGCAGCTCGTTGGCAGTATTCAGGTTTAAAAGCAAACAAAATCCCCGTTTTTCCACAGATTTTTGGCTGTTTTAATACAAAACCTTCAGAACTCTCAGTCTCACGGGCACTGCAGGATGCCCAGTGTGCTGCTCTAAGCAAGGACACTCTCTGCAGGGATGAGCCCGTGCTAGGGCAGGTGTGACTCCCAGCCCTGGCAGCATCCCGGCAGGCAGGGGCCTCCTGTGGTGAGGCTTCCTGGAAAAACTTGGCACGGGTTGGGAATTCATCGCTCCAAATCCCGTGGGAGCTGATTAACTGCAGTTTGGTTTTGCAGGGGAGGATGGGTCATCCAGGAAAATGCAGGAGAGGGTGCTGGGAAACTGATTTGGTTGTTGTTATTGTGTATTAGTGTATTAGTGTTAGCATGAGTTTAGTGCTGGACAAAGCCATGGCTGGGGCTGCTGCTGCTCCAAGAGATTCCTTTCTGCCCCCAGCCCCCTGATAATCCTGTGCCAGGGCCAGGTAGTTCTGGGAAGCTCCCGATGTCCATCCCTGAGAGGACAGACAGACAGAGGCAGCTCAGGTGAGGACACACATCTTCAGAACCCTCCAGGCCCTGGGACCAGGAGGCTCCAGCAGCTCCAGGGACATCTGCACCCATCAGATCCCTGCTCCAGCCCCAGACAGCGCCGGGAGCCGGGCAGAAAGCAGAGGGGAGATTGGCAGGAGCAGCTTTAGCTCTGGAAGGAGATCATACCTGATGAGGATCAGCTGGAGCTGATCTAATCCCCCACCAGGAAAGGGATAGCAGGGAGCAGGCACGGCCCCGGCCGAGCCCTTGGTGTTTACATCCCAGGCCCAAGGCACCATCACCACTCATCCCACGGGAGAGCAGGATCCCAGCCGGAGCGGGAGCCACGAGAGGCGCCGGGGATGCAGCCCCGCGGTTCATCCCCCCCTACAAGCAGCCAGCATCCTCTCCCGCACCTTTTCCCGGGCCCCCCCTGCCCTGCCCCCCGTGCCCGACCCCCGGGCTGAGCTCGGCGCTCTCCCGGCCCACGTGCAGCCACGCAAAGGCCGCGTGAAGCTCAGCGGGTTTATTTTAGGAGGCACCATGACCCCCAGGCATGTGAAAAGGCAGGCGGCCCCCGCTCCCCCCGCCCGGCTCCCGCGATGTGTTAAGCCTCAGCAAAGGCTTCCCGGCAAAGCCGAGCATCGGCGGCTCCGAGGATGCTCCTCCGAGGCTGCGTCCCTGCTCCCGGCGCTGGGTGACCGCCTGTAGCGGGGAGGAGAGGCTGGGATGGAGGGAAGAGAGGCTGGGATGGGGGGATGAGAGGATGGGATGGAGGGAGGGGATACTGGGATGGGGGAAGCAGGGGCAGACAGCTCCCTCCTGCCTTTTCCCTGCCCACCACGGGATGCATCCCAGTTCCTGTTGCCATATCCCGAGCATCCCTGCAGCCTCCACACCCTACAACTGCTTCAGGCATCAACACACAGACTAAAAATCTTAAAGTGAAGAATGTGGATGAAAGTGTGGATGAAAGCAGAAAATGTATTTTTTTTCCCTCTCTTTTACAGGCCTTATATGATTTCCTCACCTATGGGGCTGGGATTGGGATGGGTTTGTCCAAGCAAGCCCTTGCTGGCTGCTGGAAGATGCTAGCAGTAAGGAATTTTGTCAATAAAATAAAATATATTTTATTGATCAAATAACACATATTTTATTTACAAAACTCCTGCCCTCCTGCACCACCTCCATTCCTCAGAGCCAGCTGCAGGACCTTCCTCCTTCCCAGTTGTGAGTGTGGGATGAGCAAGTGGTTTCCCCAATGGATAAAGCATTAAATGAGCAACTGTTAAAGCGCTGAAACAAATGATCTGCCTTGGAAGGAAGGCTGGGGAATCTCTTCATTTTGCAGGCAATTAAACCTCCCTTCGAGCTGCCAGGGGAAGGGGTGGCCCACCCATCCACCCACTGCTGTTCCAACAATGGGGATTAATCCGATTAAAGAGCCCTGGGAAAGCCCAAGGTTGTCTCCACACACTGACCCAGCTCCCAACCCACCGCGTGTTTGACCTCACCTCAACCCAGGCGCTGGCACCGCGGGGGTGACAACGCAGCTGCCACTCCCACACTGGGTGACAATCCTGCCCCAAGAGCCACCCGGTGAGGGCTGGAAGAGCCCTTTGGAAGGGCTGGGTGATGGCAGGGATGGGGCTGGAGCAGGGCAGCTCCTCCCCGTGAAGCCGAGGGACAGAGGCCACGCCGCCGGGCCGGGCGCCGCTCGCTCCGGGGACATTTGGGCGGCGCTCCACCGAAAACCCCGGCGCGGGAGACACTCACATCCACCCCGACACCAAGCTGGGCTCCATCAGCCCCGGGGGAGCATCCCAGCCTGCTCCCGAGGGGCTGTGCCGTGCTGGCGGCCGAGCGTGAAGGCAGATGCGATTATCCGCGCCGGCTGCCGCAGCCAGCGCCGCAACCATCCCCGGCGGCCCCGGGAGGACACGGGCTTGGAGAGCACTTTAAAGCCTGGGGATATAATCTCTGCTCTGAATAATAATGATAAGAATAAAAAGATATAAAAGTGCCTTATTCGCATCTGCCCGGGAAGCTCCAGGCCGGTTTGAGCATGGAGAGGCTGGAACAGGGGCAGGATCTGGGGGGAGCCTGTCTTGGGAAGAGGTCGTGGCTCAGAATATCCATGGGACACCCCAAAAATCCCCCTGTTGTTTGCTTCAGCCCGTCTGCCTTCCCCCACGGCCCAGCCTGGCCCTTCCTCACCCGCCACAAAAACCTATTGGAGAAAACAGGATTTTACGTAACGGCTCCTGTTGTTCTGCTCCGTGTTTTCCACACGCGCAAAAAAATAAAAAGATGGGAAGTGAAAACAAGGTCAAACGTTGCTTTGGCTGCCTCGTGTCCCCGGGGAGCACAGGAAGGGAGAGCAGTGTTGGAGCAGAGGAGGGGACACCCCAGCTCTGCTCCTCGGGGACAGGGATGAGGGTCCCCAGCCCTCCTCAATGGCTCCAGGACCCCAGGCTGGCTCTGGGCCCTGGACTGGCCTGGGGACCCCTCTTAGGCTTAAATCACAAACCCGAGAGCAGAGGAGGTGGAGAAATCAAAATTCAAGTTTACTAAAGACAATAAATTACATTCCCTTGAGATACAGTAGATTCTGAGACAAGTACCTTGTTTTGCAGGAGAGGCAACCTCAGCACCCTGTACCAGCAATTCCTGGGAACATGATTTGGGTGTTGGGGGTGTCAGGGCCCTGAGGAGTGGAGTAGGGCAGGCAGGACGCTGAGTGCCTCCCTGGAGGTGACTGATGCTGCTTGTGCCCGACTCAATCCCCACTGAGCCCTGCTCAGGGTCACGACGCTGATGATGCAGCCAGTGCCTGCCATGCTCCAGGTTTGGGAAGGAAAAGCCTCATTCCCAGTGCTCCAGCAGTGAGAGGCAGGGAGGTGTGGCTGGGCTGGGACAGTGCAGCGGGTGCTGGGGGCAGGACGAGCAGCAGGGGATGCAGAGGTAGATGCTGGCGAGGAAGGCACAGCAGAGCATCCCTGTCCACCCTCAGCTCCCGGCTGGATTTGTGGAGCTGGGCCGTGTGGGCTCCCACAGAATTTGGGAGGTGGAGGAACCACCCAACCAAAAAAGCAGGGGGATGTCCTGCCAGAGCCCAGTGCCAGGATAAAAATACCCTTCCCGTGGCAGCCAGCGGAGGGAATTAGAGTGGAATAACCCGCCCGCTGTGGCAGGGGAGGCTGCAGCAGCAGACGGTCGAGGCAGGGCTGGCAGGGAAATGAGCCAGCTCCTGGGAGAGGGGCAGATGTCCCCGCGGGTCCCCCGGGGCTGGGAGCCCGAGGGTGACCCCCCCGCGGTGTCACCCTGCTGGGGGGCACGGCAGCCTCGTTGGGCGTGTCCCGGCAGGGCGGTGAGCAGCGTCCCGCTGGGCTGGGCAGCTCCGGGAGTCACTGCAAGGTACAGGCTGTGCCGGGACACACCGGCGCTCAGCGGGCTGCCCGTGCCTCCGGGCAGGGACAGCCCCTGCTGGGGCTGCGATCAGCCATTCTGGCAGCTGGAGGAATATTCCCCAAGTCCCCTTGGAAAAGGGCAACTCACCGCTCCGGACGGACTCTGCCAGTGCCTCTTTGCCCAGGGATTGTGCCTCCCGCATCTGCCAAAGGAGAGGGGGCTTTTCCAGCCTTTATCCTCCCCCAGCATGCTCTGGAGCCCCCCCACTCATCATACCTTGATTTGATCCTTCAGGTACTCGGCTCGGGACATCAGGGTCTGGATCTGGCAGAGAGAGAGAGAGGACACAGTCCCTCTGGAGCCAGGCCACCAGGGACAGGCAGGTGTCCCAGGGCTGGCACTTACCTCGGCATGGAGCAGCTCCCGCCGCCGCCCCGCCGGCTCCGCTGCAGGGGGAATGTGCCATGGGATGAGGGATGGGAGCAGGACTCATCCTTGCCCTACAACCCCATCCACAGTCCCAACTCACCGGCCAGGAGCAGCAGCAGCTCCTCCAGGCTCTGCTGGTACAGCTCCAGGGCATCACTGTCATCCCTGCCTTCCTCCTCCTGCAAGAGGCCCCGGGGACCGGCTGTGGCTGGGGGCATCTGGCAGCCCCTCCCCACCAGGTCTGCACCTTCCCCTTCCCCCGGGGGTGAGGGGACCCCCAAGGCCACCCTCACCTTGGCGATGGCCGCTGAAGCCACTTCCAGTGCGGCGCAGAGCCGAGGCTTGTCCTTGGCCATCTCTGCAAGGGGACACGGCTACGGGGATTGCCCAAAACCTTCACCCTTCAGCCCAAAACGCCACCGCCGCCCCCTGCCAGCTCCAACACCGGGGGATGCTCAGGAATCACTACCTTTAAGGAGCTCTCTGGCCGGGTTTCCTTTCTCCAGGAGGTTCTTGTTGCTGGAGGTGACCAACACCTTCAGCTCCTCTGCTCGGGAGATGTACTGCCTCACCTGTGGACGTTTTGGGGGTGAGGAGACCCCCGGTATGGGGTGCAGAGGATGGGGGTGCTGCCCCCACCCCACAGGGGTTTTTGCTCACCTTGGCCCGGATGGCTTCTTTGCGCCGAGCATCGGTTTCATCTGAGGGGAGAATGACCAAACACAGGGGTGGGTGGGCTGAAAACCGGCCTGCCCTGGGGTGCTGCCCCCCAAAAACACACCCTGGACCCACACAGCCCCCAGGGGGACTCACAGTGCAGCGCTGGCACAAAATACTCCAGGGCTTTGCGGTAGAGGGAGAAGGCGGCGTTGGCGTCTCCCTCCTGATCCTTCCTCACGGCCTCCACCACCAGGTCAGTCTGGAGGACATGAGGGGGGGTCTCAGGGCTTGGAACTCCCCCATGCCCAGGGAGCAGCCCCCAGCCCCCAGCCCCCACTCACCGCCTTGCCCAGGCTCTCGGGGCCGGGGATGTGCTCCATGTCCACAAAGGGGTGGGCAAAGAAGCACTCGAAGGAGATGCGCTTCCGAGGGTCCCTCTCCAGCAGCTGTCCCAAGAGATCCCGGCATTCCAGAGAGAGCTGGGGCCGGCTGGGAAGCTGGGGAGGGAAGGGGCTGAGCCCACTGACCGCTGTGAGAACCCCCCCAGCTCCATCCCACCCGTTACCTCCACAGCCCGGTCACTGCGGATCTTCTCCTCCAGCTCGGCGAAGGAGTGGGAAGCGAAGGGCGGCTTCCCAAAAAGCGCTTCTGCGGGGGGAAAAGGAGCGGTGGGGGAGATGGAGAGGGGGAAACCAGCCCCGAGCAGAGCCCCCCGGGGCAATAAAAGCCAAACCCACCATAAAGGATGACGCCCACCGACCACAGGTCCACGCGGGCGTCGTAGTGCTGCCGGCACACCATCTCGGGGGCCATGTAGAGCGGGGAGCCACGCAGCACGTGCTTCTCATCCCACGGGGACATGTACTGAGCAAAGCCGAAATCTGCCGGGCAGAGAGCTCGTGGGGGCGCGGGGAGAGGGGGTTTGCCCCCTCCCAGCCCCTCGCAGGGAGCTGCCCTGACCTGCCAGCTTCAGCTGGGGGTTCTCCGGGGCGCTCAGCAGGATGTTCTGCGGCTTCAGGTCCAGGTGGGAGATGTTTCGGTCGTGGAGGAACTTCAGGGCACAGGCTGGGCGGGTGGATGGGCACGTGATAGCACAGCTCTGCACCCCAAAACCCTGGGGAAGGGTCCCCAGCAGAGCCAGAGTGGGAGCCTGGAGGGATGTCCTCACCGAGCTGCTGCAGGAAGACGCGTGCCACCTTCTCGGGGAGCATCCTGCGCATGCGGATGAAGCGGGAGAGGTCCCCCCCGGCGCAGAACTCCATGATCAGGTAGATGTGGTCACTGTCCCACTGCAATAAGACCCCAGCAGTGCCACCCCAGCCAGTCCCACCCACACAGGTTCACCCAGACCAGTTTGCCCAGTTGCTGGCACCAAGCCCTGTGGATACACCCTTGGGAAGCGGGGATGGATCCAAGCCAGAGTAGTTCTGGCTCAGAGGCCCCCCGGGAAGCTCCCAGCCCACCTGGAAGTCCTTGAGCTCCACAATGTTGGGGTGGCGGATGGTCTTGAGGATCTCGATCTCTGTCAGCAGGTTCTCCACCGATGCTCGGTTCAGGCTCCTCTTGTTGACACACTTGATGGCCACCACCTCACGCGTGTCCCTCTGCCGAGGAGGGGGACAATGCTGGGGTCCCGCCACGCAAACAGCCGCCCTGGGCTGCTCCCCCAGCCCGCCCGGTGGGGAGGGAAGGGAAGGAACCCCCGCAAGGGGGCGGCAGGTGTCAGGCGGGGGCTACAGGCGCGGTACCCATGTGGAGGACGGGAAAACGGGGGTCCCAGGGGAGTGCGGGGGGTAGATTGGGGAGTAAAAAGGCGAGCGCCGCGGCGGGCTCGGCCCTACCTTCCTGTAGGCCTTGTACACGGTGGCGTAGGTNCGGCTCAGGCCACGCCCATGGCCACGCCCACGCGCAGCAAAAACCACGCCGCCGCCGCGTTCACCCGCTGAGCAAGCCACGCCCCCAGTCCCACCATCCACACTGACCACGCCTCCACAGCACGGATTATTGCACATGGCCACGCCCACACCACGCCCACTGCCACGCCCATGCCCCGTGGTCCCGCCCACGCCCCATGGCCACGCCCCCCGCCAGCACGGGCAACGTATCTGGACCACATGAACAATTTTTTATTAATAATTCTTTAAACATTAAAAGATCAGACGCGGAGGGGAAAAAAAAAAACAACAATAATACAGGAGGAAAAGGGTGTAAAAATACCGATTTCTGTATCCCAGCGCCCCCCCACCGCCCCTCACCAGCACCAGATGGGGGTCGAATACAACCCCCACCCTGGCAAAGGGGCACCACAAAGCCAAATCTGCATGAAACCCCCTCCCCGACAGCCGAAACACGGGGCTGAAGGAGGGAGAGGTGGGAATCTGCCCCCACCCACCCCTGCGCCCCAAGGGACAGCCCATCTTGGATGCAGCTGAACACAATTCAAAACAGTTCCTTCCCAGCTAAAACAAAATGAAACTCGTGAGGAGGAAGGCAGGGAGGAGCTTTCCCTGGAGAAAGACTCATTCAAGGTTAGTTGGAGAAGGACGTCACAGGCACTGTGTGACCCGGCATCCTCAGCTGCCCCAGCCTGGAGCTGGGAGCCAAACCAAAATCCCTTTTCCTGTCCCTCGCCTGGTTTCAAGTCGCTGAGAGACTCAGCTTCCACTGATCCCTTCTTCCCCTCTCTGTGCCCGGAGCTGGCACCTGCAGGATCCTCATGGAAGCAAGGGATATGCCCTGGGGGGACCAGGGGAAATACAAAGCCCCACACACTCCCCCTGCTCCCAAATTTTCCTTCGTGCCACGTTATCCTTGGCTCTCAGGAAGCCCAGCAGTTATGAGGTCAAAATACAGCATTGTGTGAGTTGTAATAAACCAAAGGTAACAATTTCTGTTCTTAAAATTAACAACATCAACTACATGCACGTTACAAAACCCTCCCAAAACAGCAGATAATCAAATTCTTCGTAGCAAAGGCCAAGAGAAGAGAGAGTAAAATCAAAAATCTGCTTCCCCTCATCTTCCTGCTACAGACAGAGTGAGGGGAGGAAGAGACAAACACCCGGAAGGTCCTGGAGAGAGGAATATTTGCCTCAGAGAATGTGTTCCCCCATCTCCCCACACCCTAAAACAAGACAGGGAAAACTAATCATCCAAACCGTAGCTCAGCTGAAGCTAAAAAACCCCTCCTCTCATCAGGAGTGTCGCCATCACAGAGCTCACATGGTACCCCCAAAAAGTGCATTTTTAGAAAACAAAAATAAATGAAGGCTGGGGAGATGAGGGCAGAGGAAGCGAGAGGGAGGCAGCCCGGGAAGGGCTGGATTTCCTGGGCAGGGTGGATTTCCTGGGCAGGTCAGTTTCCCCGGAAAGCACTCTGTGCAGCCGAGGAGGCCGCCCCGGCTGCTGCGTTCTGGAAGCTCCTGTTGGTGAGGATGCCTTGGGAAAACTCCTCCTGGGCCCTTTGGAAGCTGGCTCCGGTGCGCCGGTACAGGGAATGCACCTGGGAACAAGAGGGGAGGGGAAGAGTGGATGGAATGAGCATGTGGCTGTGGGATTGCTGCACACATCTCGCTTTTCCCTGCCTAACCAGCTCCCTTGACAGCTGGAGAGGACAGAGCCGGGGCTCCACGGCTCCCAGCACAGGATGCTGCAGATTTCAGGAGACCTTCAACGGCTGGAAAATGTGGAATTCTCAGGAAATTTGCTGGTTTCAGACCCAAAACTCCCCACACTGTGGTGGCTCAGGTTTAACCCAGTATTTACTGGAGGGCGGGACCTGAAGGTGCCAACAGCATCAGGTATTACCTTCAAGATAAATGCAGGAGAAAAGAAGCAAGTACCAATAAAAACAGGACCAGTCCAGCCTGTCCTTGCCTCACCCCAAGCTCCATTTCTGCTGTTCCTGCACAAATCCAGCCCTGCTGTTGTCAGGAAGGAGAAGGGAGGAGGCTTGGGTCTAGGAACCAGTGGGAAGGCACTCACTGGGATCCCACCAGGCTTTGAAAAGCCCCACAACACTGTGGGAGCAGTGACTGAAAATCCCTGGATGGTGAACAGAGCCACGGTCACCTCTGCTGTGCCAGCTCCAGGTAGGGCAAGGGGCAATGGTTTTAAACTGCCAGAGGGCAGGGTTAGATGGGATATCAGGAAAAACATCCGTCTCTGTGAGGGTGGTGAAGCCCTGGCACAGGTTGCCCAGAGAAGCTGTGGCTGTCCCTGGATTCCTGGAAATGTTCCAGGCCAGGTTGGACAGGGCTTGGATAACCTGAGATAGTGGAAAGTGTCCCTGCCCTTGGCAGGGGGTAAGATGAGCTCTAAGGTCCCTTCCCAAATCATTTCATGATTCTATGACTCCAAAGGGAGGCTGCATCCCACTTCAAAAGTGTCCAAGAAATTTGGCATCGACGCAGGAAGCACAAGCGAACCCCACTTTAATTACAACCTCTTGCCCCACCAGTGCCTGATCATTCCCAGGTGGGTGAAAGGAGGCGTCAATCCCAGAGCCCTGGGAGCAGCCTGAGCTCTGCTGGCCCCCGAGGCACTCACCTGCTTGAGGAGGAAGAGGGAGAGGACGGCGCAGAGCGTGAAGAAGGCTGCCACCACCATCATGATCACCACCACGGCCAGGTTCCCATGCACCTCCGACAGCGCCGCGATCCAGCCGCTGCCAGGGACAGGAGAGCGGGCTGAGCAGGGACAGCATCCCAGCACCGCTGGAGCACGGGGGGACAGGCACCCACACGTGCTTCAGGGAAAGGTTATGGGGAGTACAAAACCAAACTGCTGTGGAAATGGGAACCCAGAGTTTGTCCAGATCCTTCTTTTGGGGATAGTTTCCATTAGGATTTTTAGAGGAGGACTGTGCTCACCCCACCCACATTCCAGCCCTGTGCCCTCCCCTCAGGCAGCAAAATCAATACCCTTGGCGCCAACAGTGACTTCCATGGATACCTTCTCAAAATTCAGCCAAGTGGGGTAAAGATAGGCTGGAACAGCTAAATTGGAAGAGATCAGCTGGCAGATGTGGAGCCTGAACCTGAGTGTCACCCTGACAGGGATGTAAGGGTCGGGAGCAGGAGGAAGAGGCAGGACGGGTCGTGAAACCCTGGCACAGGTTGCCAGAGCAGCTGTGGCTGCTCCATCCCTGGAGGTGTCCCAGGCCAGGTTGGAGAATGATTGGAGCAATCTGGGATAATGGGAGATGTCTCTACCCATGGATGAGATGAGCTTTAGGGTCCCTTCCAACCCAAAGCATTCTGTGATTCCACAATTCTACCATACAGACAACACTGGGAGCTGTTGAAGGGAAGGGGCAGGGAGAATTCCAGGAGTTACCAGCACTCAGCCGTGGCTGAAAATACCAAGACACCTCACTCAGAACACCTTCCTGGGTGCTGGAGAAAGGAACCTTCCCAACTGCTCAGCGCAGCACGGCGTGTGCCAGCAGGAGGGAGGGCACCGCTCCTGGCGGCACAGGGAAGCGGAAAGGCACACCACGCACCGCGGCCAAAAATACCCGCGCTGTCTGGCGGGAGGAAACGGAGCAGAAAGCTCCAGGCAGCCTCTCCAAGCCAGGGCAAACCCCCTCCCACCCCGTGACTCCGGGGACAGCTCTGCCCACGAGCCCTTCTGCAGGCAGCAGCAAAAATAGACAGCAGCTTCCACCTGGGGGCTTCCCCCCGGGAGAAGCAGCACAGGCTGCTAACCTTTTCCCTGCTCCCTAACTCCGGAATGGGAGCTGCAGCCGGGGCAGCAAGGCGAAAGGAAAGGCTGTGCTCTCCCTGCAGGGCACAGCTGCTGACACAAGGCTGCTGGACTCGCTCCAGAAGCCCAGGCTCACCCTTCTGCACAATGTCACCGAGAAAGGGCGAGGCTAAAAGCCTCTCTGCTTATCTCAGCCCACCAACCACACGGTCCAGAGAAATTCAGGGAGAGTTTGGGGACAGAGTCGGGGTGGTGGCAGCAGTATCAGGCTGAACAGTGCCCAGATTTCAGGTCAGAGATCCCTCAGCCCCACACTGCTGTCAGGGAAGGCTCCAGTTTAAATAAGGCAGATCTGGTTCGCAACAGAGGAGCAAATATGATCTGCACTGACTGAAGAGAAGGCAGCAGAAGAGGCACAGAAGAGTTCTCACACAATCACAGCGTGGTTTGGGTTGGAAGGGGCCTCAAAACTCATCACATGGGCAGGGACACCTATTCCAGGGTGCTCCAAGCCCTGTCCAGCCTGGCCTGGGACACTGCCAGGGATCCAGGGGCAGCCACAGCTGCTCTGAGCACCCTGTGCCAGGGCCCCACCACCCTCGAAGAGAAGGATTTCTTCCCAATATCCATGAATTCACATACTCCCCTGCTCACACTCCTTCACAGACTGGGATTAGGATGGGAAGAGCAGAGGAGGGAGGCAGCTGGGACCTGCCAAGGCTGTGCATGGGCTGAGAGAAAAACCACAGCAGGAAGAACAGGCAGCTGTCAGAACCAGGCCCCAAAGCTCCTGCCAGTCACAGCCCTGGTGAGAAAAGGGATCTGTGACACGGCAGGCAGCCAAGCCAAGCTTACCTGTCTCCCCAGCCAGGAATTCCGACAGCCTGGATGATGTAGATTGCTATTTGGCAGAAGAAGATGAAAAAGAAGACGAAGAAGCTGAAGGAGCTGTCAGACCTGCGGAAGAGATGGCAACAGGAGTGAAAACCCGTGATCCCTGCACCGAGAGGAGAGGAACAGCTTCAGTGAACTCCTGTCTCCAGGGAAGAGCTGCTGAGGGGAGGAATTGGGGCACCCAAATGTGTCCAGTGCAAATCCAGCACTCTGCCCAGTGCAAGAAGGGGTGAAGGCAGCTCCCTCAACAAACGCAGCGTGCTCAACATCAATGCACCAAACGGTGTCTCAGAAATTATTAAAGTGAATAAAAAATGAATTAAAAGCGCCCTATGTCTGCCTAGGCTTGGATTTCAGGATGAAAAAGGATCACCATAATTAAGTTCTATCAGACAGATCTAATATGTTTAGTAACATAGTGGTTTGGGTTTATCTAATGATGCAAAGAGCTGGAAAAATCCTGCGGGCAATACACGATGGGAACAGATAAAGCCAAAGCTCCTCCCACTAAGAGATACATCCCTGTTACAGAAAAAAAACCCAGCACTTGCCTGAAAGCCTTGTAAATTGGTCGGTACCAACAGAGAAAGGCACAAGGGGTGAATAAAATTAACCACAGAATCGAGAGACCAAAGTCCACTCCTCTGCTGTTGTCAACTGAGAACCACGCCAGGCAAGCGAGCAGGTTTAGGAGCAGGGTGACGGAATGCACTGTTTGGGGTGGGACAGAGAGAAAAACATCATCAGCAAGCTCCTGGAAACTCCAAAGCATCCCTAACGTCTCTGTCACTGAACACATGGAAAGCTGCAGAAATTAAGGTGACTTTGGGCCATCTAATTTCCCTGCCTCCCTCCAAAGGGAAACAGAGCTTGACCTAAGAAGTTTGTCTGATCCTGCTGCTCCTGCCAAATCTTAAATAGGTGTTCAAGCCTCCATTAAACGATTAAAATTCTGTCATGAATGAGCTATTCCCAAAGCATAAACCTGGGGTTCTTCACATTTACCTTCATAAGAAAGGAGGGAAAGGTGATTTTAGCCTTGCAAACAACACCGACAGCATTCACTGTGCGACAGAGCTCAGCTTTTCACAGAGAACCTCCTCCAAAAGCATTCTGAGTGCAGCTCAAAGCACCACTTACACATCCACAGGTAATAGAGCATCTTGCATATCCTCTGGTAGTCAGCTGGGATGTCTGCAGAGAAATCCTGATAGAAGCACGGCTTGATGGGACACTTCTTGGGGAGAGGTGGCCAGTTGTTCTGCCTCGCTGTGGAGGGGAGAAAGCAGCAGCTCTTCACTTGCTCTTCTCTCATTGAAAGACTAATTCCCACCCCAGAATTTCCAAGCAGCCATTCAGCTATTGTTTAATCCATGCATTAAAGCCCTGGCAGAGCCCAGGGGTTGGGCAGTTCCTAAATCTGAGGCAGGGATGGGATAAACTGCTGGCAGAGCAGCTGTGTGCAGGGGTTTTCCCTCGAGGAAGGCAGAATTCCCCTGCACTGGCCAAAGGGCCAGCCCAGCCTCCACCACTCAGCCCTGCAAGCCCAGATCCAGCCACTTTAAACCAAGATTAGGGGTAAAATATTGGGTTGAGGTTGAAAATAGCATGTTGAGGCTGAGAAGAGCTTTGCTGCTCTCAGTGAGAACCCTCAGCATGGCAGTGTCACTCACCAGCTGTGACATGGGAACAAATCAGTGCTTGAGAGCTTTTGGTGGTGAAATGCAGCTGCTTGAGGGCAGGGACCCACCAGAGCACCCCACCTCTGAGCTGCCTGCCCATCTTGGAAGCTGTGGGATACCAGGCACTGTCCCAGAAGGGGTGCCACAGGGAATTTTCCTGACATGCTGGCAAACCAAGCCACCCAGGCTGCCCCGGGCAGGAGTCAGTACTCACGGTCGATGCTGGCTGCGTGGCTCTGCAGTTCCCTTTCCTTCTTCTCCAGCTCAGCTGCCTTCCTCTCTAGCTCTGCCTGCTGCTGGAGCAGCCCTGCCTGTGCTGCTGCAGCCACGGCCTGGGGAGGGGACAGAGGTCACACAGGTCAGCCCTGCCCCGGGCTGCGGTGGCACCACCGGGTGCCAGGCTGGGAAGGAAGCAGGGCTCAGGGTGACATGGAAGCTCAGCCTCAGACACCTCGATTCTGCCACTGGAGGATAAAATCAAGGTATCCCACAGGAAGATAGGGCTGGAAGGAGGAGCATATCTACAGCTTCTTTTACCTTGCAGTTCACCTCACTGCTCTGAGCTCCTCACAACACAGTGGTGAGCAGCGCTCCTGGGCTTACCGGGATAATTCCCTTCCCAGCTGCCTACCACACCTCTTAAGGATCTCTCCTACCTGTTTTGTATTCTGAGAAATGATTCTTTCTCCCAGCAGCCTCAGGTCTTTGGATGAGGTGGTCCTGGCTGTCAGGAGCTCGCATTTATTCTCCTAGCACTGAGTGTGTCTGACCAGACACCACAGCTAAACTAAAAGCTTTAGCAGGATACATTCCTGGATTTCCAGAGGGAAGCCAGAGCCAACAGGACACAAGGCAAAGCAAGCTCTGCCCAGCAGAGGGACAGGGAAGGAGATACAAGGACTGTATGTGTGTATTCCCTATAAAGATCTGCCTTGGAAATGCAAGTCGAAAAGATCACCTGCAGCTTCCCAGCCACCACCCCAGGGATTCCTGTGCTCCCAGAGGCCCTGAGAGCCGGAGGAGGCTGGGAGGGCAGCAGGGGGGGCTGTACCTGAGGCGTGGGCTCCACGGATGTCTGCAGCACGGCCGGCTGCGAGTGGCCCGAGGGCTGCGCTGGCGTTGTCCGCGCCGCATTTGTCTGCAAGAGACCACAGGCAATCAGGGAGAAACATGGCAGGAGGAACACTCCTGGCTCTTGGTGAATGGTTTAAACCACAAATCCCGGCTTCCTGCCCTCCTTCTCCCACCTGGCTCACGGCAGCAGCCAGGGAATAAGGATGAGGCTCTCCCAGGCATCCCTCAATGGCACCGCCGGGGCAGCTCAGCTCCCAGCCCAGGGAGCAGACAAATCCTGTGTGTCCTGCCACAAACCATCTTCCCCTCACACCTCATGGGGCTTCCCTGGGAGTCAGCAGCCAGCTGGACAGGAGCTGTTCCATGTGAGTGGAGAGCCCCAGCTGGGAGCTTATTAGTGCTCCAGTGCAGGAGCAATTGCCCGCTCCTGCATGCCAGGAGCCACATCCACAGGGAAATCAGCTGTGAGTTCCTTGTTTTTTAAGCTGCACCTATCAAGGGACCCTCTACACCACTAAAATCTCCACCAGGTACACAGAGCACAAAGACATGGGGCACGTACCAGCTGGGAGCTCTCGGAAAAGGGGTTGAACTCATCCAGGCCACTTTGGCTGGTGTTTGTGAGCTGTGTCACCGAGGGGTCCTGGAGGGAGAGAGCACAAGGATAAATCAGCATTGGATATGAGGTATCATCACTGACAGCACTGAACTGTTCAGCTTGGAAAAGGCCTTTAGGAATATCAAGTCCATCTCATCCATGCTTCTTGCTTTCCATCTGCTTGTTAGCTGGGAATTTGAGGGAGTGAAACACATCCCTGCCACAGGGAGATGGCCCTGGCTGGCATGGAATTTAAATATCCAAGGAGATGACCACCAGCAAGACAAGACTTGTGAGCAGAAATAATCTCCTGTTCAGCCAAGAGGGATATCTGAACAACCACAATGTGCTTTTGGCACAGGAATGCTTTGTGCAGGTTACTTCTGCTCACCTACAGCGAGTTATTCCTAATTGCCAGGGATTTGGATTCATCCACCCATGGTCAGGATGTCGCTGGGCCTCACAAAGCAAGCACAGAGCCACACAAAATGAGATACAGCTGATCCTGGCTGAGAGATGCCAGCAAGCTAAAATGCCAATGATTGCTCTGGATTAAGTGAAGCACTCAGGAAAATTGAGCTGGAGGTGTGACACCAATTATTTTAGGAGGTTTTAATGCTGCTGGCATAACAGCTCTCACTTCTACTCACAGCACCTCCCACTCGTCTCCATCAAATCCTCTGATGTTTAAAAACAGGCTCTCTGCACCTCAGAGCACCTCTCTCCCCTCACCTGCACTGTATGCAGCTGTTTTTATCCCCTCTTTTCTACCTCCTCCTTTCCATGCACAGATTCCTCTTGGGCAGCCAGATGTTGCCCTCTGGAGCACTCTCTCCCCAGTTATTCCAGAAACAAGGCCATTTTTGAACTCAGAAATCCTCCTGCCTGGCAACCCCAGGGTCAGAAAATTAAGAAGTGGCTTCTTCTCCCTCCCTGAGCACCTCGTGTGTCCAGACCAGCCCCTCTAATTCGGTGCTTCATGGGCTGAGAAGGAAGCGAGGCTGCACCGGGGCTGAGGGAGCCGGGGCATGGAGGAAAATCCCTCTGGAGCCATTCCCGGGGTTCTAGCGCAGCCTTCTGCTGAGCAGGATCCTCGGGGAGCAGTTAATGAGTAACTCCACAGCTCCTGCATGGCAGGCACTCCCCACCAACAGGTCACACTCGTTTGTGAATCACCCGGGGCTGAGCCATCGCAGATTCTCCGATGCTGCTCAGGGAAGTTCAACTCCCCAGCGAGGAAGGGCTGCAAAAAGTGGGAGGAAGCAGCAGGACTGCCACGCTGGAGATAAAATGTGCTTTTATTTCACTCCTGACTCCTCTGGAAGCTTCAGTTGTGCAGAGGTAAGGGCTGTCAGCACAAGTTTACACTTCCCCTCACACGACAGTGCTGCACATCAGCACAAACCCTTTAGTCCGGAGCACACGAGCCCCAGCTGGACTAAAGTCCAGCAGAAAACAACTGCACAAGGAAGAGAAACTCCCTTCAAGGTGTGGGATGGGGAAAGTGACAGCAGCACAACCCTCGGGGAGCCTGGGTGGTCAGGCTGGGAGGAGAGTGCTCGGGAAGGAGGAGAAATGCTACAGTACCCCTGTAAAACACACATTTTACTTCCCTTGGCTCATCTGCACCCAAAAGAAAGCTGGAGGGCATGGAGAGCAGCACCACGGCTTCAGCTGCACCACAGTTTGATTCCCAAGGTGGACAAGCTCTCATCTCACTGCACAACTTTGAAAAAAATCACTTAATTAGGCTGTGAGGCCAAGGTCCAGCAGCTCAGCTTCACTCGCCTGCTATTGTGCAAGCGTGTGTCTAAAATAGGAACCCAAAGAGCAGGGAATTTCAACAAAGCTGAAGTGTTTGGACACGTGCCTGGGTAGGGCAGGAAGGAAAGCAGGGGGTGATACAGGGTGGCAGCAGCTTCCGTGAGCCTGGGGCAGGCAGTGAGGGGTGAGCGAGCACCAGCAATGCAGAGATCAGCCAGGAGCTGCCCACAAACTCCAACTTTTGCTGTTATTTTCTGCCAGCAAAAGGCAGCTGACCCCCTTGAAACAAGCCTTGGAAAGGATCAGGAGACAGGGATTTCACTCAGAACTGCTTGGAGCCACAGAAGGTTGTGTCCAGCCACAGTAACTGTGTCCAGCCACAAAGCTCCTGCTCACAAATCAACAACTGGTACAACCTGTGGGATGCCATGAGCAGATCCCATTTCTTTGCCCTTCCAACCATGGCTTCCTCAAGTGCTAGGGACATGGGATGTTGTTTTTCACTGCTCCAGATACCCCCAGCACAGAATAACTCCACACCTCGCCCAAACTGCACTGCCACAAATATTAAAACTATTTTAAAACACAGCTTAATGCAAATATGGAGCTGCTGTTGTGCTGCTGAAAGGTTTGGACACAACAGGTTTGTGCAAGAAATTCTGTTTTTTCTTTTCCTTCTGTTCTCACAGATTAAAGAAACAAAATGAGAGGCCTCTCTAGATGAGATCAAGGAAAAAGAGCTCAACCTAGAATCACCTGGAACTTAACACAGTTGTCAAAATATCACAGTATTTCCCCAAATATAACCAGTCCTGCAGACCCAGAGTGCTGCCACTGCCTGGAAGATGAACTGAGAGAAACCTTGAGGATTTTATTACTGGTATCTCTGAAAAGGACGGAAGTTTCCAGCTCTGAAGGTTGAATCAAAGTTTTGGAGGCAGCTGCCACCTTCAGCAGGTTACTAGATAAAGGAAGGAAGTTAATCATCTCTCATTAACTGGTTACAATAAGTAACAGAGCAGCCAGAGATATTTTTAACAGGACCAAAGCAGCTTGTTTTACACAAAGCTTAAGGAACATGATGAACAAAGCCTCCTGAAAAAGCAGAAATCCTGGTCACGTCAGGATCTGAGGAGGATGAAGCACTGAACTGGGAGCTCCAGCAAGGAGGGACAACCCCAGCACTGTGGTAAGAGAGATCCCTGGGCTGGGAGGGTAAGGATGCTTCTGCTGCTTCCAGAGCACGTCAGGGAGTGTCAGTGGGACACTGACAGCATGGAGCCAACACCTGGATCCAGCCCCTGGCAGGGAACAGGCTGTCCCACAGGCTGGGATTCCATCTCAAACCAGACCAACGAGGCTTCGAGGCTCCAGGAAGCAGCAGACAAAAATTACTCTCAACCAGCTGCTGGGGACTGGGGGATTTTTCTTGGGAAAAAAACCCCAAAACTTGCAGTCCTGAGAGGAGGATACAGAACCTTCCACAAGGACCAGATGAGCTGCAAAGAGCTGTCCCAGGGGAAGCCACGGTGAGACAGGTGTTAATCCTCATTAAGAAGTGAGCCTGACATAGGAGTTACTGGATGGAAATCACCTTCAACCTCTTTTTGTTTGAACAGTGAATAAAGAGTGAGCATGGCCCTGTTCTGTCAGATACCAGGACAGCTTTAATGTGCACAGAGCAGCCAAAGGGAGATGGACTTTTTACAAGGGCCTGAAGTGACAGAACAACAGAGAATGGCTTCAAATGGGCAGATTAGATTGGATATTAGGAGATTCTTCCCTGAGAGGGTGGGCAGGCCCTGACACAGGGTGCCCAGAGCAGCTGGGGCTGCCCCTGGATCCCTGGCAATGTCCCAGGTCAGGTTGGACACTGGGGCTTGGAGCAGCCTGGGACAGTGGAAAGTGTCCCTGCCATGGCAGGGGTGGCACTGGATGGGCTTTAATTTCCCTGCCAACCGAAACTGTCCTGTGATTCTAGGAATATTTAGTTCCTCAGAGCCAAAGCAACAAATCGCATGTCCATGAACAGCAATACATTCCACCCTCCGGAACGAATATCAGAGGAACACGATTGTCCCAAGTCTTCCCATTCCTGAGAGTCACAAGACCATGATAAAATGAAAGTGAGGAAGAAGAGAAAGAATTTTTTCACTCAGATTCCTCAAAAGACTCAGCTTTATCAACAAACAATTTCTGTCTGGCTCAGCCCCGAAACCCAAGGTCAGGAAAACACTCCTTCCTGCGGATCACATCCCAGCCCAGCAGCAGCGAGCCTGAGCTCACAGACGGAGCCAAAGGCCAGACACTGATTTTCACACCACTGCACAGGCACCACGTCCCAGAGGCTGTTCCAGGCCACCTCCCTGCACAAATGACCCCAATTTTCAGAGGTTAATCCCGGCGAACACAGACCAAGTCCTCAGTGACCTTAACAGGAATCGCCTGCTTTAAGCCACAAAATCCACAGCTTTGCCTTGGGAACTCACTCATAAGCGCTGAAGCGCCTTAAAAACAGATCCAGAGAGACCCAGCGGACAACCAGACCACCACGGAGCACGGCCCAGAGAGCTCCAGCGATGGATTATTTTTAACGAGACCTCAGAATAGGCGTTCCCTGCTGTTGTGCATCCTGAGAGGCAGCAAACCCTCTCGGCACTGCCTGGCCAGGTGATGGCGGTGGGAGAGCCCTCCTGGAGGTGAGGAGCAGCCTGGGCCGGGGACAGGAGGGAGCCGGGGAGTCACAGCGCTGCGGGGTGACCGGCGGGGAGCAGCGGGCAGGGGTACGGGACCCCCGGCCCCGGCCGAGCGGGGGGCTCGGGAAGGGGTGCAGAGAAGGGAGACGGGACCCTGAGGCCCGGGCAGACGGGGGTGCAGGGAGCGGGAGCCCCGGTGCGGGCGGGCTTTGGGGCAGGGGGTCCCGGGCCGCCCTCAGGGCCGG
>WEIU01005035.1:48420-111613 GCA_013389925.1 Aegithalos caudatus | reverse complement strand
CCGCCGCCACCCGCCGGGAACCGGAGGGGACGGCACGGGTCACGCCACGTGGTGAGTCCCGGGAGTGTGGAGGGGGGAAGCGCCTCGGGGTGAGGGGGCTGGCCGCCCTTTGCACCGACCTCCTGCTCTGCACCCCACTTGCGGGGGGGATGCGCGGCGTGGCGGCAGCCGCGGTGACCCTGCACACGCGTGGGTGCAGCGGGGACCGAGCGGGCATTGGACGGCCCTTCTCCCCGATCCAGGCCGCTGCTGGGAGGCTGCGCCGGCTTTGAGGTGGGGATGTGTGGGGCACGCAGCCCTTCACGCGTGGAAACGCACGGGCAGCGATCCACGGTGAGGCCGAGCCCTGCCTGCCCTCCCCAAACCCACCCCACGCACCGGAGGGGTTTCTTCTCGGTGCCATCACCTATGTGATCCCCCCTCCTCTTTCCATCCACTCCACCATATTCCAAACCCTCCACCATATTCCTAGTTTTGCAAAGAAACCCCACCCGGATTTATCGGTGTCCCGGTGTTTCTGCCCCACGGTGGCGCAGGTGTGGGGTCGGGAGGCGCCTGGCCGTGTCCCCGCTCCCGACACACGTGGGTAGGGGCGGCCGGGCGGACGTCACCGCCCCGAGCAGCTCGTATTTATAGCACCGGCGGGATGCGAGCATCCGGGGGCTGCCGGCGGATGTCGGGAGATGGCGAGCCCTGGGGGTTCACTGTGTCTTTGGAGGGTGCGAAAAGACCCCTGGAGAGAGCCCCCCAAATCCTCCCGGGAGCGCCAGGCACCAACTGCCGGGAACCCGTGTCCCGGGAAATCTGTTGGCCGCTGCCAGCTCTGCCTGGGTAGCTGGGAAAGGGCAAAACCTGCAGGCAGGTGGGGATACGCCATCTTCACGCTTCTATTTAAAACCTCAGGTCTTAATTTTTTGCTTTAATTCGTCGTAATTTTCACTTCTGGCACAGAGCTGAGCGTGGAATGGTCTGGGATGGTCCTGGGATGCCGAGCTCCCTCCTTTCCCACCTGCATGCTCTGGAATGAGGTGCCAAATGGCATGAGTAATTGTTAAGCCAGGCACTCAAGTGACTCATTAGTGACAATCGCCACTGATTTATGTTTTTTTCCAGCTGATTTCTCTGCTCTGATTTCCCCCGCTTCCTTTTTGGCCTTGTTTTTGGTTTGGGCTTGCAGAGATGGCAGCTACCAGGCAGCCAGGTAGTGCCCTGTGCTGGAATTCAGCAAAAATAACAATAATACATTTTTAAAAGAATTCTTTTGGGGCCAGGTCATGAACTGGAGGGTTTCGAACTGCCCACAGCCACCTCCCTTCCCTGCTGCCCTACCTGGCCCTCTCCTGGATGTAGGTCAGTTGGGAGTGGGAGGCCCCACATTACTGGATCCTCTCGTAATCTTCTGCCTTAACTGGTACATAAGCCTGAGCCAGAGCAGCCAGGATTTATCACAGTGCCAGCCAGGTGCCAGCCTGGATGTGTGATAGCCCAGAGCGTCACAGAAGTGAAGCAAACTGCTGTCCTTGAGTTGTTTTGGAACAGGGGGAAGGGGAAGGCTTTTGCAGAGATCCCTGATCACTCCAATCAACGTTTTCTCTCGTTCTCCTCCAGCTTTGCTAAAGCTCCCACGTTTTTCCCCAAGTGTTTTTCCTGAGGAGCAGAGAGGCTGAACGTGTGCCAGCATGGCAGGTATGGGGGGCTCTGGAGATCATTGTGGGCTCCACTGGCCATAATGTCCCCTTGTTAGTCACCAGTGGGGTGGTGGGTGTCCCTGGCTGCAGGATCCACGTGGCCAGTGAGGGCTGGATTTGATCAGTGGATTTTGGATTGGGTCAGTGGTGGTTTCCATAGGAAATCCTTAACTCCTGTGTAAAACTTGTCAGTTCTTGGGGTTATTTAGGAAGCCTCTTGGTTTGTGTTGAGCCCTGGGCAGTCCCTGACACCAGTGAAACTTTTCCTTGCAGAAAAGGTGAACAACTTCCCTCCCCTGCCCAAATTCATCCCCCTGAAGCCATGTTTCTACCAGGACTTCGATGCGGAGATCCCACCGCAGCACCGGACCATGGCCAAGCGGCTTTACTACCTCTGGATGCGTGAGTGGCTGCGTGGGAATGCCTCCACTAGGATTTGTTTGCCTCTCCAAAGGCTGCTCCTCAGGGAGCTGCCAGCTGAAAGGGCAGGGCAAGGTCAGGGGAAGCCCTTCTGCCCCTCCAGGCCTTGGTGTCTCCTGTCAAAACTCAGGAATGAGAGGTGGGCTGCAGCATCCCATGGATTACAGCCCTTCCAGCCTCCAGGATGGAGCTGTGGAGCTGGCTCAGTGTCCCAGGGTCATTGGTGATGCTGATGTCCTGCTGTAAGGAGGAGACAGCTCAGACTGGAGGGCTGGTTGCTCCTCAAAACATGGAGCTTGAGGCTTCCCAGAGCTTGCCTGTTCCTCTTGCATGCCTGTGTGCCGTGCTGTGCTAACAGAGCTGTCACCAGCTTCCAGCTCTTCCAACTGTCCTGGATCTTTCTTCTTCACCAACCCTGGGCAGGGAACAGAGCCAGAGGGACAGGTCACACCCAGCATAGGTGGAAATGTGCACAGCTCAGGGCGGGCTGGCACCAGCATTTAATTTCTTTTTCAAAGGACTTAGTTCCTTATCAGGCGTTTCCCCTGAACTTTGGAAGCATCAGTGCCCAGGGAGTGCCTTGTGCTTTAGGGGCAGGTTAGGAAGAGCTGAGCTAACACCACAGCCGTTGTGTGTTCCTGCTTTTGGCATGGCACCAGGCTGGCATCCCTGGGGCTTTGTCCCATCAGGAAGGTGACCCTGGGGTAGCTTCATCATGTCAGGAGGGTTTGCTTGTTTAAGGCATGGGAGGAAAAAAGCTGCACTTCTCTGGGGAAGCTGTCTTGGAGGTATTCAATTCCCTTCCCATCCCAACCAGGATGTTCTTCCTCTTAATGTAACAGAGCTTGGTCCTTGCTCCTCAGCACAAGCACCAGCTCTCAGAGCCAGTTGCTATCCCTTGGGTTTTGCCTCTGGAGCTCCTCCCTGGGTCATTTTCTCCCCACCAGCCCCTCAGACACCCAGCACAGAGTGGCTGAAAGGTCTCTCCATGTCCTTTAGGGCAGCCCAGGCAGCTGAGCTCCTTCCCTTGCCAGCTGCAGCTCTCGGGCAGGCAGCAGTGGGAGGGCTTTCGTTCTCGTCGAAATAATGAATCATTCTCCGAACTCGGAGGCGTCAGAACGCAGCTGAGCCTTCTCTGCTTTGTCCTGTGTCTGCTGAGTGGGATTCATAGTCAGAGCCCTTGTGTGGCCTGATCCCGAGCAGGGGTGGGCAAGGGAAATGTGTCACCCCCTGAACTGGAGAGGCGGGGTCAGGAGTTCAGGATTTGGGCTCTCAGTGGTGCTCGGGGAGCTCCTGCAAAAGCTCCTTCAGCAAAGATGTATCTGGAGCAAGCAAAAAACTCCACCACAGTTCCTCCAGTTTCCTTCTGTTAGTGGAAATGTGTCCTGGCTCCATAGGAGCGGGAGGATGCGACTCCAGCCAATCTTCAGAGCCTGGGAACTGCTTAGGGTATTACAACTCCAAGCGATACATTGATTTTCCTCCTGTTACACTCAGCTGAGGCCTGACCCCCTTGGCCCAGCCAGCCTGGGAATGCACTCCCAGGTTAATTTAAGGGAAGCCCAGCTAGGGCAGGACTCTGCCGCATCCCTGGGGTCGGGGCCCTCGGTGTCTCAGTGCCACCCTTGCGTCCGTGCTACTCTGCTCTGTGTGTGTGTGTGTTTGCAGTGAACAGCATCACCTTGGCGGTGAATCTCGTGGGCTGCCTCGCGTGGCTCATTGGAGGCGGCGGAGCTGTAAATTTTGGACTGGCAATTCTCTGGCTCATTCTCTTTACGCCCTGCTCCTATGTCTGCTGGTTTAGACCTATTTACAAAGCTTTCAAGTAAGTGGTCGCACCTGAGCCTGGCTTCTTTTTGCCTCGTTTTCCTTCGGAAATGGTCAGCGTTTAGCTTGGGGCACTGCCTGACTAATTGGGGGAATTCCTTTCTGTGCAGCCCTTTAGCTTTACTTTCCAGCCTTCAGAAGCAAAGTGTTTGGGATTTCCTTGGGGCCAAACCCCCATCAAGCGATGTAAGGACACTTCCCGTGTGCCTCTGTGCAGCCGTGGGGGACAGTGGTGAGGATGCAGCTGGGCTGCTGCTTTCCCTCTCATCCCTGAGACATCTTTTATATTTTCCCACAAATTCTCGAGGTGTTTGTACAGATTACCCACGGTGCTGAGGTCAATCCCCAAATCCAGAGAACGTGGGGTGTATTTATTCCCCATGTGGGGTGGTGTGAGCCGAGAGCTGTGTCCCAACACAGACATCCTCAAACCCATCTGGCTGAGCCATAGGGAGGGTGCCCCTTGACCACCTCCAGCCTCTTGCAGTTTCTTTTGCCTTTAAATTTGCTTTTCATCACCCTCCTGCTAAACCACGGCCAGGTCTGATACGTAGAACATCTCCCTTCCCTTGGAGTGCAGCAGGGATGGAGGTGCAGGAGTGACTGAGCCTTCTCTTGCAGGACAGACAGTTCCTTCAGCTTCATGGCCTTCTTCTTCACCTTCATGGCCCAGCTGGTGATCAGCATTATCCAGGCAGTGGGGATCCCTGGATGGGGGGTCTGGTAAGGAAAACGCTGCTGTGTTGGGTACAGGGTGATCAACATGGTGTTTTAGCATCCGTACTGGTTCTGTCCTTGGGGAATATGATTTGAGGAGCTGGGAGGGTGGCTGCTGGCAGTTTGGGAGAGCTGGCCAATGAACCAGTTGTTTCCATCTCCTTGCAGTGGCTGGATTGCAGCGATTTCCTTCTTCGGGACCAACGTGGGCTCTGCTGTGGTGATGCTGATCCCCACCGTGCTGTTCACGGCCATGGCAGTCTTCTCCTTCATCGCTCTCACCATGGTACGGCAGGAAAAACAGGGGTTCAGCGTTGCTTTGGGGGGCCCTGGCCGCCGCCCCGGGCGCTCAGCCCCTCTGGCCTTTCCCTGCAGGTGCACAAGTTTTACCGGGGCAGCGGCGGGAGCTTCAGCAAAGCGCAGGAGGAGTGGACCACGGGGGCCTGGAAGAACCCCCACGTGCAGCAGGCGGCCCAGAACGCGGCCATGGGGGCGGCGCAGGGAGCCATGATGCAGCACGAGACGCAGTACTCGGCCACCCCCAACTACACCTACTCCAACGAGATGTGAGCAGCAGCGGGACTCTGTCCTCGGGAGGAAGAGCTGGGGGGAAAAAGGGAGGAGGAAGCCTGAGCCGAGTTTCTGCAGCTGTCTCAGAAAGTCAGAGTGTACCATAATGGTGGTTCTTTTCCCGTCTTTGTAACGAGATCCTTTGGGATTTTTTTCTTTCCTTTTTTTTTTCCCTGTTTTTCTTGTCTTGAACTCTTCTTTTTTCCTTTTTTTTTTCATTCTGAAGAGGCCGTGAGTTGACCTGCAGGGCTCTCGTTGTGCGTGATAGTCAGTGTCCATTCACGTGTCTTCTTCTTCCCTGTGGAATAGTGTACAGTGGTGGTTTTTTAATTACTGTGGTGATAGGTGTACGTTAGAACCTCATCAGCCAAAAGCCCCCCCATGCCCCCAAAAAGGGAAAAAGAGCAACCAGCACCCATCTTCCCTCTTGGAATAAGCCTGAACCACGGGTTTTTGATGTGTGTGAGTTTTCTCTTTCAGTTGGTAGTGTCCAGCCACTGTCTCAGCAAGGGCAAGCAATCCTGGGAATTCTCTTTTTTTCTTTTGCTTTTTAACTAGCAGGTGGCTGACTTAGCATTAAAAAAAAAAAAAAAGAAAAAAAAAAAAAGGAAAAAATATAAGAAACCCTCAATCCTGCTGTTGATATGCTGGAAGCCAAGAGATTCCTAATCTACACCCTGGCTCAGGATCTACAACTTCTCTTAGTGTGTGGTGTTGTGAGTAGTTGACACTTTGACGTGGAGGACCAGTGTGTGTGTATGTGTGTGTGTGTGTAGGGGAGCAAGGACAGGTTTTCCCTGAGGGATACAGCTATCCCATTCCAGATTCTGCATCCTGAGTCTGGTTCTTTTAAAGGCTTCTGTTTTGAAAAGCAGCTGTAAAAGCAGCAGAGCGTTCCTCAGAGGACCTATGCTTGGGCAAGGCTGCGGGTCAAATCTTGCCACCCCGTATCCCAGCACATCCAAGCAGTCTCCCTGCTCATGGAAACAGCCAGGCCAAGATTTGTCCCCGTTAGCTTTGGAGCTTTGTGCTCATTTAAGTCTCTTAAGGAAACCTCCAGGCTGGAGGGAAGGACTCCTCCTCACTCGTGCTCCTAGAAAGCATGGTGAGATGTGGCCGTGTGTTTTCCTGGTGCAGAAATCCCTGCTCAGTTTGGGGATGTTGGACATTAAATAATGATCCTGCAGCCCAGCAGGAGGCAGCTGAGCTCAGACCAACACATCTTGGGGAAGGTGACTGGCACACCCTGGAAAAGATTATGAGTGGGAGCATAAATGGGATGGATGCTGCAGGGCAGGAGTAGGGAAAGCTACTTCTCCAAGATGCTTTTCAACTCTAAATGCACTTTAAATAAGCCAAATTTTTCTCCAAGTCCTCGAAAAGCAGCCCAAACAGAATCCAATCCAGCCCCTTGGCTCCAGTATCTCTGGCACAGGGAAGGAGCTCAGTGGGCCACCAGCCAGGACTGTGCCAGTCCCCAGCCCCTTATCTGTCCCCTCCATTCCTCCAGTGATGCTTGGATGTGAGCCCTACCCCCGAGAATCACCCAAAAAAGGACCTTCTCTTCTCCAGCAAAGCACACCAAGACTAGTTTCCTTTTTAAGGGTATCACTCCAGTCATTCTGCAATAGGCAGTTGTCTCTTGACCAGACTAAAATGCAGCTACTGATAAAATGCCTGTCTGTGTGTGTGTGTGTGTGTATATATTTATGTATAAAATGTCAGGAGAAAAGTAATCCTTTGCTAAGCCTATTATGTACTTAATCAGGTTTAAATATTGTGCAATCCATTTCTAGCTCGCCTAAAACTGACTCTGCCAAACCACGTGCTCTGTCATCTGTGTCTGAGAAATGATGAATTAAGTGACTTCACCTCTTGCATTGACAATAAGATGCATCAATAATAATAATAATAATAACTGTAACGAGCTGTAACTAACAGACATTGCTTCAGCACCTAACCCTCCTCTCCGATGTGTCTGCTGAGTGTGTGAGCACTGCAATGTTGCCCCCTGGCTCCAGCCAGGTGGGAAACTCCACCCCTTGTTCTCACCTCGGTTATTTGCAAGCTGTCCCTGCTCTGGGTGGGGTTGATGTGGGTGTGATCACAGCGTGGTGCTCCTGAAGCCCACGGGGTGGGAGTGCTCCTGCTGCTGGGCAAGAGGCCTCTGGGGACAGAACACACCTGGTGTTCTCCTGAGGAATCCCTGTCGCCTTCCACGTCCTGCAGTCAGCAAAGCAGAGCTCTCTGCCTCTTGCCAGCCTCACTTCTTGTTTGTAGCCGAAATCTCAAATAACTGCTGCTTTTGAGCAGGATCTGCAAAGGGCTGGGCACCACGCTCTGCCCCAGAATTGCTGTGCCTGCGTAATGGAATGGTTTGGGTGGGAAGGGACTTTCCACTATCCCAGGGTGCTCCAAGCCCCATCCTGCCTGGCCTTGGACACTGGCAGGGATCCAGGGGCAGCCACAGCTCCTCTGGGCACTGCCAGGCCACAATTCCTCCCCAGTATCCCACCTAACCTTGCCCTCTGGCACGGGACACCATTCCTCTTCGTCTGTGCCTCAGACAATAAATACTCAGTCCCTTAGCTTGCCTTCCCCTGCCAACTCTGTGTGGCTGCCCTGAATCCCATAGGAAAGGTTTCACTCCTGGTCTCTAACACTTTCCTAGGCTCAGATATCACCCTTGTCACCTGAGGGGCCCTCAGACCCTCTCCTCGACCCCGTTCCCCACACACCGTTTTTTTGACCTTTGTTACGTTCCAAAACCTTGCCAGACTCCCCGTTAAGACTACTTTCTGAGCAGCCTGAAGCCACCCGCTTGCCCTTGGCGAGATCCTGGGGCACAGAGGGGCACAAAGCCCTCCGGGGTGGCGGCACAGCCGCCATAAGCCGGGACGCCGCTGCGAAGGGCCGCCATGACACTCCTTCCTCCCGCGAGGGGGCGCGCGCTGCCCCCACCAATCATCGCCAAGGGCGGGAGCAGTGCGCACCAATCAGCGCCAAGGGCGGGAGCACTGCGCACCAATCATCGCCAAGGGCGGGAGCAGTGCGCACCAATCAGCGCCGTCCGTGCGCCCGTTCCCGGCACCCCCCGCGGCCCCCGGTCTCGGTCCCTCACGGCCCTCACGGCTCCCGGCCTTACCCCGAGCGGTATCGGAGCGCTGTTTGCTGCCTTCTGGGAGCCCTCGGGGCTTCTTGGTGCTCTTGTGCAGCCTTTTGGAGGCGTTTTCAGCATCGCTGCCGCATTAAAAGTCGATTTCATTAACCCTTAGGGGCCTTAGGGGTAAACTGCTTTTCTAGTGGCTGCTTCCCCACAGCTGTGTTTGGGTAAGAGGAAAGCGCGCCCCAGCACTTTGTTACGTTATATTACGTATATTATTTTACATACGGCTTTTACTATAATCCTTTGTCATTATTTTGTGATTTTCCCACTATTTTGCTTTTTTCCCCGTTATTTTAAAATTTGCACCGTTTAAAAATTTTTACCTTTTAACCATTATTTTACCAATTTAATTATTGTTTTCTAATATTCACATTTTTATCCTTTTTATTATTACTTTATAATTTATAAGCATTTTGGAAGTTTCCTACTTTAAAATTTACGTTTTAATACCCAGGCTTTAATTTGTGGACGCTTAGATGGAATTACTTGTGGCCGTTTTGGAAACATCCTAATAATGCTTTAAGTAGATAATAATTTTATTTTTTATTATTAATAAGAATATTAATATTCTGGTTTTAATTAGATGTAGATAAATATGCGAAGCATGGTGGTAGCACTAAAATCTCCCAGCCAATGTCCTGCTACATTTCCTCACCTCTTAATTACCCTCGCTAATCAGCAAAGCTGAAATTGGGCTTTTAGTGGGAGGTGTCCCTGCCCATGGCAGGGGGTGGGACTTGGTCACTTTAATTTCCCTTCCAGCCCAAAGCAGGCTGTGATCCTGTGAAATTCCTCTCTCCAACCTCTGAGCTGCTCCCAAAAATCAGGGCAGCCTGTGTCCATCTTCTTTTGTCCACCCAAAGTGATTCCAAGCAGCTTTGTTTTAGCATCACTAAAATGGAACAAACTTTACTGAGTGCAGTGATTTTTCAAGAACTGAATTTTCTCTTTGCTACCTAATCATGAATTGATTATATTTGAGATACTTGTGTCAATTCCCCCACTAAAACTTTAATTTCTGATTTTTATCAGTGTGGCAGCAGCCTAGGGAGGCCAGGAGGAAGCAGCAGGCCTGAATTAGAGCTGCTAGGGAATAATTTCTAGTGCTGCTGTAAATGTTTAGGAGCAGAGTAAGGAACAAGATTGTTGTGCATGCAGTGAGGCCCCACATTTTTAATTATTAAAACATCTCTGCATTTATTAATCACCAGAGAGTGCAAAGGGAAAGCAACTCAGCAGGGGTTTGTTTACCTTTAGAGAACTTGGTGTAAAAGTTTATCCCAAACTGAATTATTTATCTGTCCTAAATTCTGGACTGTGTTCAACATGTGTGAGTCTTAATTTTGGGGGAACTTTACCAGGCCACTTTTGTGGCCTCTCTGCTCAAGTTTTAGGAGCCTGAAAAATGTAATTAAACATTGAGCTTCCCTTAAAGTTCTGGTGCTGGAAATCCTTGTGGGACGAGTGAGATTTGTGGTTTAACCCAGAGCCATCCCATCTTTCCGGGTGCCCTGGGGATGTGGGGATGGAGCTGTGCCTGGAGGCTCTGTTAGCCCAGTGTCTTCCTTTACCTGCACAGCTGGAGTGGAGCATGGAGCCCATCTCCCAGCCAGAAGCAGGCACTGCTGAAGGAAACAGCTCGGCTGTGGCACAGGGACAATTCCGTGTGCTGCTGGGAGTGACTGGAAGCGTGGCTGCCCTCAAGCTGCCCCTGCTCGTTGCAGAATTACTGAAAATCCCTGGGGTGAGTGAAGCTGGTGGTGGAGCTTTGTAAAGTTGGAGTTACCCTTGTTTTGAGGAGAGATCACGTGGCTTCTGCTGAAATGGCAAGTTCCTCTTTGGGGGCCCTTTAGTTCAAACATTTCTGTGAGAAGGATTCCACCTGGTTTTAAAATTTTTGTTTGTTTGTTTGTTTTCTTATGTCATACCTGAAAAGGTCTTTGCTTTGTGTGGGTGTTTTTTTCTGGAGTTTGTCCTTCTCAGTCAAGTTACCAGATGTGGTTGCAGACAGGGGTGATGCTTCTGAAACTTGAAATCTCCAGGGTATTGCAGTTTTCCATGGGTGGGATGTGGCTTTTCCAAATGTGATCCAGAGGGCAAAACAGACCTTGTAAAACCAGGAATGTAAAACACAAGTTGCTATATGTGTTTGTGTAGTATTTTTTTACTATTTGTTGTCTGGAGTAACAGAGGTGCCCAGCAGAGGCCACTGGTGACTCAACTGGGAGGGAAATGTGCTCTCTCCTGCAGTAGGATAAAGTTAAACATAAAAACCTTTTGGGTTTTTAGAAATGGAGGAAACATTTTGGAGCAGTGAAAGAAAAAAGTGGCAGGGGCAAGAGGGTGCACTGAAATCTGCAGATTTATTGATGAGATTGCTGCATTGGGGTGACTTGGGAGGGCTGTACCTTGTGGGTACATTGAGTAGAGGCAGAGGAGGTGCTGATTTATCTGCTTGATGTTGGTATCCGAGCGGGAAAGGCTGCTGGACATGAGGCATGTGTGGTGAAGTGAGGCCTCAGTTAATTTATGACTTGACCTGAAGTGATTAGTGAGGTCAAAGGTCCCAGCCTGAAATAAGAAAGACAAAGAAAAATGACACCAAGGAATGGGGTGACCAGCCCAGAGCCAGAGATCTTGTAATCATCTCCCTCTTGGATTAGCTTGGCTGTTGTCCATTTTCCTTTGCTCCTGGAGCTTGGAACATCCTTCTGTGCAGGTGACAGGCAGAATGCAAATGACCTGTGGTAGGGATGTGGCCTCAGCCCTTTGCTTCTCTCTGAGGGTTTGTTTCATAATTAAAAGCTGCAGACGGCTGGACTCAAACTCTCTCTGCAGCCCCAGAGGTCCGTGACATCCACTGCAGACTTTGTGGCCACTGGTTTTAGGGCAGAAAAAGCAAAAGTGAGACATCCAGGAGTTTATAAAAGCTTATTGATCAGAGTTATCTCCTCATTTCTGCTGTGATTTCAAGGTCTGCTGAGTTGGTGTAAATTTCCCATGGTGTTTGTTGATTCCTGCACCAGGCTGTTGCATCAATTCCTTTACTGCTGGAGCAGAATTTTACAAAGCAGGCAGGGCAGGAGCAGAGGAAAGGCTTTGATACCAGAGGAGATGTGGTCACAGGCTTGCAACCAGAGTGGTTAGTTCAAATTGGTGTTTTGCCTGAAATGGTCTGTGGTGAGTGACTTGGCAGAGTGATTTTGCTGCTCATTAAACTTTAACACCTCCTCGAGGTGCCAGTGGATGTGACAGCTCACTGCCTTTTGCTTCACTTGTCCTTGACTCATCCTGGCAGTGTCCAAGGCCAGCCTGGACAGGGCTTGGAGCACCCTGGGATAGTGGAAGGTGTCCCAGGGGGTGGTACTGGAGTACCTTTAATTTCCTTCCCAATCCAAACCAGTCCTAGGATAAAGAAAGACAAGGACAGGCTTTTTGGGGGGAAAACTGTTTTGCTCTTGAAGTTCTAGGATGTCACCTGGACTTGAGGTTAAATCACACCCTGTCACTTCATTGTGCACCTGCCAGGCAGCCTCTGCCCCAGCTTGTAGGTGCCCTTTAACACAGGAGCTGCTCATTCTCCTGTGCTCGGGCTATCTGGAAAGATTTTGCTGTCAGAACTGAGAAAGCCATTAACAAATAATCACATGCACCTCCTTGCCTGAGCAGAAAGGGCTGTGCCAGGAGAATCCCCTATCAGAGACCAGCAGTGTTGTCTGAAGAGAGGAGAGCAGCTTTGTGGTAAAGTTTGTTTTGGAGATGTGGCTTCAGCCAAAGGCCTGTAACTAATCTCAAGTGTCTCCAGGGAGGGAGTTTGAGTGTGGCCAGAGTGCCTTTGCTGTTGAAGATATGCACAGGCAAACAGATGAACTATGTAGGCTAAAGTGACCTGGAGAGCACTGACCTCTTCCCACTGTAGCTGGAGGGGCTTGAAGGACCTGCTGAGAAGAGGGAACCAGGAGCCCACCCCAGCAGGAAACCTTCATTAGAGAGGATATTTAACTCACAGAACAACTGTTTTTGGGGGTGGTGGGATTTCAGCCACCAACACTCAGACTCTGGAACGTTCTGCCTGGAATGGTTGGATGCAGAGCCCTTCCCTAGTCCTGGGCTTATGCTTAGAAGAAATAAATTATTTTTTTTCAGAGAGCAGCCATCCTCCTCCAAACTGCACGGTGGCCTTTAAAGCCCCCAAATAAATAAATTTTCTTGCAGCCTGAGGTTAACACCTCACCCGAGGCGCAGCGGCGATAGCGCCTTTGTGGGTGTCGCCGCTTGGCTCGAGCAGCTTCCTGTGGGGTGAGGTTAGCATGGAAATAATACACATAGCTAATGCCTGAGAGTGTGATCTTCACACTCAAAAACACTACAAACACCTGTGATTCCCAGTCAGGGGTGCTTTGAGAAAAACAGATGTACAGTACCAAAAATGTGACGTGCAGCTGTATTATCCTGTCACTTTTTCTTCAGAAAATGGGGAAAATTACCAGCGGCCACAATATGCCAAGGCTGGGATTTTCCACTGCTCCCAGCTGTTATTCTAGTCTCATAGGATGCAAGGAGCCAACACTGCCTCATTCCTAGTGGAATAAATGGTATTGGGAGCTGGTCTAATGTGCTCTATCACATCACTGCTGCTGTTGTAGAGAACTTCTTGGAGTTGGGAGGTTTCCAGCAGTTGATTGTAGCAAGGAGTGCACACACTGAGTGCCTTATCAGTTTTCTACCTCAAGGCACAGTTCTCCAGCAGAAGGAGCTGCTGGTGGGGCTGATTTCTCCCCCTCTCACTGTCAGATCAACAGAACTGTGCAGTGGGTTCTGGAAGCTGCTGAAGGAGCAGGCAGTGGCCAATACCATGGAAAAAGGACATTTTTCACTGTAATCGGCAGCCTGAGATTCACCTTCCTCAGAGTGTTCCATCCACGTGTTGGCCTGCCTCTTGACCAGTTTAAGGAACATCCTGGGCAGGAATTGCAGCTGGAAATTCAGCTCCATGTTCTGCATGGGCAGTCAGGGCATGCAGAGCTGACGCTGGCTGATCCTGGTATGTGGAGGACACCTCTGGTTCACTGCCTGTGGCAGGAGGTGTTGGCAATGGTTATCAGAGCTGCAGGACACCTACAAAACAGGGGAAAGCCCCTTTTTCTGCTTGGGGAGATTTCTGTAGGAGGAAATGAGAGGTTCACCTTAGCACCTTTTGTGTGTGTCAGATAAACATCTGAAGGGTAGGATAGGCTTTCTCCAGCAGACACCAACAACTGAAGGTTCCAGTGGCTTTGCAGGTTTATCTGAGATTTCAGAGAGAACCCTCATGTGTTCACCCAGTCTGTGGAAGCCACTGGTTTGCTGCACAGGAACCCTGTGCTATGGACACACCTGCACAGGGGTTTTCCCTTTTGCTTCAACCTGCCTGTTTTAGGTTGACATGAAATGAGTTTCTGGCTCCTCTGGATGCCTGTGGTGGCCTGGTCTTTCAGCCATGAATAGGGAAGCTTGCTAAGAAGCCACAAAAACTTCCAAAATGTCCTCTAGTCTAACCAGCGGTCTTTTTCTTCCTGCTTAGCTCGAGGTGAAGGTGGTCACTACTGAGAGAGCAAAACATTTCTACAATGCCCAGGAGATTCCTGTGACACTCTATGGTGATGAAGAGGAGTGGCAGGTGAGTTGTTCCTGCAAATAGAACCATTCCTCTAAGTTTTCTTGCAAGAAACCACCCTTAGTTCTTTTTTTAAACCTGGGCCAAGACTCACTCCTTGGTCTAGTAATAATGTTTGGAATGTGGCTTTTGGAAAAGGTGCTGTAAATGAGGAGGAAGAGAGAGGCTGCCCTGCTGCACTGCAGGATTTTGTCCTGCAGCAGCGGTCTCTCTCCATGCTGGGCCCAGCTGCTCTGAGAGGAGTGTCAGGAAATGTCAAGACAAGCACTGCAGAGCCGTGGTGAGCATGTTTGGTGCTTGTCATGAGTCATACTTGTCATGCAGGCAGCAGCTTCATTCTCCTTAGCTCAGCTCTCAGGGCTGTGAACATCTCTGCTCCCTGTGAAATGGCTTTTTCTCCTGACTGCAGTTTTGCTGACACACTTTGAGAGTCCTTGAGTAGGAAGAGGTTCTTTGTACAAGCATCAAGATTTGTTTTTCCATACATTTCATCCCTGCTTTGCAGTGCTGATCTGAGCACAGGGTGCTCTCTCCTTACCCCTATTACTGCTCACACTTGAGCATTGCTTTTAAGTGGACAGAAACACGGCAATGGCAACAGCCAGGAAAGTTTCTGGCTGGTCTCAGGTTTTGGTGGATACCTGCTGGATCCCAGGGTGCTACAGCCTCAGGCAGTTATTTCTGAGGAACCCTCAGTGGGGTGATAGAAGAGGTGCAGGTCAGGCTTTGAGGTCTGGCACACTGGAGAGCAGGCACGGAGCTCTTGTGGTGGGAAATAATCACAGAATGGTTTGGGTTGGGAGGGACCTCAAAGCTCATCCAGTTCCACCCTCTGCCATGGGCAGGGACACCTTCCACTATCCCAGGTTGCTCCAAGCCCCATCCAACCTGGCCTGGAACATTTCCAGGGATGAGGCAGGCACAGTTTTTCTGGGCAACCTGTGCCAGGGTCTCACTAATGCTGTTTTACACCACAACGACACAGACTCTGAGATCAGAAGGCTAAAAATAACTCTTTTATTTTGGGATGCAGCTCCCTTTTATACTATTTTACACAGACCAATTTGATTGGTGAAACAAAGGCAGAGCTGTTCAATCACATTGGTCAAACCAGAGGGACATCAAGGAGAAGTCCCTCCTGTGAGAAGGAATGAATAACACAGGTACAGTTACAAAAACATTCCTGCTGTTTACAGAACTTCCCTGGGAAAAGGATTTCAGAAAACCAAAACACCTCAGGCATGGAACTAGGGCTATACCTCACCACCCTCACAGGGAACAATTTCTTCCAATACCCCATCTACCCGTGCCCTCTGTCAGGTGGAAGCCATTTCCCCTTGTCCTGTTACTGCAGGCCCTTGTAAATAGCCTCCCTCCATCCTGCTGGCTCCTTCAGGCACTGGAAGGACACAGTTAGGTCATCCCAATGCCTTCTCTTCTCCAGGCTGAACACTGCCAGTTCTCTCAGCCTTTCCTCATGGGAGGGGTGCTCCATCCCTCTGATCAGCTTGATGGCCTCCTCTGGGCTCAGCATCTCTTTGTGAGACACTTCACTCTGACAGTGAAACAAGAAGAAAGAATAGAAGTGAGTGGAGGAGGCGGGAAAGGTGTTCAGGAAGCCCTGAGTTTTCAGATGCTGCCTTTTTGTTGTGGCTTCCCATGACTCAGAGAAGGAGCAGTTTGTGGCCCTGGTGCAGCCCGTGCTGGCCTGTGGTTGGGTGTCCTCTGGGGAGTCAGCACCTGATTCAGTTTGCTGCTGCTCAGGACTCTTTCCCAGTTAACTGAGTGAGCTCTTAAGGCCAGGGTTCTCTTGAGCAGTTCAGGGCTTTAGTGAAAACAGAGATATTCACTCAAGAGTGAGTGTGATGCTGTTTTGTACCACAACACAAGACTCTGAGGTCAGAAGGGTAAAAAAAAGACTATTTTGGGATCCAGCTCCCTTTTATACTATTTTACACAGACCAATTTGATTGGTGAAACAAAGGCAGAGCTGTTCAATCACATTGGTCAAACCAGAGGGACATCAAGGAGAAATCCCTCCTGTGAGAATGAATGAATTACACAGGTACAGTTACAAAAACATTCCTGCTGTTTACAGAACTTCCCTGGGAAAAGAATTTAGAAAACCAAAACACCTCAGACATGGAACCAGGGCTACATGAGTGTGTCAAGGAGAAGCTGTGGCTTCAGCCCTGGAAGTGTTCAGGGGTTGGATGGGTCTTGGAGCAACCTGGTCAAGTGCAAGGTGTCCCTGCCCATGGGACAAGGTGAGCTTTGATGTCCCTCCCAGCCCAAACCCTTGTGTGATTCAAAGAGCTGAGAGAGGAGAGAAGGGCCGAACTGGATAAATCTCATCCATTGTGGAGAAAGCCAACAGGACACTCCTCCCTCCAGTACTTAGGAGGGTTCCCTTTGCTGTTGTGAGTGTGAGTAGGGCTGTGCATCCTAATTAAAAGTGACTTGTTCATTTAGGGACCTGTACCTCATGAGAAGCCAGTGGGCAGCTTCACTTCAATGTGAAGCTTATGAATCACATGGGTTCCCCAGGAAATGTAGCCCTGGTTTGGGCCTGCCTGGCTCAGCTGGCTGAAGGATGGAGCTCTTAGGAATAATTCCAAAGCTAAGGGATGCTGTGGAAGGGGACAGCTCTCTGCTGTCAGTTGAAACCTGTGGTTGTCAGATGTGTGAACTCATCTTAAGGGGAAAGGATCCCCCCATGCCCTGATCTGCTGCCATCCCTTCAATTCCATTAGCATCATTCCATAGGAATTCCATAAGCTGGGATTGCTGAGGTGTGTGAGGGTTTGGTGCTCCCCACCGTGTCTCCCCCACAGCTGTGGAAGGGCCGCTCAGACCCCGTCCTGCACATTGAGCTCCGGCGCTGGGCTGACCTCATGCTGGTGGCACCCCTGGATGCCAACACGCTGGCCAAGGTGGCCAATGGCATCTGTGACAACCTGCTGGTGAGTACCTGGGCTCTGCCTGCCACTGCTGCCACACCTCAGGAGTGCCTGGCCTTGGTGCTTCTGCAGCATCACCAATGGTGTGATTTGCACACTTGGCTCCCCCTCCACCTGCTTGTTTCTCGCTTCCCCAGCATGGTTCCCCTGCTCCTTCTCTTTTCTTCCCTGACCTGATCCTTTCCCACTCCTCGGCTTTGTCAGTCTCTCATCTTATTTCCCTGTCCCTGCTTTGTGTCTTCCATGCTTTTTTTCAAGGGTGGTATTTCCTTCTGCCTCCATCCTCTCTCTCTGTTACTCGCACACACAAACCCATGCTCACTCACTTTTGAGTTCCTCTATGTTTTTTCAATGCAATCTGGAAAGACACCTGTGAGATCAGATAAAACTGTTTACTTCCTGCTACTTCACCACCTCCCTCACCTAATATAGCACAGACTTTCAAGCATGCTCATGCCCACTTACCTTCCAGTCACAGCTACAGAGGCTTTTGTTTGTTCAGGCTTGTTTTTCGGTATTTAAAGTGCTCTTGAGGCTATTCAGCCTGATCAGAAAGCGTACTAAGAGGCAGTGTGCTTTGTCCTTGGGTGCTGGGGACCTTCAGTGGGGCTGAATGTTTTGTAGCCAGGCATTAACAACATGAGATCTCAGGAAGCTGCAGATCTGCGTGACCTACAGCCTTTTGGGTAAGAAGTGCATATAAAGGAACAAAATCCACCCAGAGCAGATCACTGGGGATCTGAGAGAAGCCAGAAAGAGCCGTGGGAGGGACAAGCAAATGTCTTGTCCTTCTGGGTCCCTTGTGGATGTGCTGGTTTAGCAGGGGAACAGCTCAGGAAGGATGTCAGGGATGTGTGGCTCCATATGCTCCTGCCAGTCTTTAAGAGCCTTGTGAAGGGAAGAGGCAGCTCCAGGAAAGGAAAGTGAGTCCTGGAGGTGCTGGTTGGCAGTTCAGAACAGATTCCATCAGATTTCCTTGTGCTGGGAGGGGTTCAAGTCACAGGGTGTAAAAAATAATGGGCAGGGCTCCTGTAAGAACTCTCTGAGCTGTTCCCTTGGAAGCTCCTTTGTTTGAAATTCTGCAAGGCCTGGGGAATCTGATGGACATTGCACTAAGAACAACCAGCATTTATCTTTCCAAGGGGATGAGGTGATCCTGGGTTATCTGGAAGTGCTGAGGAGTCAGATTTGATTGCCTGTAGCACACAGGAGCTGCCAGATGCTTTGTAACCTGCCAGCATCTCCTGCAGCAGCCCAGATGCTCATGCTTGTGTTCTCCTCTGTTGTATCCTGGAAGCAGCACTGCTTCCCTCGTGGGGAGCTATGGATCCAGCTGGCATATCATGTCAGAAGGACTCATTGCCAGCTTGCGGTGTTCAGCCTTGCAGCTGGCTTATCTGAAGCATTGCCCTGGGGGTTTCTCTGGAGCTGATACGATCTGTGGCCACCTCTCAGCTTCTCTGTCTCCCCCACAGTCTGTACACATCCTGTTCCAGCTTGGTTTGCTCCAGCCTGGGCTGCTGACTGGAGCAGGGTGGGATTTATCCTCCGGGTAGCTTCCCTCATCTTTCCTGCCTGTCAGAGATGAGCTTGGCTGGAATGTGCTACAAATTATTCTCAGCCCATGGGTTAGTCCAGCTGTGCTGACAAAAGGACAGCCAGGCCGGAAAGGTGCAGCCAAGGGATGGGAAGGAGAGAGGAAATGCAAGCCCTCCCTCGGCTTCTCCCACAGACCTGCGTCATCCGCGCCTGGGACCTGAGCAAGCCCCTGCTCTTCTGCCCGGCCATGAACACGGCCATGTGGGAGCATCCCATCACAGCTCGGCACCTGGAGCAGCTGAAGGGCTTTGGCTACACGGAGATCCCCTGTGTGGTGAAGAAACTCGTGTGTGGAGATGAAGGTCAGTCCGTTTCCGTGGCTCCTGCCCTTTTCCCTCCCGTGTCCTGGAGGGATGTGCTGCCTTTTGCTGCGTGGCCACGGAGATGTCGAACTGCCACGGTTTGTACAAACAAGCTGGAGCTTTGCCCTGTGTCATCCCTCGTCATTAATTTTTAAGTAGCCTTAAGAGCTTCCAGCTGAGCCTGATATTGGACAGAAATGCTCATTTAGGAAGAGAGGAGATCAAAGAGAAGGAAGGTTCTGTGGCCAGGGTTATCAGCCTGGGATTTGGGTGTCCTGACTTTGCCCTCTGCTGGGACTGGGGGCTGTTTTCATTGTGCCTCAGTTCATCAACTCCATCATTGGAATTAAATCTTGTTTCTGAAAGCAGACAGAGAGAAAAGCCCTTTGCAGATGTGGCTGGGGGTGTAGCTGGACACACATTTAACATTTGTTGTTGTTGTAGCCTGGGTTAATTTTTAGCTTCCCAAACAAGTTTTGATTTGGGGTTTTGGCACCAGAGTTCTGTGAGGTAAAAGAGAAGTGTGCAGGAAGTTTAGATTCAATATATGCAGCTTGCTGTACCACAAAATAATGGTCTCAAATAATGGTCTCATTTGAGTTTTAGTAGCTACTTTACATTGAAGCATTTTGACTTTGGGGAAGGGTTTTGGTACAAATCATTTCGATGAATGGATTTGCTTTTTATTAACATTTCATTGGGCAAATCTGTAAAGTGTCCCTCAGTTTCAGCCACAGCCTGCACAGTACTATGTACCTATTTCTGTGTAACAGCCCCAATTCCAGGAGGATTTTAACCACCCTGTCAGTCCAATAAACAGTCTGTGACAAAGACAAGGTGTTAAAATGCCCCTTCTGGTTAAATTCTAGGCCTGGGTTAGTTTTGGAATCCTTAGGTAGGTGCAATGCCTCTAGAGATTCATACTTTTCGAAATGAAAACCAATAAATATTTACAATTAGGTAAGTGTAGTCAAGTAACTCAGACATCAGTTGAAATATCCTGGATGATGAGCCTTCCACTGGGATTTTAGACATGATTACATCAAATTTCTTCATATCCAGCTCAGCTGTCTCAGCTGTGAGAGCAAACTCCTGACAGAGCTTGGAGGAGAGGGATGCGGGGATGGCAGGAGCAGCCGCATCTGACTGGACTCCACTTGTGCTCATGAGTCAATTCCCAACAAGGTCTTCCTGATGGCAAACACCAGGACTTTACCTGGCTGCTTGTAGGGAGATTATGGCAGGGCACTAATGGTTTCCATCTCTCTGAAGACCCAAACTAGTCTCCACAACTGACTTTTGTTCACCCCTTCCCCTTTTCTCAGGCCTTTCACACCCCACAAGCCTCTTCCACACTTGCTTTGGTTTTGTGGCTTTATCCAGGCAGGGGTTTCCCTGCTTTCCACACAAGCAGCACATGGCAAAGCTCACCCATGTGGTGCAGGAGAGACTCAGTTTGCACCAGTTTTGTCTGTTGACATTGTGGTTTGTTTTGCTCTAGGAGGTTTCTCTTCCTCATCCTATGTGGTTTAGTCTCACTTGAAATGCACCAGATCCTCACTTCCCCCAAGTTTTACCTGGAATTTTTCTCCCTTAGTGAAGGGTGGGTTTAGACAGAAAGTCCAGCTAAAAGAGTTAGAATACCAAACTGAGTTCCTTGATTGGATACTTTCCATGCTGACATTACCTTCATTATCCTTGGCTGGATTTCTAGAGCCTGGCACACTGGTAAGATTTCCCTCTGTAGGCATGAGCTGTGCTGTAAGGAGTTTGCTTTGCTAAACCTAAAAACAGTTGTGAATTGCCAGAGGTGTTGGAGTAGTGGGTGGTGGAGGAAGGAGGCAGCCTTGGAAGTGTTCTGGAAGGATATAGCTCTGCTAAATCATGCAGGAGGAGTGTCTCTTGTCAGGTGCAGCTCTCCTCCCTGAGCTTAGGAGATGTCTTAGTTTGGGAAGACAGGTGTCTGAAAAAAGCTGGAGTTTCCCTTAGAATGGAGAATGTAAACTCCCTCTGAATTATTATAATCTTGGAATTAAGGGGCTTTCAGGCAAAGATATTGAAATAGGAATAACAGTTCTTTACTAGGAATATTAAAAATGTAGTAGTACAAAAAAGGCAATCGAACAAAAAAGAAAACACTGCCAGAGTCAGAACACGACCTGACCCCCTGTTGGTGAGGGTGTTGGGAGCAGTCCAAACAATTCCTCCTGCAGTGACAGGTGTGGTTCTGTTGGAGCAGAAATGATCCTGTAGAAAGGCCCAGTACTGGTGAGATGAGTCTATTTTCCTGTGGGAATCCAGTGCAAACAAGCTGTGCTGGAGTTCCGAATCTCAGCTTTTATCCACATTCCCACTGCGTGGAGCATCTCCCAATGGGATGATGTAATTTTATCAGTCATGTAGTGAGCCTTAACAGCCCATGAACAGCAGATATCCCCTGGAGGGAGGATGGGTCCTGGAAGAGATAAGAACACTGCCCCACCTGGTTTTAACTGTTGCCCATTAACAGAAGACATCCTCCTCCCCTCCCTGGAGCCATGAGGAATGGGTCATAGAAGAGATAAAGGAAAAACAAAAACACCTCCCCAACCAGTTTCAGCAGATGGGAATAGACTACATCTTGCACTGCACCCGAGACAGGAGAGCAGAAGGGTCCAAATCTGCCTGCAGCTGGTCCACAGGATGCTCCAGACCTCCAGGGATTTACAGGTCTAAAAAAGAGGAAAATTACATCTCCAAGAAATAATTTCTGCTGAGCAGTAAATTATGGGATCAATTAGCCAGCAGGAAAAAATACCAAGAGAGACTCCTCTGTGAAAAACGAGGTTCACTTTCTTGGAAAAATTTATAAGTTTAATACAAATTTTAAAGAAGACAATTAGGAGACAGAAAAGCAAAATAGTTGATGGCTGGTCACCTAGCTTGCAGCCAGAAAGCACACCTTAACTCAGAAAGACACTCCTTTAAATGTACCAGTTTGTTGCATATTCAGAAGAACCTAATGCATTATTCAAACATTCCTTTGTGTTTAGAAATTCTTTCCTAGCTTTAACTCTCCCACCCTGCCCCTATTTCACCAGTTTAGCATTTTATTACTCCTTGCAGATAATTTTCTTGCTGGCTCCTCTTGGTTGTCTCATGTCCCATTTTCTGATAACAGAGGATCAATAAATTCCTTCTTGGAGCTTTGGTTCATCATTATCTTCATCTGGATGATTCAGGAATGCGGGAGGATTTTCTCAATCCTCCAGTTCAGCCCATTTAGATGTTACAAAAACAGTCTTTAATATCATGTTATAGCCTAAGAAATATATGTATATTCATCACACTACTTATTTCTAAGTGTCATTAATAGCAGAAATAAAAGAATTTAATACAGTTAAACCTTCCCACATTATACATATAGCATTCATTTTAATGTTTGCAAAAAGCCAACTTTATAATATGAGTTTATAACAAGGCTTCCAAAAGAGACAAGTACCTGTGGGAGAAGCATCTTTCCTCAGGTCTGGGCAAATGAGTGGAGTGAATGTCCTCAGTTCCCTGTGCTGAGTTCAGCACACAAGGTTAGACAAAGTGATTTAATCATCTCAGGCTTTAAAATTCTAAACCTGAGTTAAAAACTGTTTCAAAGGGAAGAAGCAGCACAGCAAAGATTAGATGTTCATCTGGCCCAATAAAGCCTTTCCTAGCACTCAGCCTTCTCCAAGAGTTTCTCCCAAGACTTGAGGGTGGTGGGAATCCCCAACAGCTTTCTCTCATGGAAGTCCTTTCTCTCAGGCAGAATCATGGGAATGGCATGGATTTCTCAAATCTTTTGTATAGGCAAAGACTATTTCAGAAAGATACTGAAACACATAATTTTGAAAGGAAATATGAATTGAGAAAGGAGTTGAGATAGGAAGTTTTGCTCCACACCATATTTTTAGGTTGTCCCCACCCTGGATTTCACAGTGTGGTTTTGCTCTTGCCCTGCAGGACCAGGTGCCATGGCAGAAGTGTGGACCATCGTGGAAAGAGTTAAAAGGATCCTTGAAGAACGGGAAGTGCCAAGGCAGAGCTGATGTTTTGGCATGTAAATGGTGGTGTTGTGCCTTCCTGATGGTTGGGAGATAAAACCAGCAGGAAGCTGGGCTCAGCTGCCCTGGTTCCCATGGCATGCATACCTTTAGCTGCTTCTCAACAGAAGGAGCCAACATTTGTCTTCCAGCTGGTGCCAAACTGAAATGTGGTACCTCACCACAGACTTGCAAAAACCGGAGCCAAGAATGTGCTGCTTTAGTGTGGAAAACCCTGTGGTATCTTGGGAGTAACTGCTCAGCCCCCAGTGCTTTACACCTGCTCTGTTCTGGGCAGGCTGCAGAGGCTGTTTGAGCTCCTGTGGTCCTGGAGAAGAGGAGGCACTGCAAATTCCGGTGCAGGGTAATTCCAGCCCCTCCTAGCAAGTGTCTCCTGGACCATTCCTGCTCTCCAAAGCCTGATCCACAGCTGTGCTGGCTGCACGTTTCCAGCAGGAGTCACTGTCCAAAAAGCATTTTCCCTCTGGGAACTTAATAAAAAGTAGGTTTTAATCCTGCCCCTGATGAGTTGCCTCTTGTACCTGCTTTGGGAGGTGTTCCCCAGCCAGTTGTTCCCCAGCCAGTTGCTAAGTTGTGGTGTCTGCTTATGGGGTTTTTATCAGATATGGAGAAAAATTGACTGAAAGGAGCTCTCCAGTCCTTTTGCCCTTTTGCAGCTGTTGTCTGCAACCTCATTCCTAAGTGTCCTGCCCATCTGGGTGCCCCAGTCAGGGAACAAGCAGGCCAGGCCCTCATGGAAAGCCAAGGGCAGGTATTTCCCATGGGAGTGAACTTTACCTTTGATGACCTTTTCAGCTTGAAGATTAACTGCCTGGCATGAATACATTGGGAAGTCCTGTGCCCTTGGGGGCCAGACTAGGCAGGACTTCCCAGTCCAGCCTTTCCTTGGGAATACACTCTTGCCTCTGAGGGGAATGGGAGCTGTGGAACATGCTCTAGCAGAGTGCTGCTGACCTGCAGAGTTCATTTTTGACTAAACCCAAACAAATTTGAGGCCTTGGGTACAGCATGTGCATCCTACCTGTGGGGGGAAACTGCAGCCTGCTGTGCCTGAGGGAAGAGGTCACTAGGTTAGGTTTGCTTGACTTACCCATCCCACACAAATAAAACCTCTGAACTTTCCCTGTTTTGGCTCTCCCACTGAGGGATCCAGGGAGTCACAATTTCTGAGAAGGCTCCTGATGTCAGCAGGGCTTGTGGCTCACAGAGAGGGCTGAAGTGGTGTTGTGGCTGTGACTTCTGCATTTTGCCAGGATTTCTGGAGCGACCTGCATCATTTGCTCGTGTTCTCAGCTCTCAGCCTGTCACAGGACCTTCCCTTAAGCTCATTGACAGTAGCAGAGAAGTTTCTGGCTTCCATGAGTTTCGATGGTGAATGTTTCTGCTGCTTAGAGGGAACTGTGTGTTTTGGCTGCTACAATTGGCACTTGTCCTTGGGGCTCTCTCGTGGCTATCTCCTGTGCCTGGAGTTGTTTATCCTTCCTTCTGCTCCCTGACTTGGCAGCACAGAAAATCCAGCAGAGATTCCTCTATCCCAGGACAAAATACCACGGCCCTGATAAGAGCCTTCCTCTCTTGCAAGCCTGCTTTTCTGCTTTGAGCTGCTCCAGAAATGTTGAGAAGTGATCTTCAATCTTCCGCAATTGCTGTGATTTGTTTCATTGGAAGCAGGTGTGATGGCATTCCAGGCTGGGATAAACCTGTGCCCAAACCACCTTTCCTTCAGGGCAAATAAAAGAAACAGTTATATTCCTGTTGGGAGGCAGGAGCAGCTTCCAGCCTGGCACAGGGGAGGTGCAGCAGCCTGCAGGCAGGAGCTGCTCCCTGTGGATAAGGAGCAGGAATAGAACTGGGGGAAGCCCTGTCTGCTTGAGGAGGTGACTTTGGGACGGTGTTTTTCTGGGATGAGGCTTGGGGTGGTGATGAAGGACCTGATTCCCAACCAGGGCTCTGTGCCAGCTTGGGAAATAGGTACTGCCAGGCTCTCCTTAGCCAGTGAGGTCACCGAGAGGTGTTTGAGGGATGGATCCCTCAGGGCACTCGGGCTTCCACCTCCACCCCTCACAGCTCCCTGCGTGACCCAGGTTCACAGGGCAGGCCTGAGACACTTCCCCTGAGCTTTTTCTTTTCCTCCAGCTCTTCTTTATGAGCAACACGCTGATTTTTGGTTTCACTTTCCCATGAAACTGTGGGATGACCGAGGCAGCACCCCCATGAATCCCGCTGCGTTGCACTTTCATTCATCCTGCTTAAAACTGTTTCTCTCAGCATGGCTTGGGGGTGATAAAGAGCTGGGACAAAAGCTCAGTGAAGGCAGCAGCCCACCTCCTCTACTGGGCTTGGGTGTGTGACGCTATTTTACACCACAGTGACACAGGCTCCGAGATCAGAAGGGTAAAAATGACTCTTTTATTTTGGGATGCAGCTCCCTTTTATACTGTTTTACACAGACCAATTTGATTGGTGAAACAAAGGCAGAGCTGTTCAAACACATTCGTCAAACCAGAGGTGCATCAAGGAGAAGTCCCTCCTGTGAGAAGGAATGAATAACACAGGTACAGTTACAAAAACATTCCTGCTGTTTACAGAACTTCCCTGGGAAAAGGATTTCAGAAAACCAAAACACCTCAGGCATGGAAGCAGGGCTACAGATGTGCCTGTTAGCGTCCCTGGCTCTGGCTGCTTCCTCCCATCCCAAACTTGATGGGATCCGTTTGCTGCTTGGATTCAGGAACACTGGAGGAGGATGGAGATGCTATGGTGCTGTTTTGGTCTGGCTTTCATCAGGAGTTGGCTCCCCAGCTTGACTTGGGATGGGAATTGCATCATCTCACGTGCCTGTCCCATCCCACTCCTCCATCTTGGGAGCCTGCAGCAGGAAAGAAACATCGGGAAGTAGTGACAAAACCTCCCCATGTTTAACCTTTGAGCAGCGGTGCCTCCGTGATGCACCTGGGGCAGCGGCTTCGCACCCCGCGGCTCCGGATCTGGCACCCGCCCCCCCGCCGTGGGGATTCCGCCCGCTCCGGATCCCCAAGGCAGGGACTGGCAGGAAGTGGCTTTGTCCCCAACCACAGCCCGGGGGGGAGGCCAGGGGGTGCCACGGGGTGACAGAGCAGCGGTGGCATTCTCTGGGAATGCTGCCTTTGTACCTCACTTCTCTGACTCTTGGGGTAAACGGGATAAAGGGGATGGAATGGCCAAAAAGCCTTTGTGCTGTCCAGGGAGATGAGGAATAAAGGTCACTTTACTCATCATAGTAAAGATAATGGGGGTGTTGGTGGGTTTTTCCCTTTCCTTGCTCTGGCAGGGCTCAAAACGACACCATGAGGCACGAATCTTTCTCCTGTAAGATTGAAGTGACAGTGGAAAAGGGAGATGATCCAAGGGGATAGTGGTGGTTCCAACCTGTACCCTCATGTTTTGCTTTCCATGTGCTTAATGTTTTTATCTGGCCAGCCCTCCTGACTTGGGAGACTCTGGGAAGCAGCTGCATGACCCTGGCTGGTGATAAGGCTGGTGCCAAAAGACCCAGCAGGGCTCAGCACAGACTCCTTGGCACCAGCAACAGCCAGAGCTTGGCTTCGGTGGGGCAACCTCCCAATTAAAACTTGCAGGTGCAGAGTTCTTTCCCTGGCCACCTGCCTCAGTGGGTGCTTGAAAATTTGTTTTCAGGAGTAATTGAGCTTAATTAGAGCTTGAATTCCCTGAAGCTGGGATGCTCAGAGATGCACAGGGGACTGAAAGAATCTGATTCCCTGCTAGGTCTCACCCTGTATGGGGTTTTATTCATGGGATCTCATGTTGTCTTTTACATGGAGATGGTTTTTTTTTTTCTCTGGGAATGCTGCCTTTGGTGTTGTACCTCACTTTTCTAACTCTCCGGGGAAAATGGGATAAAAGGGATGGAATGGCCAAAAAGCCTTTGTGCTGTCCAGGGACATGAGGATAAAGGTCACTTTAGTCATCACAGTAAAGGTAAAATGAATATACTCCTGACCACAAGCTCCTGGGATTCCTAAAGGGAAATGGGCTCTGCATGGAGACTCCTAAAATCAGGCTTAAAATCAGGCTGCAGCCTGTGTGATTGCAAAGACCCCTCCATCTGAAACTGGGGAGTGCCTGGTGTGCTCCCAATCCCCTGTGCCATGGCATTCAACCCTGGCTAGTCATGGTTGGCCACTCCCAGCTGTGGGGGGAGAGCATCCCAGGGGCCCTTTGTCCCCCTGGTTCCACAGGAGTATCCAGAAAATCCCCCCACATCCTTCTTCCAGCGCCAGGCAAGCGTGCCAGGAGAGGCAGTGCCAAAACAAGCTGGGGGAGGGCCAGCACAGCGATAAAAGCTTTTTAAAAGGGATTTATTTATTCCTCCCTGGCTCCTTGGATGGCTGGAAGAGCCTTCCCCTGGGAGAGCTGTACCCCCAAGAGCAGCCTGAGCCCCCAGGCCTGGCTCTGCTCTGTCTTGCTTGATTTCCACGGAGTTGCTTGGGTGGTTTATGGTTTTGGAGAGATGATTCCTGAACTCCAGCGTGATAAGGATGTAGGAGGAAAGAAAAGCCACGTCAACCTGAAGGAATGTGGCTGGTAAAGAGCCCAGCCTGTGGCTGGCAGAAGCCCTGGGAGAGGGGATCAGGCGTAAAAAGGGACAAGATGAGAACATGTGCCTGAAAAAATAGCTGAAAGCCTCTCATCCCTGCTTCAGGGGCTCTTGTCCCCCAAATACACTGCAGCTCTGAGGCTGTGGGGGGGCTCTAGATAAACTCCATGGACAGGAGTCAGCCAAACTTGGGATACTTGATGGCCTGAGCTGTTGTGTTTGACTGTGCTCCCGAGGCTCCAGCCTCCCTCCAGACCACTGCTGTGCTTCCCCGAGGATCGGGAACCGGTGTGGGATCTGGGAGCCAGGCCAGAGCCGTGCCAGCCATCCCAAAGCAAGCTCCTGTGTGAATGGCAGGCAAGGGGAGCACTGTCCCTTTGTTCCTCTGCTCTGCTGGGCACATGGCTTGGGAATCCGATGCTGTGCCGAGATTTCCTTCCCCTGTGGGAATGAGGGGGCAGGGAAAGCCCCGACCTGGTTCCTGCTGCCCCCTGTGCACACACATCATGTTTGCCATCCTGGCAAACACAGCCCCTTTATAAAGGCAGCAGAATTTGGCTGTGATGAGAGAACACGGCCATTATCAGAAAGAATTCCAGCTCTGGGATGTGCCAAGGCACAGGCAGATCTCTGCCCCTTGTTCCCATCCAGAATATCCTTCCTGAGGGCGGGGAGCTCCAGCTCTTGCAGCATCCCCAGGGAGTCTGCATCCTGCATACCCTCGGGGTGAGTCTGCTCTGAGATGCTCTGGGTGGATGTGATTTACAGCAGCATTTTTCGTCGATAGGAAATGGCTCTTGGTGCCGGGAAAAAGCCGCCGAGGTGCGGGCAGGGTGCGGCGGGGTGCAGCTGGAGCACCCAAATGCCTGCAGCCCCTGAAGCCTGGCAGTTGCCTGAGCACAGTCAATATTGACCCTGGGTCAGCGCTTGCACGCACCGGCAGAGCAGAACAAAGCCCCGTGCGTCCCTTCAGCACCGCCTCTCTGGGCCGGCTCTTTAAAAATAATCATCTTGAAATTGTTTGGTCTGCTGGGGCTTTGCTGGAAGTCAAATACCTGGGAAAAGCCATGGAGAAAGAGAGCTCCAGCTGCTCTGCTTCTTACTGCTCACCCTTCTCCCCCTCTCCTGACCCAGCACCCATCCAAGCTGTGTCCCTGCAGGGAAGGGACATCACCTCACATCCTTGTCACATCCCCAGCTCCTCGGAGGGCACTCTTGTGCCAGAGCCGGGACACGGGAACTGGCAGCGCCCCAGGGAAATAAAAGCTGAAGTGCTTTGAAGGCTTGGCCTCGAAAGGGGGAAGGTGATGGGGGAGAGGAGAGGAACCAAAACCCAGCGGCGGAGGAACAGGCAGGGGGAGAAGGGGAAGTGAAAGCAGCTGTGATTACTGAAAGCTCAGATGTGAAAGAGTGCGGGCACTATCTTTGGGGCTCTCACTTCCTTGTCTATGGAGGTTTTCTTGGCTTCGGGCTATTTTTAACCCCGTTCCTGTCTTTGCTCATAAATTCCACCCTGGGGTGGGTGGGGTTGGTGTCACTGGAGGTGGGTGCCACGTGTGCCATCAGAGTTTGGAGTTTGGGGACTGCATGTGGGGTTTTTGGGGGTCACCCAGCATCCCTGCACGGTGGGGCTTGGGGGGATCACCCAACATTCTTGGTCTGCTGAGTTTTGGGGACTGCTCCCTGCGATGCAGATATATCCAATCTCCATCCCGTGGCACGTGGGCTGTATCTGCATGTTTGGCCTCCAAATTAGGAGGTATTTTAGTCTTTTAAACAGACTCACAAATATGTGGTCCCTGTCCCCAGATATTTTCTGCAGGACTGCACACCTGGTGGTGGGGCAGGGCTGGGTGTTTGGGTACATCAAGCACTTCAGGAAAAGCCTTTTTAACATGAGACACCATCACCGACGGTTCAAAGAGCTCCTAGTCTGGTGTCAAACAAGAGTTTTCTTTCTCCAAAAATAACTAGCGATGCTTCTTCTAAATGGTCCCAATCCCTGCAGCCTCCAGTTTCAATTTTGAGTAACAAAATTCTGCAGGTGTGTGGATTTAAGAAATTCAGGAGCACTAATTAAAACAGTGCACACACACACACACACACCCCCATCCCTGGAAAGAGTCCTGCACACTCGGCGGTGACCTCGGCTGGGCTGTGTGACTACTGTCCTCTGTCCTCTGCAGGACCCCAAACCCGGGCTTAAAGTTAAGCCTGGGATTAGAGGCTGTGCTGAAGCCAGCAGGGTGAGTCCCTGGCTGTCCTGAATCAGCAGTGACTGCCCAGGGGAGCCCCGGAGCAGGCAGGGCTCTGGCAGCTGCCGGGGTGCTGGATGCTCAAAGGAGGGAGCTGGCTGAGGGTCCCTGAGCTGCAGGGGACAGAAACCCCAGTAAAATTAACACCACTCCCACACATCCCACCCCCACACATCCCACTTAAACCTCAGAGGTTTAACCCACTCAAACCTCTGGGCATTGTCCTGCTGTGGAAGAAGCATCCTCATTCTCCCCCAGAATTCTCCCAGGGATGTCTACCTTCCTTCAAAAGCCTGGTTTTGCTCTTCCCTTTAATGCTGCTGGGTCAATGTGCCCCCGTTTCCCTCTACCGGCCTTAAATTCCATAATTAACAGGTCAATGCAGTCAGTCCTGTTCCAGGGATGGGGAGGGAGGCAGGTCCTGCTCCATGCCGAGGAGGGGATGCACAAGGAAACATCTGGGGACTTTCCCTGTGATTTAAACGAACATAAGAAAGAAAGGATAATATAATTAGTTGCGGGGAAAGGCAGAAGAAAAGTCACTCCCTGAAACCCAACCCCTTTCATCCCGCGGGAGCTCAGCAAGGAAGCTGGGTCAGATGCGCTGTAACATTTCCAGGCCTAGAGTGTTTAAATAGAAAGGTTATGTACCTGGGAGATGTATTTCATCTCATAATTGGTTGTTTGTTTACATGACTCGAGAGCTCTTTGCTCGTGTTTGCTTTGCTGGCTCACTCAGCTGCTGAAAATCCCGGCCGGCCGCGTCCCGACCCGGCCAGTGCCGGGCATGGATGGGGCTCTCCTTTGGCCCCGACTCCTCCCCGTGACCCCTTCCCATCCCCGGAGCCAGCGGCCCTCCCACGGCACCCAGGAGTGCCGCTGGGATGCTCCAGCTGAGGTTCCACCGAGCCTCTTCCCTCGTGGAAACCGGGAGATGCGCTGCTCTGGGCCGGGATTTGAGGCTCTCCCTCTCCCGAGCATTCTGTCAGGCCCAGCAGAGGATGAGATGCAAAACGCCGCGGGTTTGGGTTTGGTTTTCCCCCCGGGCTTGGTTCTTGCTGGCCTCAGCCTGCACAAAATTTTGGAGGAAAATCAGCTTTCTTCTACCATGGCTCTGGAGAGAAGTTTTAGAAACACCTGGAGAAGTGCAACAGTTTCTCTCTCGCTCTCCTCTCTTGGCTGTATTTACATTTTATGCTAATTTTCTCTGGGTTTTATCTCGGTTTATGTTAATTTTCCCCTTTCCAGGGTGCCCAGATGATGAGTGCGAGGTGCCCTGGGCCTCTTTGGCCCAGCAGGGTGTCCTGATGGCAGATGATTCCTCCACCTCCTGCTTGGATGGGAGAGCCTCTTTCCCTCCCCCTCCCTGGAGCAGTGGATCCTTATCTCAGCCTGGCATCCATCCCTGGAGGGGACAAGGGAAGCTCAGCTCCTGGCTCGACCCACCCAGATGGATCAGTGGGATGTCCTTGGGAGGAGCAGCCTCGGAAGCGATAGGGAAGCCGAGGATAAAGGGAGGGGGAGATCATGCCCAGGATGAGCTGGTACTGGCCTTGAAATGAGGAAGGTATTTCCAAAACAGGCGGGTTGCTCCCAAAACACCTCCCAGCTCCTGGGGCTCTCCTGGATGTCAACAGTGGCCACGTGTGTTTGGGAGGAGCTGATGGGCCTCAGTGCAGGAATGTGAGCATTTGGGGCTTTTTTTTTTCCATGGGGTTTTGGGTTGCAAATCTGTTAACATCTGGGTTTTTTGTTTTCCAAAACCAATCCCTTTCTCAATCTTTGCTGGATGCAGAGGAATACACATTGCTAAGAGATACATCAGAGCCTCTGCTTCTCCTCACCTCTTCTCTCCTTCCTCCCTTTGAAGTCTGCATCAACACTGCTAATTAAAACCACGTTTGGGAGAAGTTTATTGATTTATCCTCTGGAACTTCTGTTTCCTCCTGGACTTTCTTCCTGAACTGCTGTCATGGAGAAGGACTTTCCCATGTGCTGCCCACACATTTTTGTGGGGATATGATGTGGATTTTAGGGAAGGCACCAACTTACAGCCATCCCAGGCCGTGATGGTGTCTCCAAGCTTTGAGGCTGTGAGGGCATCCTGTGCTGCCTCCTCAATCCATCCCAAATCCCTTGGAGTCAAACCCAGCAGGACACAGCAACCCAGCCCCAAGCTGTCCACTGAGCCCCATGAGATCTTTGGAGCAGCAAGGAGGTCAGGAAGCCTCCAGGCTGGTGCTGGCCTGAGGTGGTGGGATGGGAGGACCAAAGGCTATGGGGAATTTTTCCCTCTTGCTGCAGGGCGGGGAAAAATGTGTCAGGATGTGGTGATGGGATTACCCAGCCAAGCTGGGTAATGGAGCATTCTCTAAAAATTCATCATTGCTTGGGGCTGAAAAGTCCTGCTGGGGCTAGGGGGCCCAAGCTGAATTTGTGAGCTGGGAATCACCTCCTGGGGAGCAGATGGGAGCCTGCACTGAGCATTCTTCTTCTGCTGGTGCTGAGCTTTGATGGGAAAGTGCTGGGTTTTGGGGCTGTGGAGAACAGCAAAGGCTCATCCAGGATTTTCCTGGGCTGGGATTTACGTATGCCACTGGCCAGCTGATGAAAAGCCTGGAAAACCCAGGACCTGCCATGTCTTGCAGAGCCACTGGCTTGGTGTAGGCAAAGCCCAGACCACTAATTACGTGCCTGAGGACAAAAAACTCGTGGATTTGTGTTTTCTTAGTGTCTGATCCAAGAAGGTCCCATCCAAGTGGCACCAAGAGTGCCCCAGGGAGATCTGGCGTCCTTCTGGAGAACATGCAAAGCAGGAAAAGCTTTGAAAACCAGGAGAAGGAGGAAGAGATCCCTGGGTGTCACTGAGCATCTCCTCCAGGCCTGGCTGATGCAATGTGAGCCCTTCCAAAGGCTGGGAAGTCCCCAGGAAGTTTAGTGGCATCAAGACTGGCTGCTGGCTGGGGCTGGGGAGTCCCCAGCCCAGGGGCAGATGCTGAACTGGGGCCAAGCTGTGGTTCCCTGTGGGAAGGGCTGGTCCAGCTGCTGTGGATCAGATGGCATCAGGTATCCCTGAGGGAGGGTCAGCCAGGAATAAACCTCCTTCTAACAGGTTTCCAGGAGCTGCAAGATGATGAGGATGTGGGGTTGGGATGGGGAAGAGCAAGGCAGGAGGGTCATTTCAGCCCTAAGCCCTGAGCAGCCATTCCCCTCTCCCCTCTGTGGTAAAGCCATCCCTGAACTGGCAGCATGGTTTATCCCAGCACCACCTCATTCCCAGCCCTCTTTCCTGATGGTTTCCACAATAAAAGCCCTGCTGTGGGAACTGGGGTCAGCCCCAACGTTGGGGTCCCAGTAACAGGGATGGAAAAGGACAGTTTGTACATCCAAGCAGTCAGCTGGGGGATGTCCTGTCCCACACTGGGCCAGAGAAGTTCCTGCAGCCCCATCCAGGGATGCTGCAGCAGGCACAGCCAAGAGCCTCACTCATTTATTGTTGTTTTCTTTTCCTTTCCAGGCACTGAAAATTGCTGCGTGGGAAGAGAGGTGTCTGAAGGTGATGAATGGCTTCGGTATGTTTGCCAAGCAGATGTTTTTCCTTGATGGGCATCTATACACCTGGGCTTGCCCTTCTTGGCTGGAAGAGTGAATTTCCCTAAAACAGCTCACAAATACAGGCCAAATTGGTAGCTTCAGGAGAAAAAGAGGAAGGCTGGAGGTGCCATTGCAGAGGAGGGGAAAGGCCTGGCTCAGCAGTCGGAGGTATGTGATGTCCATGTGCTGCTTCTGTCCCAGCCAAGGGGATTTTCCAATGACCTGGATGTGAGCAGGGCACACTCCATCCCTCCCACCAGTCCTGGCTTAGGGGAACTGGGTTAGATGTGCATCCCTGAGCCTGGAGGTGGGGAACCACACTGGGAGGGAGGTTCCCAGGTCCCAGGGATGCAGCACCCCAACCTCAGCTCCTTGGTTTGCGTGTGGAAGATTGTGGTGTTCTCTCTGCTTCCTTGGAGGAGCAGCATGTGAGCTGTGAATCATGCCTTGGGTAGCAGAAAGGAGGGCTTGCTCCCTGCTCCTCTAAACATCCATCCATCCATCCATCCATCCATCCATCCATCCATCCATCCATCATCCATCCATCCCATCCTGAGCTATTGCACTCAACCCAGGTGCTCCCTGTCATCCCAAGCTCTCTGCCACTGCTGCTTTCCTCCCTGAGGGTGGGATCACAGGGATTTGGGGCTGTGGATGTTGGTGCACATCATTTTACCTGGTTTATCTGCTCCATTTGCTCCCTTTGCTCCATTTGTACTTTCTCATGGTACTTCAGAGGAGCAGAACCCAGGCAGCTGTTGGGCTGCAAAAACTTCAGTGGGCTGTCATGGATGGATCTCTTCAGAGAAACATTTTTCAGCAGAAACAAACAAACAAACAAAAACACTTATTTATTTTTAGTAGCTTTCTTTTGTTTTTTTTAACTACTTTGCTGGTTCTTCAGGGCATTCCAGCCCCAGCAGCATCCCGTGCTGAGAAGTTCCCTGGATGAATGCTCAGCCTTAGCTCACCTCTGCCAGGGCAGGGATCTGGCACTGGAGCATCACCAGTGATTTTCCACCCATCTCCACGCTGTGGAAATACACCAGGCATGGAAAAAGCCTAGAAGGGAATAAAGAAGACACTTGGCCAATAGAACTTGGCCGGCTGCCAGCTCAAGGAATGGCTTCAGGTTCATCCCCAGCTCTCCAGTGCTTGGCAGGCTGGGCTGCCTCAGCTCCTACAAACGGGACAGGCCAGCAGCATCCCTGCCAAAAACCAGGGTGCTCCTGCTCCAGCACCTCCCTGCGCCCACGGGTTTGCTGCAAGACAGAAAGGGGGGAAAGTGGCCTTTTTCTGGGGTTTGGTTGGGATTTTTTCCTTCTTCTCACCGCGGAGAAAAGAAGGAAATACTTGGCACAGAGGGCGGAGCGAGGAGGAGCCCGGGAACAGCGGGGATGTGGCGGTGGGAAGCGCGCGGTCCCTTTATGAGGCTCTAATTACTCCGGCTATAACCCGCATTAGCCCGGTGAGTGAAAGGTTTTTACGAGGGCAAAGAGATGTCCCGACCCGGCGGGGCGGGGATTGCCATCCCGTGACCTTGGGCTCTCCGAGGAGCCGCTGGTGCTCCTGCTGCAGTTGGACTCCAGCACGGGGGTCCGGCCCGTTTCCCAAGCGGGCGGTGCTGATCCCTCCTGCCCCGGGTGCACAGTAACACCCGGAGCCAGCACCGCCTCCCGCTGCCGGCGGCTGCCGAGCACCAGATGTTCCAGACACCGCTCCTCACCCTGCACAGCCCCGGCAAACAAGGGCGGCTTCCCAAATCCCTCGGGCATCCTTCCCCCAGCGGCTTCCCATGGAAAACACCCTGCCCACGTCCTCAAAAACTCAGGTTGCTGTGAAAACGGTGGTGAAACAGGCTGGGAGGGGGGCACCAAGGGCAGACATGACTGAGGTCTATGGTATCCTGATGAGTCCAGAGAAGATAAGTGATGAGAGGGTGATGACTCACTGCCTCCTGAAAAACCCAGGACCATCCAATGCATCCAGCATGTCTGAAGGAGATGTTTCTCCATGGGATTTATCCTGACACAGGAGGGTGAAGGCAGCTTCAAAAGACAAATTCTGGAAGAGGAGGCCACCCAGGACACCAAGACCATTGCCAGCTCACGCTGCTGGGTGTAGAAACTCCCTGAGGTGTGATGTTTTCCTGGGATCCTCTGCTTCAGCCAATGGTTGTGGAGGAAGGAAACCCATCAGCGAGGTGTTGCTCCCACATCCAAGGCACAGGGTAGCAGTCAGTTCCTGGGGACTGTTCCAAGGGCTGGCCAAGCTCCAGGGTCAGGAGGGGCAGGCCTGAACAGGAACAGGAGGGAGTTATTTGGTGGAGGTGGACACAAAGGAAACAAGATATCCCCATTCCCAAAGTGCCTGAAGGGAGCTGGAGACACCAGGATTTAACCCCATGGGAACAATGAGTCGGTCACAGGGGTGACCACAAGGATGTTATCAGAAGGATCTGTTATTGGTGGGAAATCTGCCTCATGAGATCATCAAAGCAGCTCCTTGTGTGCCAAAAGGGAGGGGGAAAGGGAGGAAAAGGGGACAAAGATCCTCTGTTCCAGGCAAGGAGAGTTCTGTGGCCCCCAGCCCCTGTGGGGTGGTGCAGGAAAGGGTTCAAAACCCCATGTCCTTCCAATGGAGAGCTTCTTCAGCCCACCCTGGCAGCCCAAGGCTGGGGGAGCTGGGAGGGGAAGGTCCCGCTCTGCCAGAACCAGAGCTGGGCCCAGTGTGTGTTACTCACCTTGGAACTATGTGAGTAAACAGAAAGCTCCTCTTCCTGGTCCCACCTCAGCAATTAGGCTGCAGACTGGAGCAGATGAGCCCGAATCCACCCTGCCAGATCACAGGGATGCTCTGCTCTCTCCTCTGCTGAGTCCTCGGGCCAAGCCACCCAGGAGAGGAGCATGGTGAAGCTCCAGCTGGCCTCCTGGGCAATCCCCTCCTATATGGAGCTTCTTGGAGATGTCCCACCAGGAGGAAAACGCCCCTTTCTCACAATTTCTGGTGTTTTTATAACCTGTATCACCATTTTTTGTTGCTGAGCAGCAGTGACACTCATGGCTCACTCTGACATGGAGAACTGGAGCCAGCTGGGAAGAGCCCAGTTGGGAGACTCAGCAGCAGCTGTGAGGAAGAAGAGGTGATCCCACAGGAAAGGACCCTCCCTGCTGGCACAGCAAAAGCTTCTGAGCTCCAGGGATTTGGTGGCCAGCACTGCAGCCATGAGTCCCATTGGATCCTTGGTCCTTGGGGTTCCCACAGGGGCTTGGCTCTTCTCTGTGGAAAACCTTCACCCAGCTTGGTGTCCCCTTCCATCAGTGCCTAGAGGAAGAGGAGAGACCACCCTGGCCCATCCTAGAGGAAGGAGAGCAGCCTGCACAGCAGGACTGGAGCCAGCCCAGAGCCAGGGAGCCTTGCAGAAGACTGAAGTGTTTCCAGGATTGACAGTGGTTTCTGCAGGCAGGAGAGGGAATAAAATGATCAAATTCCTCACGATTCCATGCCTGTCCTCCCACACAGAGTAAAGGAATGTGGGAGATACTGCAGCAATGCCATGCAAACACCCTGGAGAGGTGAACCTACTCCTGACCCCAGCTAGGAGAGAACAAAAGCTGTTTAAAGACTTTTGGAGCATCTTGATGCATCCGTGGGAGGCTCGTGGGCGGTGCGTGGGTGGGGAGCAGCTGATGGGTCGATAGGCCAAAGGAGCACTGAACGTGTGGACATCAGAGAAAACTGGTGGAGACAGAGTTCAGAGATGTTACAGAGCCTTGTAGCCATTCCCACACTGGGAATCATGTAGAAATAAATTAATTACCCATTCCAGAGCTTTAGGTACAGACAGCAGCATCTGTGCTGGCACAGACACAGGGATTTTCTTTGGGAGTGAGGCCACAGATGGGAGGAAAAGGGGAAGAAGATCCATGTGTTGCTGAGGTTCAAACTGGGTGACCTCAACCAGAGCAGGAAAAAAGGGAGGGAAGAAAAAAAAAATAGGTAAGAAACAGCAGCTTCTTCAGGCTGATCCCTTGCAAGGCTTACTCAGAGTTACATCATGGTGCTTATTAGGATGCAGATCCCTGAGAGCCATGGCTCCAGAGCCTCTGGAAGGATCCCTGGGGATGTGGAGCTCCCTGGCCAGCAGCCAGGGCAGTAGGGATGGCACCCCAATCCCAGCTGTGCCACTGAGGCCAGCTTCCCAAGCATGGGCACCGCTGGTATCCCCACAGAGGAATTCAGCTTCGTTTCAGAGCCCAGGGAGGTGAGGGGTGTTTGGGCACGGGGCTGGCTCCTGCCTGTGCTCATCCCGGTGTTCCTGTGGCTGGCACTGCACAGCTGGAGCTGAGGGCAGCTCACCAGCTCCCCTGGCTCAGCTGGCACCACACCCAAGGCTTTGCCAAGATCACAGGTCTATTCCTCACCACACAGCACTGAGCAAGGTGGTTTCCCTGCCCTGGCTGCTCTCTTCCTCTGGACCAGGAATGCTGGGGTGTCCCTGGAGGTGCTCAGGGAACAAGCCTGGGTAGGGGGCTGCTTCCCAGTGGAAGGGCAGGATGTGGAGCTGGGGCTCACAGGAGAATCTTAGCCCAGGAATCTGCTCCTGGGTATGGGATTCCTGCTAAAGGCCTTCTCTCATGCCCCAGGATGCTCCTGATGCTGGTGAAAAACTGTGCCCTGGCCTGGATGTGCCATGGTATCCATCCTTGGCTTTGGGAATGTTTCCTTCCTGCAGGCAGGGAGCAGCTCAGCCACCCCAGCGCCTGCATCCTGCCTGCTGAGAGAGCAGGGAGTGTGCCAGGAGCAGCCCCAGCACTGCCACCATCCCGGGATTTCCCACAGAGGGAGCATCCAAACGTGCCAAGCTTAGCAAGTCTGGCCGTGGAGTTCAGCGTTGGAGCCGGGGACTCCAGGCCCATGTCCTGATGCCTTTCCTCAACCTTGGATGGGTTCCATCAGCCTGCAGGCTGTTCCAAGGGGCTTCTCCCTCCCTGCATCCTCCCCCAGGCTTTTGCAGGGTTTCACCTCCCATACTGGGAAACAAAAGCAAAAAGAAACACCACGGCTTTTTTATTGTGAAGTGCGGGAACGGGGTGTGAATGCCCGGGCAGCAGCTCAAGCAGGAACATGGAGCTGGAAAGCTTTCAGCTCCCAAACTCGACCCAAGCCTCAGCACTTGGCTTTGTGCTGCTCATTCATCCCCAGGGTTATTTTTGGATTCCTCCTCCTGGGAGAACAGGATTAATTTTGTTTTCAGTGTTCCTTGGAGAGCAGCTTGCTGAGGGAATGACTTAGCAGAGAAAAACCCTCTTGGCTGGTGGGGTCTGCTCAATTCCATGATTCTGGGTGGGAAGGTGATGATATTTCATGTCCCTTGGGGATTTATTCTCACTCTGCTCTTGCTGGGCTTGAATATCTCATTACCTATGGACAATTATCTAAGATAATGAGGTACCTGCATCTCTGGGTTGTTGGGCCTTGTCTTTATTGCTTTCCTGGGGCAGCAAGCAGATTAGGTTGGGATTTTTATTTATTTACCAATAACTGTAGGCCCTGGCAGGATCCAAATCAAAGTTTTTTATGAGATAAAGCTGGAAAAATGTTGGATGAGCAACAAGACTTGCCCATGCCATATTTTCTTAGAATCATAGCATGGTTTGGGTTGTAAGGGACTTTAAAAATCATCCCGTTCCAGACTTAATTTTCTCCTAGTTCAACCTAAAAGGGGATCTTACCCTGGATAGAAGGAGATTCAGAGCAAAGAGAGGTGGGAGAAGCTGTAAAGACCCACCCCAAAAAGCTCTCAGAGTGTGGATCTGACTTCCAGGACAGGGAGAGATGTGGGAGTGGGTATTTCAGAGGATGTTTGGCTCTCCTCCTCTCTCTGCCAGCACTCACATGGAGGCTTGGAAGGAGCTGGCAGCTTCCAAGGCTTCAACTTCTTCTTGGCTCCAGAAAAAATGAGTGGGATGAGGGAACCTGGATCCCTCTCTTCACAATAAGTGTACTTTAAATTTAACCACAATGGCAGCTGTTGGGAGCCCTCCCTAATCCTTCCCTCCCACTTCTCCATCCCTTCATCCCTGTTTTCCTCTGCCCCTCTCCTTCAGCCAGGTTGTGTGTGGGAAACTGGGCTGTCTGTACAGCTCTTATTCCAATTAGCTCGCTAATTAGAGCCTCATCAGGGGTGTTGCTGCTGCCAAGGAGGTCTCCAAGGCAAGAGGTGTTAATGAGGTGGGGAAGACCCCAGTAGGAGCCCTGGGGATGGTGGGGTGGGATAAAGCCCCCTCTTGTCCTCTTGGACAGAGCAAGAGGTGCTGGTGTCCCAAATTCCTTGCAGTGGGATGGAATTTGGGGATTTTTTTGGGGGGACTGAAGGGATGTGCCTTCATTCTGTATGTGGGAGGTGTTTCAGGTGTAGAGGAGGCCCCCATCCATCTCCCACTCCCGTCCAAATGGCTCCTGAGCCAAAGAAACCATCTCTGGTTTGTCTCTGTTGGATAATTCGGGGGATTTCCAGATGATCTGAGGCATGGAGAAGGTTTATCTGGTCCCTAGGAGCAAACCCAAGGTCATTTTGGAGTACTGCTGTGTTAAAAGCCAGGGAAGCTGTGGGGTTTGTGGCAACAGGTGACCTTTAAATCCCACCTCTCCCTGTCACCAGGGGATCAGCTGAGTAGCTGATCTCTCCTGAACCTAAATCACAACTTTATAGGGAAGCAAATCAAAGAGGAGTGGGGGGAAAACAGAGGGAGAAGAAATGAAGGGAGATGTTCCTGGACAGATCTGCTGCAGACAGGCCACTGAGCTGGGGACCACCCACCTTTCCCCATTGCTCTGGGTTCTGCCCTCCTAGTGTTGCCATTTGATTCAATAAACTGTACTAAGATAGTAGCAAACATTAATAGTTGACGTTAGTTGACATTAGTAGTAGTCATGCTAAGGCTTAGTAGGCCGCATGTAACTTGCAGATGAACTGTTATAGCAGATTTTGTAATGTAAGCAGTGTAGCTAAGAGATAATCACTTATCTTAAGGAGTGTATCCATTTATCTAGGGAATGTACCTTTTGGCAGAAATCTAAATGTCAGAGAGAACATTGTACCAGGCAGTAGAAATGAAGTAAGAATTTGTTATGATGAAGAAATCATGTAAAGAAACATATAAAAACCCTGTGATTTTTCTGTGAGATGGGGCTCTGTCTTTGGACGTTAGTCCACAGGCTCCCGGGCCCTCAATAAAGCACCGCATAAACGACTTCGGTTGTTTGTGTTTTCTTCGGATCGGGCAACACTAGAGGGGGTTAAATCCTTCTGGGGGGCTTAATTAGCGCCAGAACAAATTGGGGAGCAAAAGCTGGGACAAGAACCGACCCTTTTTGGGGTATGGGAGAAGTGATGTGGCTGGGGAGCAGCACTGAACTCCAAGGGCTGCCTGGATGCTCATACTCCCACCTGGAGCCCCCACATCCCTGTGTCTGCCAGGGTGAACCCCAGCATGGGTGTCCCACCTGGGACATGGAATTTGGGGACCTTGCAGGCAGTGGCAATGTGAAGGCAGCAGGTTTCCTGAGCATTGAGCCACGGCCCAGCAAACAACAGATTGAACGGAGATGCTGAGGCTGAGAAGCCTCAAAAAGAAAACTGAAAACCACATGGCCAAAATTTGACTGGATCAGTCAAATCCTGGCCTCCCTGGACTCACAGCAGCCCTGTGGGGATGCTGGGGCTGCTCCCATCACTGGGTGCCAAACAGAGAGGATGCTGATGGCTGGAGGGGCAAAAAGGCTGGGAATGGCCATGCCCTGAGTGGAATCACCACCCACCTTTCCCCCACAGACACACTCCCAAATCTTAAAAAAATAATATAGAAATTAAAACAATAACATAAAAGTTAAATAAATGTTTGGGGGGTTTTTTGTTGTTNGGGTTTTTTTTGTTTTTTTTTTTTTTTTTTTTTTTTTTTTTTTTTTTTGTTTTTTTTTGTTTTTTTTGTGTGTGTGTTTTTTTTTAAGTTGGTGTCTCCTGTGCCAGCAGGTTTGATGCCTCAGCAAGGGGCTGCTCAGATCATCTGAGTCCCGAAGGCAGAGATGAACCACAAGGGAAGTGCAGAGAAGGAAATTCACAGGAAAAAGAACAAAACAGCAGGTATTTGCTGAGACAACAGGTAGGAACTCCCCTCTCTGCGGCAGAGAAACTTAAGAGTGAGAAAATGTTGTTGAACTTTAGCTTTCAGAGTCCAGCTGGCTGCCTGGCAGCAGGGATGTGGCCAAACTGGGATGAGGAAAGGTGTTTCTTGGGTAAAGTTATGTAAATGCATGATCCAAGTCAAGCTTAAAGGGATTATCTGCAATTTTGAGGGAATTGTGATTCTGTTCAGCAAGGCAAAAATTAACACTGATCGTTTCAATACCCATAACTCCAAATAACAAGCTGTACTATCCACCCATTTGCTTGTTTTAATACATAATAACTATTCTATGTTGCACACTAATATATAGTATCTCATACCTCAATGTAATAACTATCCTCTATTGCATTACCATTTGACAAAGAAAATATTAATTAATATCACCTGATCGATGATCTCCAGACAAAGCAGTGCTGTGTAAACTTCAGAGCCAAGGGACTGGGAATTCGGTGCCAGCTCCTCCCAGATCCTTGCTTTCTTTGCTGCTGCCACAAAACTGCTATAAATTAAAGCTGTAAGTGGAAAAAAATGCTTGTGAGGCCAAGGAGAGGAGAACTCAAACCGTGCTTTCTCAGTCTTTGTTTAATGAAGTAATAAAAAAGAAAAAATATTTCTTTTTCACTTAGAAATCTTTATTTCACACTGCCTGAGGGAGCTGAGCCTCTGCCACTGCTTCACTCCACGGCCTTGGGCAACGCACTTGATCTGCCAGGATCTGTGTCACTGGGTTAATCATATTTACGTGCCTTTTATGAGGGTTAATGATTAGTCCGGGAATGTTTGCATGGACTTTTCCAGACGCGACTCCTTAGATAAACGCTCCGTGTTAATGCTCGGTGCTGGCAGGGGTTAAATCCAGGAGGAGGGGCTCTGCTTTGGGGCGGGGAGTGACTCTGGGGGTGGGTCAGAAGCCATCCCCAGGTTACCAGCAGATCCCTGGCTCTGCAGACGAGGTGGAAAAGCGATATTTTGTGGACACAGGGTCTTGTGTCCGGCCACATCCCGGTGGTCTCAGCCTGCGGAAGGATTCTCTGTGCTCTGTAAGGCGGGAGCTCCTGTTCCACAGGGAATCCCCACAATGCACGGGCTGCAGTGGGGGATCCTCTTCACGGGCACTGCCCGTGTCACCCAAATGAGAATAAAACTCCTTAACACCGCTGCAGTTGTAAGAAGCAGACGTTTTATCCGCCCGGATACAGGGCGGGTGACTGTGCCTAAGGTGCAGTCGTGGCTCAGGATGATACACGCCTTTACCAACCGGCGCCAGTTCATCAGAAATGTTACATACGAAGGGCTTGGCGGTCAGCGTGAGCTGTGCACGTGTTTTTGAACAATTTGTAACTCAGGCAGCCGTGAAGTCCTTAAACTGGGTTGGACAGCACGGAGTTGTTACCGAGCTCTCCACGTTCCACAGCCACATCGCGTTCCTGGAACTGGGACTTCGCCTGCCCGGGGATCTCTCTTGGGGATGCCCGTAACTGGGGGGGCCTTAATGGGCACTGCCTGTAAGTGGGGGGCACTTCATGGGGTTCCTCGTAATGGGGACTGCTCGTAAGGAGAGGCCCCTTAATGTCGCTCCTCCCTAATGGGGTCCCCCATAATGGGAGAGTGGTTCCTAATGGGGACTGCCTGAAATGGTGGGAGATCCACACAGTGCGGGTCCCCTTAGTGAGGCACGGTACAATGAGGGCTGCCTTTAATAAGGCTCCCCTCCACCGTGGGCTCCCCATGCGGCCCCTGCTCTGTAACGGGGACCCCTCCGTCCAGCGGCTCCCCGGCTGCCGGTGTCCCCCGGAACGCGGGGGATGTCGCCGTGCCGAGAGTCCCCGCTCCGAGCGCAGGGGCAGAGCCCCGGCCGGCTCAGCGCACGTGTGGCTGGGCTGGGCTGTCCTCTCCTGTCCCGTGCCGTCCCCTCCCCTCCTCCGGCCGGCCCACACGCACACCCAGCCCTCCTCCTTCTCCACCTCCTCCTCCTCCTCCCACTTCCTCCGCACAAACGCGGGCTGCCGGCCGAGGAGGGGCAGCGGCCCCCTCGTTCCTCCGGTCCGCGCCGAGCCCCCCACCNGGCTGCCTCGGCGGGTGAAACCCCCGAGCAGCGGGGGGATCCCTGCACGCCTTCCTCGGGATCGTCTGCTTCTCCTCGGGCCGTGCAAGGAGAAACGGGTTGCAGGCTCCGGATCCCGGGATTTTACCCATTTATGGACACTTTGGATCATGCGGCTGATTGGCAGCGTGAGTGCGCTCAAGCTCCTGCGAGAGGTTTATTTTGGGGGTCGCCGGAGTGTTGCCCACGCGGAAGCTGTGGCCGTGGGTGTGCGGAGGGGACAGAAGAACGGACACGGCCACCCACCCCCGCCACATCCACACCTCGTGTCCTGCGAGCACTGAGGGGCTCCCAGCCGTGACCGTGGCCAGCCTTGGATGTGACATCTGAGTCGGAATGGGATCCATGCGTTTTGGAGAGGCTTTTAACCCCAAGCAGAAGGGGGTGCAGTCACTGAGCCCTCCTGGTGACTGCTCAATACCCCGTGAAGTTTTTAAAATAAAAGTGCATATTCCTGGGGGGAGGTTTCAGCTTTAATCGCAGACAAGCCGTGGCTTGGTGCGTGCATTCCGTAGGGATACTGCTGTAAAAAGCAGCGGGCTTCGTCCACGGGAAGGCTCCGGCTGGGCTTTTGCCCGCGTGGGAGAAGCTCGGGAGCTGCAAACTTTGTGGAAAAGGGACAAGATGTGGAATAAGGGAGCTGGGGCGGCTGAGGCCTCTTGTCTGTTCCCCCAAATGACCGAAGTTTGGGGGAGCGATGCCGCTGAGCTCATCCGAACCCGCGGGCCGTGGGAATGGTGACCTCCTCTCAGGATCCCCAAGTCGCCGAGGTTGTGAAAGCAGGATTGCAGCCGGCCAGGAGAACCCGCCTCCTTAGCGGTGGAGTCTTTTGGTTTCGGGGAGACCCCGGGAACTCCCCCCGTGCCCAGCACCTCGGGGGGCTGGGGTCTCTGGGTGCAGGCGGGTTGAGGAGATTTTCTTTCTCGATTTCTGCGGGTTGGCCGGGATTTGGCGGCTGTTTTTTGGCATCACGTGGCGATGGAGGAGGCGGGAGACTGCGATGAGAGGCTCCCGCTCCGGGAGTTGCATCCCAGGGAGGAAATTCCGGGGAGCCTGCGTGCCCCGCTGATAACACACACGGGCGCATTGTTCGGAGCTGTCGGAGCAAAAAGAGATGTGTGAGGTGTTCCCAACGGCCTTGGCAGGCCCAGGAGGTGCGGGAGCCCTTTGGACACCCAAAACGCGGCAGATAAGGCTCCCGTGGGAGTTTATCAGGGAGGTTTCGCTGGTGGTGGCACGTGTTCCCTCTGCGCTTGGTTTTGCTTTTACTCCCTCGCGGCCATACGGCCCCTTGTGGGAAAAAAAACCCTGAAAAGAAGGAAGGGAAAGAAAAAAGAAAATAATATTTTAAAAATAAGAGGAATAACGGGTTGTGTTTATTCCACCCGCTGCTTTTCCCAGCTGTAGGGTTTCGGAATAACTGGCTGCATGTGATGGGGTTCTTCCAAGCATCCCCCCCCAGCGTTGATTCCCACGTGTCCCTGTCCTCCCCCTCTGGCTGCAAGAAGGATAGTCCCGGAGGGAAAAGGATGATGGTGACAGCAAAAGCAGAGCAGTTTTCCTGGCGTGGTGCAGCTGTGGGAATGGCACCGATTGGGCAAAGTCCCTGTGGATTTAACAGAGAGAGGGAGCCCCTCTCCCTAATTTGGTTAATGAGCTCAACCCTACCAAGCGATCCCTGTGCATTGCAGTGGCATCACTGGTCCTGCTCTGCAGCCCTCCCGCCAGAATTTACCTGGGAGCTGGGTGGAGCAGGGCGATTGCATCCTGCCCGTGGCGTCACCCGGTCCCGTGGCCGGTGTCACAATGTCCCCGCGGTGGGGAGATGTGGATCCCCGGGGAAAAGGGAAGAAGCAGTGGGAAAACGTCAGGACCCACAAGGTCCTGGATTGCTGTCCCAGCTTGTCCACCCCTAATGTTGTCACAGCTGAGAAGGGATCCCATGCCTGCATCGCCCTCCCACGCAGCATCTCCCAGGGAGATGGATTTAAACATCATCCTCCCCAGAGATCCCTTTTGGAAGGAAAATAACCCACTCTGGGGTTTGCTTCAAGCTTTCTTCAGTTCAAAGGGAGCTTTTTCCCTGGATCTAAGTGCTGGCAAATTTAATTGGTACTGCATGTCTTGGAAATGACCCCAAGGACTTATCCTGAGGATGAAACTGTTGGAAGTGATGTGGGGGAGCTGCTTCTAAGAGTGCAAGCAGGGAAGGAAGCATTGAGGCGCCCGTGGGGATTTTCAGAGGATTCCAGGGAAGCAATGTCCTTCCTGGGCAGCGCTGAATTGTTGAAGCTTGCATGAGAAGCCCACCAAGAAGGCTCAGTGAGGGGTGTAGCCCTAGTTGTGCTGTTTTGGCGTGAGCTGGGGAGCTCTGGTCCTCTCCTGGCAAAGCTGCACACCACCACCACAAGTCTCTCCCCATATCTGCTCTGTTTCCCCTGCTGTTGATGTGGCTTTTATCTTATCTGCACGTGCGCTTCCTCCATTTCCTCCTTGGCTTCTCTGCTAAGGCTGCCGCAAAAAGAAGAAAAAAAAAAAAAAAAAAGGAGGAGATCCTACTGTAGGGAGTCCATCCCTGGGCTTGGGGTTCTGGGCCATGCTGGGTGACAGGGGTGACATTGGGCCATGCTGGGAGGGTGCTGAGGGATGCTCGGGTTTGTCCTGGGGCTGCTTGGGTGATGCTCAGGTGATGCCGGGGGATCCTGGCTGATGCTGCAGCGGCGCTCTTGGGGCTCAGGTGATGCTCAGGTGTCTCCGTGGGGAACTCAGGAGATGCTGGGTGATGCCAGGTGACGCTCAGAGAACCCTTGGGGCTCTCAGGGATGCAGGACTGTGCTGGACAGGCTGCCAGCTCCACCTGCTGGCACCCACCACCTCTCACTGCGGGCCGGCACCCACCCCGCAGCAGCCCCAAATCCCCAGGGAGAGGCTGAGCTGCTGCCTTGCGGTAAAAACCTCCCATTACTTTACAAGCTGAAGCTTGAATTTTGGGCACTGTGTCTGTGTCTGCTGGCTCCTCACCTGAGCTGACCCAGCTTTGCTCCCTGCTGCCTGCAACAGATGCTCTTTGAGCTTTGGAACCAAAGCAGCCAGAGCTTTCCAGGGCTTTTCCAAGGAGACAGATGGAGAAATGCGGTGCCAGCCTCCCGGGACTTCCCCCAGGGGCAGGGAGGGTCGGATCCTGTGGAAAGGGGAGATCCCTGCACAATTAAAGCCCTCACGATTGGCCACACTGTGGAAAGTATACAAAACACTGTGTCTCTGATTAATTCACACAGTTATTGAACCTGTAGTGACATTCCCCCGTGGAAATGGACTCGGATGTGCAGAGATTCCCTATCTTGATCCGAGGCCTACCTGATGCACTAAAAGTTCACACTTATTATCAGATTATCAGTTTATTTGTAGTTGTTTTATTGCTGTTTTCATCAAAATAACTCGTTTGGAGACCAAATATTAGTCAAACAACTTTTATACATTGTTAGTTTCATTTTTGCTACATTTATTGTCTTTTTACTTGGTAAAAAATATGTGGGAAAAAAAAGCTTTTTATCTTATGGAAGTATAATTTTGTCTCAACCAAACTTAGCCTGGGAGTTAGTGCAAGGATTTGTGCATATTTGGACCAAAAAGATACGTACAACCTTCCATGTTCTGCCTTGGAAGGCTGGAAATTTACGATGATGAAGCTACATTTTTCAGAGACATTAACAGTAGAACTGAGTAATCTGGACAATGTAACAGAAAAAAGGTCACATGGCCTTCTGTCCCATTATACTGCAAATCAGCACCGTGGGAGAAGATTTGGAGTGAGCAGAGAACTGCAGCAGGGAACTGATGGAATGTTTGAGTAGGGGGTGGTGTGAGAGGCTGGAATGTTAATGGTTAATGCCTCCAACAATTGAGCATTTGCAGTAAGGGCCCAGGTGCAGATGGGCGCACACCCACCCCAGGCTGGGTTGTCTGTTGAACAAGATAAAATACCGATAAGAGACAAATCCTGCCGAGTGGGATGGTGCTTTTTGGTCCTGTCAACGTCCCCACAGAGGGGCTCAGCTGTGAAAACTCCCCTTACCCGGATTTGAAGTTAGCCTGCAGATATTAATGCCCTCTGACTGACACGTCTTAAAGGTGTCAGAGGCAAACAAATACTCCCGTGATCCAGGGCATTACATCATCCAGAATAAAACTCCCTGCCCCAGGGGAGGTACCTGGGCGTTCCCACCGAGCCTGAGCATTATATTAACCCAAGGAGCTTTGTGTTTCCTGCACTTCCCTCACCCCAGACAGATCATCACAGTGGAATCGCGACCTCCCAGTCTTCTTGTAAGATCCAGCGGTGGTGGGATCTTTCTACTCTTACCTTCTTTCTTTTCCTTAGATATTGTTTGAAGTGTTATTTTTATGCCTTTATATTGCTGTATTACAGTAGATAATAACCAAAACGGCTCCACTGTAAGATTTGTTCTTAAACAAACCCTGTATTTTTATATCTATATTTATGAACACCGGTTATTCAGCATTGTTTCACACTCATCAGCCCCCGGAGTTCTGTTAAAAAGAACCTGGGTGACGCTCGCCTTGTGGGGTGGGTTGTAACCCTCAGTCACCCTGTGCCACAGGCTGCTGGCTGAGGACTTTGCTTTGCTCATGGCTTATTCTCTGTCTTTCCCAGGAAGGCCAGCTCACCTCTGCCGTGGGGACACCAAGGTGTAAATGGCCTCAAAACGGCGCTCGCAGACCACGGACGCCGTGATTGTCACCAAGCTACCTCGCCCAGAGCCCGCCGCCGCCTTCCTGCCTGGCAAAACCCTGGGCACATCCAGCCCCGTGCCCCACCCTGGCTCTGAAAACCATTTCAACTACAAGGGCTCCTACTTTGCCTGTCCTGTGCGGAGCCCCGAGGGTCCCGAGCAGCCCCCGGCTGGCTGCAGCCCCGCGCCTGCCTCCCCGCACCACGGCCCCGGTGCCCTGAGCCAGCCCGTGCCGGCCCAGGGGCCGCTGCTGGGCCTCCTGCTGCATCCCCCGGGGAGCCTGGGCACCAGGCTGCAGCCTCCAGACACCCAGAAGAGCAAGGACAGCCTGAGCCAGGAGCAGCTGATGGCCAGGAAGAAGCAGGACAGCCCCAGATGCCCGTTGCCGGTGAAGAAGGCAGTTCCTCTCGCACCTAAGCCGGTGTATGGAGCTCCTGCCTCATTCCTGGCTCCCAGGATGGCTCTGTTACTGGGAACACAAGCAGAGAGCCTGCAGCAGCGACCAGTGGAGGCAAACTGGGCCCTGCCTCCTGCCCCCCACCCTCTGCACCCTAGCGAGCCCCACAAGAGGGGTCCCTGCTCCGACCACAGGCTCCAGCTGCTGCCCTCCAGCCAGGCCCTGCCTCCCAAGGAGCAGCTGGGCTCCCCCGTTGCCTTACCCCAGTGCTGCGTCACCTTCGATAAGTACAGGCCACCCCCCAGCACCCTGTTCCTGGAAGCAAGTTGTCCCTCTGCCCAGAGCCAGAAGAAGGGGCCGGAGGTGCCCAGCCTCGGCCTGGAGCCCTGGCCCAAGCTGCAGCCACCTGAGGCCAGCCCAGTGACCAGGGAGAGGTCAGCAATGTGCTACCCACCCTCCCCCTACCCGCTGTCACCCCACAGAGCTGGTCCCACTGTGGGGGAGCCCAGTGCCCCGCCTGCCTTTGGCTATGTGGGAAGCAGGGAGCCCTTTCCCAGCACCTACCTCAAGCCCCAAGCCCCCAGGAGTTACTTTCCCAGCCCCCTGGAGCCCTACATGGTGAGGACTGGGAGTGCCAGGCTGGGGGCGGTGCTGAGGGAGGCTGAGCCACCCAGGGATGCCGAGCTGCCCTGGAACACGGGGTACCCAGGGTTTGTCCTCAGCCCGGGAGATGCAGCCGTGTTCCACGGCTCCTTTCCCGGCACGGAGCCGGGCTGTGAGCAGCACGGGGCAGACAGTCCCCAGTGGCGAGCAGCACCGAGGCACAGCAGCGCTTTCCAGCCTGTCTGCACCTCAGAGAAGCTCTCTGGGGACTCTGGTGGGCTCCCTGAGACATTTCCTGAGAGAGGAGGGAGCTGGGAGAAGCCCTGGCAAGGGGAGGAGGAGCTGCTGTACACAGGGAGGAGGAAGATCAGCCCGGCCCCTCAGGACACCCACTGCAGGGCACCAGGGGAAGGAGGTGTCTGCAAGGTCAAGGATCCAGCCAGGGAACTCATCCGCCCTTCTCCGGCCATGACCCCCACCCTGGGGCTGGCAGACCTGAGGGACGCCAAGGCCTTGTCCTCCTCCCCACCGATGCCCGTGATCCACAACGTCTTCAGCCTGGCACCCTACAAGGAGTACCTGGAGAGGGCCAAGGGCTCAGACCCCATCCTGTTCTGCAAGAAGCATCTCTGGGAAGACTCCTCACCCCAAAACACGGGTGGCAGCCAGGAGCCTGCTGCCCTCAGAGATGTCTCGGTGGTGTCCAGCCTGACGTCGGGCAGTGGTGCAGTGCAGAGCCAAGGGGAAAGCTGCTATGGGAGCAGCCCCAAAAAGCCAAAGTCTGCGCCCCAAGAGCTGGAGCCTCAGGAGGGCAGTCCGGACGGGGTGAGCACTGAGGAGCCGGCCCCTGAGGACATGGTGCTGGACCTTAGCTTCAAGAAGAGACTGGTAGAAGCTGGGGACACCCAGAGACCCACTGTGTGTGCGGAGGGGACACCGGAGCGAGAGGATAAGGAGGAGAGGGAGGCTGCAGGGGGGAAGGTGGGCTTGGGAGAAGGTGCTCAGCCCCGGGTGCCTGAGGCAGACTCTGGGGACAGGAGCAGCTTCCAGAGCTCAGCCAGCTTCATGTTTCAGAAATACAAGCGGCTGCCNCCCCAGCGCCAGCGCCTGTCCCCCAGCTCAGCGTGGTCCTGGCCCCAGACCCTCCCCAGAGCCTGCCTCACAAAGGCCCCTCCATGCCGGGGGAGGAGAAGGTCTTGGTGGTCAGGCAGGTCGGTGATGGCCCCGCGCGGGCCCGCTCGGGGCAGTACTTCACCAGCCTGCACACCCTGCTCTGTGACACCATTTCGGGCTCCGTGTCCCGCTCCTCCCCCGAGCTCCTGTGGCAGTGGCTGGAGAAGGCTGACCTGGCAGAAGAGCTGGGAGAGATGCCCAAATCCCCACCCAAGGCCAACAGTGGCTCCAGGGCTCCCAATCCTCAGAAGCCCAGCAATGGCAAGGAGATCTGGCTGGCTTTCCAGGACGTGGCTGTGCTCCTCGCCAACCTGCTCTCCCAGCTCAAGACCTTCATGTTCGCTTGTCCTTTCCCCCACGTCATCCGGGCAGGAGCCATCTTCATCCCCATCCACGTGGTGAAGGAGAAGCTCTTCCCAAAGCTGCCCGGGAGCTTCGTGGACCAAGTGCTGCAGAAGCACAAGGTGGAGCTGCGTCCCACCACCCTCTCGGAGGAGAAGCACCTGAGGGACCTGGAGCTGAAGAGCTGCACCTCCCGCATGCTGAAGCTCCTGGCGCTCAAGCAGCTTCCCGAAATCTACCCCGACCTGCTCAACCTCCACTGGCACAACTCCATCTGGCAGCAGCTCGGTAGGTAGCCCGGCATCTCCTGAAGATGGGTCCCTGGTCCTCTCCCAGGGATGTTCCAGCTGCACCTGCCCCTCAGGTGCTGCTGTTCTTGGGGAGCATCCAAAGGTGCCTCAGTATCCCTGTCCTACTAGGGGTTCTGCCCAGCTCTTCCTTTGTGGGTTCTTGAGAGGGAAGGTTTGAGCTGTAAGGGAGAAAACTCATCCTGGGGATATCATGGAGGTTTCAGTCAGTCAGTTCTGGGCCACCTCTGCCCATCCAAGGGTGCAGTGTCAGACCTGTCACCCATGGCTGTCCCATCCAGCTGGTCACCACTGCTGTGTCCACATAAAATTTTGTTGCTGCTCAAGGCCCTCACCAGCAACTTTATTTCTTCCAGGTTCAAGCTCAGAGACTCGCCAGCAGCCTTCCAAGTAGGTAGCTCCTCTTCCACGTGGGTTTAGAGGAGTTTATGGGATTTGTTTGTCATTTTGTGGAGGTGGATGTGTGTGGGTTTCATTGGTGATGAGCAGCTGGAGCTGGCTGGGGAGGCTGCACTCCCTGGGCCGGCCTGGAGCGGGGAATGTTCGGATGTGGAGGTGTGCCCTCTAACCACTCTTTCCTCTCCCAGGTAGCCCTGGTGTGGAGGCACTGAAAGCTGATGGGAAAGCAACAGCCACAGACAGATCAAGGAAAAGGAGGCATTGAGGAATGTGCAAAGGGCAACACCCAAATGGTGACAGGAATGGGAAGGTCCTGAGTCCCCAGAGCCCTTGGATGCAGCCCTGCAGGCAGGTGCTCAGCTCCCAGCAGCACCAGGATCCTCCAGGATGCTGATACCTTGCCAGAGACCCTCTGAGGATGCTGCTCAGGGTGGAGAACAGCTCAGTGGTGCTCCAGGGACACACACAGGGTTGCTGGAGAGTTATCCAGGCCCGTGGGCATGAACTTGAGCCCCTCATGGCAGTTGGGGCTACTTTTCTTTGAATGGATCATCTTTGAGTGCATCTCCTGCCTCCATCTGTGATTGCCCTGCTGAGCTGAGAGGGGATGGCTGGAGTTCCAGTGGAGCTGGAGCAAGAGCAGCATGGAAATAGCCACAGCACCATCCCCAGCCTTGGAAAAAGGGACTGCAGGGATGACATCCCACCCCCTCCTGCTTTATCCACAGCATTCCCAATAAACATCCCCTTCCTCTGGGATTTTCACCTCTAAAGTGCCACAAAGACCTGGCACAACTGCATGGGCAAGGGAATAATGACTTCCATAGTCCCAGGACTAAGATTTTTTTGTTAAAAATGAACATTAACATTTTACAAATGTTCTGGATTTACCTTTATAAGGAGCTGCTACCTTCAGGTCATGTGTTTTGGGCTGTTATTTTTCTTTAAATACAGTAATTTATACGTGTCTTTTTATTTAAACTAAAAGGCTGCCAGAAAGATTTGAAGACTCTTAAAGAAAAAGAAAACCAAATCACTTTACATCCCAGATCCTGTCCCAAAGAAGGATGTGAGAGATGCACGTTTAGGGACCGCCTTGGTGGAGACTAAAGGGGCAGAGAGGGGAGTGATGCTGCCAGACCTTGGAAGGAGGGATCCTTTCATCCCAAAGGGTTGTGGGCATGCCAGGACTAATGGACATCCCCTCACTCTGGGGGGCTACAGCAGGGTACACAGCAGAGGCCTTAAAAACTCATCACTCAGGTGTTCTTCAAGCTGCTACAGGGCACACAAGAGCAAAACAAGGGTTATTCACATGTTATGTTTCACTACAGGGAATATTTATTTTAAACTAAGGATACAGAGGGAGGGGGCAAAAAATGACCCTCCCCAAACCGTACTTATGTTAGCCAAATGGTGTGTTTGCTACTGGGGGATTTCTGTGGGTGCCTTCCTGGTTTTCTGTGGGGATGGGGTGGCTGTGGATGGGATGAGTGAAGGGGATGCTGCTGCTGTTCTCTCTGCCCCTCACCACTCCATGCCTGTGCACAGTGATTTGGAAAGCAGTGTTTGTTAATAATGTTTTTGTTTCTACACGTATAGAAGGTTCCGGGGAAGAAAGTTCCTTCCCTTTGTTGAATTTTTTTTTTGTAAGAATATGAAGAGCTGCCTCACCTGGTTTAAAAGAGTTTGGCTTGTTTCCAGACATGCCCTGCTTGTGTCTCTGCTTCCCAGCATGGGCACCATGGGACATTCCTGGGGTTGGAGGGTCCCCAAATCCCCCACCTGATGCACTTGCCCACTTCTCCCTGCAACAAGCCACAAGTGCTGTCCCCAGCCCCTGTGTCCCATCACTGGAGGCTGAAACAGTGTCCAGGGTGCCATCGCAGGAGCACATCCCAGCCTCCACAAACCCTGTCGCTGCTGGACACACAATGAAGAGCTTGACTCCAGGGTAGAAGAAAGATCAGAAGGTTTATTGACAATTCATCCAGCCTTTTTATAACATGCTGCACTAAAAAGGCACAGTATTGGTCCATAGGATTGACACCTCTCTCCATTTGTTAAGCAACAGAAACAACACCTGGCAGAGGGATTGTTATGGGAACTTAGAAATGTTATGGTTAAGAGAAATATTATTTACATGAATTGCCCTTGAATGAAAATTTCTCAAGAAATCTTTATCTCTTGGGAAAGAGATTCAGCCACTGGCAGGCTGAAAATCTTACAGACTCAGAAAATGTCAGGCCCACAAAACCCCCTGGGTGGGAGCCTGGGAGCAGGGTGCTGGTGGATGTCTGAGCATCAGGAACTGGGCAGGAGAGCGTGGGGTGCTCAAGGGATGCAGCCTTTGAGGCAGAGTGTTGTGAGTGGTGTGAGCTCCTCGCAGGTGAGTCACATCTGGGGCTGGCTGACAGCCCCAGAAAGGCTTAAAAACATTAGCAAGAGGGTATCAGTGGAGATGTTTGAAAAGCAAAAATGTCTTCATTAAGATGAAAACAACAAACTACACAGAATAAAGGAAAAAAGCCGTGCCAGGAGCAAGGAGGATCCTTGTACCTGCTAAAACACCCCAAAATGCCACCAGGGGCTTAGTGCTCTCTTTTAAGTATGTAAGGACTGAGGTGGGATTCTGGGCATCCTGCCCAATAGAAATAGCAACAGGTTTTGAGGTACAGTTCTAAAGACCCAACAGGTCTGTGCTGGTACCTGGCCAAATAAAAGCATCTAAGTCTTTGGTTTTTTACCTTTTAAGTGAGACAAAGAGTGAAACCCAAAACCTTCCCTAATCTGGAAACCCCTGCTACTGTGGGGTGCACACCCCACCATGGTGTGGTGCATTCCTACAGCCTGGGCTGATCCAGTGGGGATCCCTGAGACCCTCCCCCTTGTGAGCCTCCAGCAGGCACAGAATCTGCTGGATCCCAAAGGCCAAGTGCTGCAATCCACGATTTTCAGCCCCAATTCCTGGAGCCCAGCAGGTGAACACTGCCACAACCTCACACAGGCTGTTTTGGGGAGCATCAGCAGGGTTTGGGGGGCCTGGAGGGGCAGGCCCACACCTTCCTGCTGCTGCCAAGGCCTCACTGAGGAGCAGAGGGAAGCTGAGACCCTTCACACCTGGGGGAGTGCAGAGTAGTTTGTGTTAATTGGGAGCAGCTGGAATGGAGTCACATTCCCTCCCACCTGGGAAACCAGATAAAAGCCAGGGCTTGGCTGGGCTTTGGTGTCTTCTTCTCCTGGGGTGCTGCCAGGTAAGGGGTGCTGGCCCTCCTTGGGGAGGTTTCTGGTGACGAGGTGGATGTTTGGGGCAGGGAATGTGTGAGCCCAGGGCTGGTTACAGCCCTGTGCTGCACTGGGAGCTTCCCAGGAGGTGCTGAGGCTTGGCACTGCCTGTCCTGAGCTGGGAGGCTGCTGGGGAGAAGAAAGGTGTTTTAATAAGGAGCTCTGGGGATGGGAAGCTCGGGAGTGGGCCAGGCACTGGGATGTGGGAGCTGCAGAACCCACCCTAAATCTCCTGCTGTCCCTCTTCACAGATGAGCTCTTCAAGGATGAGCCGAGGGGTTGGACCACCGAGCCCCGCGGGCGCTGCTGCCCCGCAGCCGGGATCGCTGCCCCGAGCGGGGCGGGCCGCGGCTGCGGGCACAGCCCCGCGTCCCGCTCTCCTTCGTGTTCTTGTTGTCCCTGCCGGCAGGCTGTGCCGCGGAGCCTTCCTGCTGCTGGCCGTGTGTGTGTGTGCCACCGCTGTCCCCTACGCCCTGGGTGCTCTGGCTGCTGTCCCCTGGGGTCCCCCGGGCTTAGCAGCCTCCCAGCAAGGGGTGGGTGACAGTGTGGTGACAGCACGTGGGGACCTCCTCACCTCGGGCTGCTTCCCAGGGGGCCGAGGGGCTGTGACCCCTGGGACAGGCGCTGGGGGACAGAGCCTGGGGACACAGACCGTGGCCACACAGACACCTCGGAGCTCCCTGCAGCGGCAGCCTGGATCTGGGGACAGGAAGGGGCCCAGGCTGGGCACAGCAATGCCTGTGATGCTGTCCCCCTCACAGTGGTCTGGCAGAAGGGTGCCCGCTCCCTCAGCTCGGCTCCTGCAGCCTGAGGCTGTCCCCAGTCTGGGCTCCTGGCGTCACCTTGCTCGGGGAGGCCTCTCCAGGGCAGGGTCAGGCTCACTTGGTGCCACACAGATGCCAGCAGTGACTCCAGCTGGAGGCCTGGGACAGCCAGTGGGCACAGCAGAGCCCCAGAGCCCACACCACGGGGCTGATGCCACCTCCAGAGCTGGGAGTGAGCCTGCTGCCGGGGCCCCTGTCACCTCCCAGGTGTGGCTGCACCCTCCTTCCCTCCCCACAGCTGCTCCTGGCCCCTCTGCAGGGGCTGCAGTGATGCCGGTGGCACCCAACCATCGGGCCCCACCCGATGTTCCCACATGGACACTGATGGATGCTGGCTCCTGGAGCCCCAGCAGGGCACAGCAGGAGGTGGCCTCTGCTCTGCCAACACAAGGGACACCCATCTTGGCTGAGCTGCACCCTGGCACGGCGTGGGTGCCCCCTGCCCTGACACCTGAGTGGCTCTGGGGCATGGCTGGCACTGCCCTGCCTGGGGAAGCTGCTCCGTTGGTGGATGCTGTGTTGGCACAGGTTACAGGAAATGGGTCTGGACTCCTGGATGCAGCCTTGGCATCACTTCCTAGCACTGCAACAGCTCCTGGTGCCCACACTCAGCATGTGCTGGCTTCCTCCCACCCCATGGTGGAGTCTGGGGCTCCTGCTGTCACCCCGAGGACACAGAGTGAGTGGCCTTCTCCCTTTGCACAGCCAATGTCCCCTGGAGCCTCCCCAGCTCAGACCAGGGCTCCCAGCCCTGCGGGTCCCGCCGTGACTGGGATGAGCTCTGCAGCCACTGGTGTCACCCCAGAGCTCCGACAGGTGTCTGTGATGGAAGAATCCAGGCACAGCAAGGCCAGGACAGCATCAGTGGGACCTGTTCCCACTCCAGCAGGATCTCCAGAGCCCACCCCTGCCAGCCCAGGCTCTGCGCTTCGCCCCTACTCCACAAACCCTGCTCTGGAGCATGGATATGAGCCTGAGTACCACTCTGCCATCACCAGCAGCGTGACATCTCCATCCTGCCTGCTGACTTCTCCTGGAGCTGAGTGTGCAGCCAGCTCCCAGACCCTGGCTGTGCCCACAGCAGTGACCCTCGATGCCCACGTCATGTCCAGAGGCTCCAGCACTTCCCAGCACTCCTCCACAGCCACGGAGCATCTCCCTGCAGCCACCAGAGAGACCTTCAGCCTGGCTGAACTGACAGAGGGCAAGCCTGGCTCCACAGGGACAAACCCCCCTGCATCCCACCCCTTTCCCACCCAGCCTGTGCTGGTGCTGCCCTTGCAATTCCGGCTGCTGGGCGTCGCTTACACCCCGGCTCTGGGCAGCAGGGATTCGGAGAGCTACCGGCAGCTGGAGGGAGATGTGAGACTGATGGTGGGTGCTGGAGGTGCTTGGGAGGATTTGGGGTGCAGGTGGTGCCGGGCCCTGCTGGGGTGAGAAGCCCACAGGCATCAGCCCTTGGTTGGTTGATTGCCCCCTGAGCATGGTGGAGGTGGGTTAATCCCTGGCACTGCTCTGCTGGAGCTTGGTTTGAGGTGGGACTGGGCTCCCCTCACCCCTGGCAGCCAGCAGGGCCATGGCACACCCTATCATTGCTGGGGTATTCCCTCCCAGGAGTGTGGGTGGCTGCTCTGGGTATCCCAGCTCATCCCCAGGCATTCCCAGGGGGCTAGCACTCCCTGGGGTGCCATTGTGCCCTCCCCTGAGCAGGCTGAGCTGACTTCCTTCTATTTACTGCCCACCTGCCCCTGCAATTCCCCTTCACATGCAGGAGCTTGGAAAACCTTCCCAATTAATTACCAGGTGCTTCTTCCTTCCAGCTAAACCAGATGCTGTCCGGCTACAAGAGCTTCCTGCAGGCAAATGTCCTTGAGTTCATGTGAGTGTGCAGGTGGTGTGGGGGGTGGGTTTTGTAGAAGCAGTGGCCTGCTGTACCCATCCTGGCCTTAACCAGAGTCCTGTGTGGAAGAGCAACTTGTTACGCTTTGATAAAGACACTCCGTTACTCTTGGGAAAGCTGCATACCAGGGCTGCAGCCATAAGCACCATGTGTGAATGTTCTTCCTTTGCCTCCCAGAATCCTGGGAGGTGGATGTTTGAGTGGATGGCTGATAAGGGCAGAAACATCTGCTCTAACCAATGTTTGGTGGTGTAGGCTGTTTTGTCTTTCCTCTTGTGTGTTCCCAAGCCTTCTTTAAACTTTCCCATAGTAGAACATAAATACTGGAGCATGTATAAAAACAACGGGTATGATCCTGCTGGACAAAGCAGTGGTCTCTGTTTTGTTCCAAGCTGCTGCAGGTTTGCCTTGGTGGGAAGGGTTTGCCCAGGAAAATGCTGCAGACAGGTCATTGTGAGGGGCTATGCTCCCTCCCTGGTGTCATCATCCCGAGGGATCCCTGTCTGAATTTCTGGATAAATGCATCTGAAAACAAAAAAAAAAAAAAGAAAAGAAAAAAAGGCAGAAGGTGTTCTGCCCACTGTCTCCTCTGTCCCTCCCAGGAATGGCTCAGTGGTGGTGCGAGGGGAGGTTCTGTTCCGGGGGGATGCTCCTGCTCCCACCAACTCCCACCTCATCCGGACAGTCATCACAGAGGCAAGCAAGGGAAGGAGCTTCTTCAGCTGGCAGCTGGAGCCCCAGTCTGTCCAGTCTGGTGGTAAGTCCTGGAGATTTCCCCACAGCAGGGCTGCTGCTGCTGCCAGGTGCCTTCCTTGTGCCTCCATCAAGGGCAAAACTTGTCCAGTTTGGATTCCAGGCTCTATTTTCACTTAACATCCCTTCTGGTCTGTAAAACCATTGTAGGATGTTAAGGGTGGTGGAGGGCACATCTGGAGCAGCTGGACCTGTGTGGGCCAGCGCTTCTGCTTGACTCCCTGGCCTCTCTTGGCCCCAGCTCTCCTGTGCTGGGACATGGTACATCCTGACCCCTTCCCACAGTCAAAGGAATTCCTCCTCACTCAGCTGCCCTGCTGGTTTCTGCTTTTGGTGTGTGGCCATGGATGAGCTCCAGGCTGAACAATACCTCCCAAGGAAGCTGGAGGAACAGGGATGACCCTAACTCTTCCAAACTCCCTTAGGCTTCAGCCTGGAGAACCTGGACCCGGTGAAGCTGTCCATCTCCCTCACTGGCTCCCAGCTTGGGATGAACAGGAAGGATCTTCTGGAGAGGCTGATCAGGGAGGTATGCCAAGCCTTGGGGGCCCTTCCCAAGGGTGATGCTGGGAGAAGGGGCACAGGCTGCCTGGGTGGTGGAACAACCTGTGCTAAACAGGGGAAGATCTGAGCTGTTGTCTTCTCCCTACCCAGATAACTTCATCTGTCAGTGCCCTCTACCACGTGAGGAACTTCACCATCTCCCAGCTCAGGTATGGGATGCAGCTCCTCCTCTCCAGCATCTTCATTTTGTTACCTTCCCTGCCTCTGGTGCCCCATGCACCTAATGAGCTGTGCTGCAAGGAGGGGAGAGGGTGGGAAAAGCTGGGAGGGGATGTGCAGCTGGAGCAAACTGGGATTGAGCACCTTCTGCGGGCTCTCAGGAAAACCACCAGTGAAGGTGCTGAGCTGGTCCCAATGCTCCTGCCTCACTCAGAGCTCTTCTCTCCCCTCAGAAACCTCCATGGGAAGACAGAGATCACTGGAGACCTCTACCTAGACACGGTTGTCCATGCTGATGTTACGGAGGTTCTGGAAGCTCTGACTGCGCTCTCAGACCTCTCCATGGAGCTGAGCTCCCTCTCGGTGGAGGGTAAGGACAGGCCCCTGGCTGATGTGGGCAGGCTCGCTGCCAGATCTGCACACCCAGCGCTTGTTTCCTCTTCCTCCAGAGTTCAAGCTTGGTCTGCATGTGTACCCTCTGTCCTTCCTCGTCACCAACAGACACTTCAGCCAGGAACTTCAGGATCCACTCTCTGAAGAGCATCACAACCTCTCCAGGGACCTGGGCGATGCGGTAGGAATGGGGCTGGTGGGAAGAGGGGATGAAGGTCCTCCCAGCAGGGTGAGAAGAAGATCCATGGGAGGAAGAGGGGGATGCTTTGGGGTGTCCAAACACCCCCAACAGCTGGCAGGGAGCTGAGCACAACCTTTCTTGCAGGTGATGAGAGCCCTGAGGGATTACCCAAGCCTCCTGAAAGTGATCATAAAAGAATTCATGTGAGTGGGAGCAGGGGTTCTGCTGGGGCAGGGGTGTACGGGGCAGGGAGGTCTCCCTTCAGGTATCAGCCAGCAGCTCATGGCTGACAGGTGTCTATTTTTGCACACAGAAGGCTTTGCAGAGGAAGCTGAGGTCAAGCATGAACCCATTGATTCAGTGGTGACTTGCTGGACCTCCAGGGATGTCCCTTCCATCCCATGGCTCCTTGAGTGCAGAGATCTCTTCCTACTGAGCAAAACCCTCTGGGAGGTGGCTGGGTGCACCCACCCCATCCCACTGTGGGGTTATGGTGGGAGTGGCAGCTGCTGGAGCTCTTCCCAACCCTGTCTGCAGGCCTGGCTCCTTGATCTGCCATGGGAACATGATATTCCGTCAGCCTGCTCCAACCAGCATGGAAGTTTTGGGGACACTTGTGCTCTCAGTGGGACCAAACCAGGCTTTGGCTGACTCTGACATCCAAGTGGATCCATTCTCCCTCTCTGTGGGAGGTAAGCTCCCCTCTGGGGATATGGGTACATGGGCTCCACAGGCCCCATGCCCCCACTGTGGGCAGAGTAGATCCACAGCTGACCCATCATGATCCCTTGTGTGAAGAGAGGGTGAGATGACCAGAAAGTAAAATTTTAGTAGCAGTTGTGCCCTTTCCCTCTGCATTGCTCAGGGATGGGGTTTGGAGACCTTCTGATGCAGGCTGGGAGAGGAAAAGGCATGAAGGGTGTGGAACAGGTGTTGTTATATTTATCCTGGAGCAGAGTGGGTGGCTGGGAGACTGTGGGGCAGAGCTGGCTCCTCCAGGCTCTGAATGCTGCTCTCTGCTCCAGAGGACACCCTGAATCGTCCCTCGCCCCAGCCAGGCTTCCCAGCCTACGGAGTGGCCCTCATGGTCATAGGTGGACTCTGCATCATGGCTGCGCCCATTGTGCTCGTGGTAAGGGCCAGGGCTCTCTGCTGGGCTGGGCCAGCAGCCCTGGGCCCCTCTGTGTCCCTCTGGCTGAGGGACTCTGTGGGGCCAGGTAGGGCTGCAAGCCCCATGTTCTCCTCCCCAGTGCCTGGGCACCAAGAGGCTGGGCTGGCACCATGGAAGAGCCCTTTGGGACAGAAGAGACCCTGAAGTGGGGATCCAGACATTGGAAATGGATAACCAGGGGTTTTGGACAGAGGTGAGTGGCTTTTGCATCCCTTGGATTTATTTTCTGTGCCTGGGAGCTGGTGTTTCTGCAGGTCACAGGTTCTTCTGTTACTTGGTGATGATCTCTAGGGTCGGAGAAACCAGTGGGGAGCTAGAGGGAAGGGACCCTCATTCCTGCCTTGACTGGAGGTGTTTAAGGTGACTTCTTCCCTCTCCCCTGCAGGACCCTGAGGATGGTCACTTCGAGTGGCAAAGCACTTCTGTCTGAGGAGAGAAGCAGCAGCAACTGGGGGGAGCTTGGAGAGGGGCTGTAGGTAGGCAGGAGATGCTGAGAAGCTCTCCCTGATCCTGTGGCAGCAGCTGCCAGGAGCTCCCTGAGCAGAATGCAGACTCGGGTGTGTAAAGGAATAATTTTGTATCTTAAATAAACCATTTGTAGACCGTGAACCCAGTTGTGAAGGATGTGTGTCTGCTGTGGGGGTGGTGTTGGACCCTCCTCCCCTGTGGGCAGCCCTGCCCTGGGCTCCCAGTAGCACCACAGATGTGCTGCTGCTCTAACTGGTGCCAGCCAGCTGGGCTCGGTCCCCTCCAGCTCTGGGGTAACAACCCTACTGCTGGGGAGGTAAAAAAGCAGGAATGTGCATGCCAGCCCCACGGTCACCTTGCCAGCTCCACCTCCCCTCCCACCGCCCTGGGCTGTATTTCAGGTGCTGCTCTGCAGTGTTTGCTCCAGCCCAGACCCTGACCCCCAGGCTTTATCTCAGCTCCAGCCCTACAACCGCTCCTGGCAGCTCCTGCTGTGTGTGCTGAGTGCCCCAGAGTTTTTATTTCAGATCCAGCTCCGTGCTCCTCTGCCTCTGCAGTCCCTATCCCACCTCGGTGCCAGGATCTACACTGCCTCTCCCCAGCCACAATTTTTACTTCACCTCCAGCACCGCTGTCTCTATTTCAGGCAAGCTGGGGGCTTTCATCTCCACAATCAGATTTTCACCCCCAGATCAGCATCATGTCCCCACAATCTTTATAAGCACCTCAGTGAGAACCCAGCTCCACAGTGATTTCAGCTCTGTTCTCGTGAAACTTGGTTGCTCTGCCTCTTCCCCTGCAGCTGCTCATGCATCAGAACAGGATCTTTATTTTGGGTCGAGGTGTAAGGAATGAAGAGCTTGACTCAGCCAATATCTCAAGCAACAATCAATTTATTAATTCATTATTTCCAATGGTAAAGTGTGAGCAAAGCAGTGCATTGGGTACAGTGGGGGTCTCCTCTCCAACTGCACAGCGGTTATCAATTTTTGCTGGTATTTATTGAGCATCTTCATAAGCATTTCTCAGCAGGTTTGTTTCCTCCTAGTTTCTATTTGTGAAGTCTGATTTCTATACCCCAGTGTGATCAGTTCCTATAGGTGATGCTGAATTTCTATACCCCAGGGTTGTAAATTAGTGAGGGTGATGTCCAGTTTCCCTTTCCAGGATCATCAATTTTTAGCTTAGGAAAGCTCACTTTCTTCTTTTATTTAGGTGGTTACAACTCTTCTTATATATTCTGAAGCTATAGTTCAAAACCTCTTATTACAAAGCAGTTTAAAACTTATAATAATTTTATTTTCAAAGCAAATACTCCTTCTGCCTTCTCTTATTCTATGTGTTAAAAAACCTTTCCATTGTGAAAACTTTAAAGCTCACATTATTTACTTATAAGCAAGCAAAATATTTGTCTAAAGGACTCTTTCCACGATTTTTTCCATTCATTAAAACTCTATTCTACAACTGTCTCATGGGCCTTGTTCCACACATTTCATAACCCCAACTACTACCGGCCACCTTTTTCTACCTGACACGAAACACAACCCACATTTCACAGAGCTCTGTTAAGCTTCAGCCCTAGCTCTGAACTCCACCTTCCCGCTGAGGGGCTCGGCTCAGTGAGGGAGGGCCGGGCTCGCTGAGGGGCCGGGCCGCGCCTGCGCGGGCTGAGCTTGGCGGGACCGCCCCGCATTGAGAGGGCGGCTGTGATTGGGCAGGGCGGAGAAAGGCGGGCCGGGATTGGCGGAAGCCGTGAGGCGGCGGCCCATGGGAGCGCGAGCGCTCAGTCGGGCGGA